>JAXDDW010000023.1:4840000-4956152 GCA_034670385.1 Hoplostethus mediterraneus
GGGTCCCGTACATGCTGCGACCGTGATGCTGACAGACAGAGGAGGCTGGGGTTATTAACCAGTGATACCCCTCCTCCTCTACCCTCCTCCCCCTCCTCCTCATCATCCACCGTTCACCGCTATACAGGCTCTGCGCCGACCTCCCAGTTGATTGCGCCTTACGAAAAACTATTATAAAAACAATTCTATATCACATTTTAAAAGGATATATCACAGCAAACCTTTACTGTCCCCTAATACAGTATTATAGCGATATCATAGGTGATAGAAATACATAAAGTCTGATAAGGTCACTATAAACTCACTATTGAGTACCATAGACACAGTACAAGTCGATATAGAAATATTATAGAAATACTATAGTGCTATACTATAGTACTATAGTGATTTTTTTGTTAGGGGCATCAGTGGACAAGAGTGAAGAGACAACTTAAAAGGCACATTTTGGAGTAGGATGCAATATTGCAATAAAAGGCTAGCCTACTATTCTTACATTTCAGTAGAACCACTAAAACCGGCATAATGTCACTTTTGTTTCATTTAAAGATATGAGGTTTCAGAGGTTTCACTCTGCTTAATTCTATACTAAATCATAACTAACCACAAAGATGGGGTTCCTCCACAATAAAACATTTTATGGACAAATGAGGGTCTTTGGCATGTGTGGGAACCCAACTGCTGCCTGCTCTAAACAAGTAGATATTCAGCCAATGTTATTATTATTATTTATTATTGTTTCAGTTTTATTTGTGATTGTTATTTGCGGCTCCACATGTCCTAAATTAAAGTAATAATCCACTCTATCACCAATTGGTACAACACTATAGTGAGTCAACCTGGCCAGTTCGTGAAAGTTGGGTTGGGTTTCTCCCTAACCAGCCTATTCCCTGCAGTCGACTCCCCGATGTGGATGACAATGGCAACTATGCAGATTGTCAATCATTAGATTAAAATTGGATCTCTGTCTCAACAACAATAATAAAATCAATGGGGTTTCACAATTATCTGATGGCATTGTTCAATAGGCTCATCTCAGAGGCAACCAAGTGACAGGCCTCAATTTTCTAAAAACCTTTGAAACCGAAAGGGTCAGCATCATCTCATGACATCTGCTCATCACTTGCTCCCTCTCTCTGACTCATTGCATACATTACATTACACCGGCTTGATCTCCGGAAAAGTTCTTGTGAAAATTTCCTTGCCTAAACCTAACTGTTAGCTAACCTTTTCCAGGTTAAAATTTAACAGGTGAAAATGGCCAATTCCTGCTATTGTCACATAATCTTCATAATTAATGGTGGAGGAACATAATCTTAGCGTTATTCCTGTCCACAACATGTAACCTACATTTCAGAGATCAATTTCATGACATTTTTGAGACTGCGTCGCTTACACCGTATTTTTTTCTTTCCATCGCTCTCCAGTCTTTTCTTTCCTGGAATTGCAGACGCTGCCTTTATTTGGTGCAGAGGAGGTGTGGAGAGGAGCATTGTAGCGGTGGCAGTCCTCACCCAGAGTCCTGCGGTCTGGGTGGACTGGGTGGTTGTGTAAATGGAAGAGAGAGAGGGGCTGGAGGAGATGTTTTATGACTGGTCAGCCATAAATAATAGTCACACAGACACACACGCAAGCACACACACGCACACACACACACACACACACACAAACATCCACAGGCCATGATCAGAGCAGCATCATGTGTGTAGGAACATTTCTCACACGCAGTTCTTCTGATTGTTGATGGGAGCGACTGGGATAGCATGCAGTTTTATGGGTGAGCATCTGCGTAGCGCTAACGCCTGGGTATCGCAGATTAGTCTCACTGACAACAGGAGAAACAAGATAATGGAACTTGTGGTTCGACTAAACTATCTGGTTTTGTGCTTGCATAGAATCATAAGCATGAGATCAGCTGGATCCAGAGCTTCAGAGAGAGAGAGTGAGAGGGAGGGGAGAGACAATAGTGGGCAATATGCTTTTGTTGATGTGTTAACAGCTTTTTTTTCCCCAGCCTCGGATACAAATTGCAAACAGTAATCAGTGAGTCTATTTTAATGATGCACGCACACACCACACACACAAACATACACACACACGCACACGCATGCACACACACACACACACACACACACACACACACACACACGAGTGTTACAACCTTGTCCCATCAACCTAATTACATGCCTCTCTGTTCACCCCAGAGGTCGTTCAACCTCATGGCCTGTTAGGCAACAAGCTGTTCAGTAAATCAGTGGAGAGCCTCCTCTCTCCACGGAGAGACATATGGGGGGCCAGAGCAACACTGTGACATCACAATCAACGGCAGGCACTGTGACATCACAATAGACGGCAGGCACCATGACATCACAATAGAGGCTTTGAAGTCATAAATCTCCCAGCAAGCACATCTGGCTCTGTCATGGTGGTCCATTAGAGAATTGGCTGTGGGCAAATAATGTCTTAATGTATAACAACCAGGCTAGACAAAGAGAGATACCTGAAAAAGATTGTTGTGGTGTGGGTGTAGATCCATTCGGTAACGTTATAAGGAGTAGTTGTAAATAAAAAGATGGGTAAACCATGACCTCATGCATGTGTGTGTGTGTTGTGTTGTGCGGCCACTTCAGTGATCAAACACCAATGCAAAACAAATCAAGTATACGTGTTTTCAGAAAAGAATGACATATCCTGATATAACTTACCTTATCATTTTGATAACGCTTACTGTATGAGGTGATAAACACTTGTGTCAGCCAAAAAAGGTGGATGAACACTATTCCACAAATAAAAAAGTGGGCAAACTGAATTTAGGTGGATTTTCGATTGTATCCAATTCTCACATTATGGACTTTGGGATTGTGATCCCATAAAGGACAATTATTCTAATCAATAATTAATTATTATATTGGGAAGGTTAAGTGTGGAGTCCCACAATACTTTATGTTTTACGTGGAGGCTAAAACATAGCCTCGTAACTCCCCGTAAATTTGAACCCTAACAGCTATTTATGAACCCAACCCCCCCACCACCTCACCGTAATTCTAACTTGAAAAGAGACCTGCCTACACTACGTTAATGCTTAAGCTTGAGACAAAAAAAAGGGATCATCATTTGTAAAAGATGCGATTTTTGACAATGCAGCTCTAGCCTGGATCCAGCCCCATTAATCACTAATTTTCATTTTCACTTGTATTCACGCTTGTGAATACATGAGGCTATCTGAATGACTGTCCAATTCGCCATATTTCGCTCCTCAGGCTAGACTCTTACTGACCATAACGACAGAGTTACTTGGGAAATGTGTATGCCTAGGATACAGTCCAATCTGAGAACTGTAAGCTTGCCTCCTGAGAGGAAATCACCACGATTAAATATGAGTTAGATGGAAGATGAGTGATTCACTGGGCTAGATCCCAGCTATGGCAGCTGGTTCCTTGAGCACATCCCTGGATTGAACGCAAAGTCAATGAGCCTGATGAGGACAATCTGACGTCAAAAGTGAAGATTTTCCACATCCATGAAGAACATCAGCAGGGTTACTGAAAGACAAGTCGTACAACCAATTGCTAATATTGAATTATTTCAAGTGGTTCATCCATAAAACATGGAGCCCTCTCAAAACGTCTCAACAGCAATTGCAAATTCCCAATGGTAATCTCTCTCTGCTACTGTGACAACGCTTCAACACCTCTCCTTGTTTTCTCCTCAAGCCTTCTAGTTGATGATACTGGTTGTGATGGTGGAGAGAGTCCACCTAATAAAGCCTTGAACTTCAATTACACATTTTTTAAAACTTTTTCTTTATTCTTTCCCTGAATCATTCCAACTATTTTAAACTCCTTGTCACTTCTCATTCTCTTCCTTCTGCTTTTCCATTGTTGTCATTGTCTCTATCGGTTACACTTGCAGGGCTGAGTAAATTGACCTGATTAAATTGCCAATAAAGGCAATACCTCAACTATTGACAATTAAGGCAATACTCCGACGATTGAAATTGTCATGTAAATGCCTTTATCTGATTAGTTTAATCAGGCTAAGGTCATAATCAGCAAGCATAACCCAGTTAACACCTAGATTTCTGCTGATTCCATGTAAACCGGGTTATTAGAGAAATCGCATTACTTCGAACCATGTACATGTTATAATCAAAATATTGCCTTGGTGTGCATGTAAACATATTAATTGCTGCTACATTAAAATTGTACAACCATACCGGGGGCAATAGGACTTGAGTCTGGTATTGGTCTTGATTCTGGTCACCACACCACTGGTTCTGACATCTTGGACTTGTCGTGGCCTCGTGCCTATTTTGACTCAGACTTGTTCTCGGTCTTGGCCAATATTGGATGTGGACTTTGTCCTGCCTAGCTAAAAAAATTGAAAGAGCTTTTTTCCCCACCTGGGCCAGCTTTGTTTTTTTTGTCCCTGGCACTACAAACAATTGAAGGGATTACAAATGTATAGTGTGTAATCGTTCGCAAATGTCTATACATGAACTAGCTGGATGTTGAAGCAGATAGCTCAACATCTCTGTTGACCCTTAAATTCCTTAAGCACTATTTTCTTTACATTTGGAAAGACATATACATTGTGTATTGCCCACTTTGGTCTTGGTCTTGGATAGGCCTTGATTTGCTCTGGTCTCAGTCTCAACCCTATTTGGACCTGGTCTCTACTCAATCTTGAACGGACCTGGTTTTGGAACTGACTTGGTCTCGATTAAGGCGGCCTTGACCACAGCCCTGCCCACATGCAGTTTTTTCTCTACGGTTGCTGCTTAATATAGTAACATTTTAGTTTTGTGTTTATTGAAGGTGTTAATTTCCATAATGACGCATCAGTGTCGATTTCAATATACTATTGCTGCTCCAGTAAAACAAAGAAAAGGAAGGGTGAAGAACCACAGAAGTGTGAAAATACTGCAATATTGTTACCAAATCTCACAAACAATTTCACATAACATTTTTCCCTCTCAACCTCTTTCTGTCTCACTTATCTACACCTCTCATTTTCTCTCCTACCCTCTTTCCACCCATTCATCTCTTGTTCCTGTCCTCACCTCTTCCCTCCTCTCTGTCTTCCTCCCCCACTCCCTCAACGGTGCCCTTCCCGCCGCCTCCCCCCTCATCTCTCGTTACCATTTTATAGGCTTGTTAGTTCCACTTGAAATGCCAAATGGCAAACAATCTAAACCCAGTCAGCCGCTACCTTGCTGTCCTCGTACAGCTGCAGAGACTAAACAAACAGGATATGAGCTAAAAAACTCACACAGTACGCCTCCCCTCTCCACAAATCCTCATATAGAATTTAGACACTTAAACATACACGATATGGCAACACAAATGATTCTCTACTTCTGCCTACATATGAGTGTAAAGATGTAGTAAGCAGGGTTAGACTGATATTATCGGTTTTCCCCTATTTTCTTTTTATTAAAAATGGGATCTGGTCCAGTTAGTGTTGTCCACTTCTGATACGATGGATATGATGCAGTTTGATTGATTACATATTTATTGTGGAATTGATCAATACTGCTTTGGTTGTCTATGGGAAGCCCTTAACGTGAATTGATTCTGATGAGACCACAGATATCACACAAGCATGCATGAATATATTGTTTAGGACCAGTGTCCCATGGTCGAAATCCTCTTCTTCATTCTGAAAAAAATGAAAAATCTGACAGGAACGCTGAATAATTGTCATTTTGGGGATTTCTTTGGTACGCAAATGTTCACATTTAAAGATATTGAATATCGGCACAAAATATCTTCCATCGGCAGTTTCAGTATCATAATAAGCCTTTAAAAGCCCATATTGGTCAAACCCTAGCTGTAATTATGAAAGACAGGTATAGATTAGGCATGATACGAAAAATTTGGAGTATTCCTTATATAGTCAGGGTAGGTATATGGTAGGAAATATGGACAGAAACAAACACATATGTCAACCCCCCCAATCACACACACACACACACACACACACACACACACACACACACCATAGTAGGTATGGAACAGTCACTCACTACGGCCTCCCAGAGCCAACAGTAAAACACAGTACCAGCAGATGTTTGATAAAGGAAAGTGTGTGTGTGTGTGTGTGTGTGTGTGTGTGTGTGTGTGTGTGTGCGTGTGTGTGCACGCACGCGCGTGTGCCTGTGTCTGTTTGTTTTCTCGGTGCAGGGTGAACAAACATGTCCTTTTGAGTCAATGGCTGCAGAGCTAATATTGACCAGCATGCTCGGCTATATGCGCCAGGTCAAATTAAGCACAGTAGCGACAGTCAAAGAGCCAATGACACACCTTATCACCTGGATGAATTAGCCTCCGTCTGTCGGACCGAACAACACACTGTGCACTGGGAGAGAGAGAGAGAGAGAGAGAGGAACCCAAACATCACAAATAAATGGTGGAAAATTATCCACGGCTTGTGTTGCATTATAAAAGAGCCCCACTTCTCTTTTTGTGTGTTTATTCTCTCCCACCACCTCATGCGCAGAAAATAAGACCTGGAAAAAGGGATTACCATGTCATACGGTTGCTAACGAAAGACATCTATGGTGCCAAGCGCTCACTGCTGTGGTGTTCCTGCACTGCACCTCCCAGAAATCACCTGTCAATCAAATGTGGCCACTACTGTGACATCTTTTTCACAGACACCAGGCAGTTAGAACAGCAAATGCAAATGCTTTCATGAGGTTGAATCACTGTTGTGTTACATCAGTCAGCAATAGAGGGCAGCAAAACTGATATTTATTTCTATGAAAATGTAAAAAAATGCGTCAAATGCAGTGCATCCCAGCAAACATTTTGATGCTGAATCGATATTGATGTTGAATATGACTGCGCCTGAAAACCATTGTGTAAATATAGCACCAGAATGAAAATTGAGATAACATCTGTACACATGCATTTTCCAAAGTTGTTTTTACCTTGCTGTGATCATCATTTATATTGCTAAAAACGTAAACGTGTTGCATGCTTAGTATGCATACACACACAACAGTTATTTAAGACCCTCGAATGAATTTATCTCGCTTATTAGCCTTGCTAATTGCCCAGAGCAGATACAGCAAGACGTGTCCTGATGTGGAGAAAGAAAGAAATAGGATAGGGGGGGGGATGAAGGTAAAATAAAGGAGCAAAGGGAAGAACTACAGCACAAATATATTGGTGTGGGAATTGGAATTCACACACTGAAGTAACTCTGCTGGGATCATTCAGGCTTTATTCAGCGTCTGTAACTACAAACTACCCTTACGCTACAACAGCCCCTAGAATAGCTCAATTCTCCCCTCACATATTGAAGTGATTTTACACAGTACATGTATTTGTTTCGGTCTAAAAAAAAGTATAAAATAAATACAATTTATTAACTTTGAAAAAATTATTTAGTAGTAACATACACTGTAAAAACTCAGTGTAAATCAACTTATCTTTAATCTTCAGATGCTTCAGAACTTATAATTGTGAGTTCATGTCTTGTGACTTAAAGTTAGGAGTTGAAACAACATCTCACCAAGCATTCACTAAACTCATCATAGAAAGTTTAAGAAACATTGTTAGCTTGTTAGCATATTTCCTAGCATGCAATGTATTTGAGTTAACTCTCCAGAAACCTTTCCTTCTTGTTGTTTGTTAATTAAGTTACAAGATGGAGATTTGCTATGTAGGTATTTTAGGTGAATCATAGGTCAGTTTCTGAATAAAAGTTAAAATCTGGCTATTCATGGTGTCCAGTTCAATCCCTAAACTAAATTCTGTTGGATGTGGTGAGTAGTATCTACCGCTATACTTGCATCAGTGCAAATTATACTTACTGCCACATAGTGTAATCATTTTATCACACATGAACAACTGGCGCTAAAACTCTGCTCACTAGTGAAGACGTATAACTAGATGCAGCAACTGCATGCAGTTCTCAATCAGTGGATTCAATTAATAAACACTTCAACAGACATTTGCTGATTGAACTTATTATATTATGGTCACTACATTAGAACTTGAAATTTTAAGGCAGCAAGGAAACTTATGTTCAAGTGCCTTCATATTTTTTTCAGTGATGAGAGGAAGATTAAAATCCATACAAATGTCATACAAAAAGTAATACATACAAATTTTCTCACTGGTGAATTGGAAAATAAGGATAGATTGAAAGAAAGGAAAAGCAGTTTATATATTTATATCGGAACAATGCTAAATTGGACCTTTATTCTGAAATAGGTGTTTTGTTTGAAATGAATAACTTGATGAATAACCAAATTTCAGAAAAATTCATTGACTGGGGACCCTGTGGGATTAATTTGAACAAAGGAATTTACATTTGAAAGCAAAAGCTAAAATGGCCTGTCGGCGGTTTCTAGAGTTTGATTGCCTTTGATATACAGGCCACTAATTTTCTGACATCAATTAAAAATGGAAAACTGAAAACACTTTATTTGTGTAGGTGTGCATATCTCTTATAATTGTTTGTAATTGTGTTTGAACAGATTTAACTCATCGCATCCCAAAAATATTCACAGAGCTAATTTACCTTTACCTGAAATCAACTAAGGGTATTGTAATTAGATCTTAACGTTTTCTACAGGCAAGTGAAAATGTATGTATAAGCTATAGGTGAGACCAAACCTCCCTAACCCTAACACAACACGTAACACAACAACAAAACAAAACACAAAAGAAAAGAAAATACAACACATGACACAACAAAACACAACAAAACAAATAAAACACAAGAAAGGAAAACAAAAGAAGAGAAAACACAACACAAAATAAAATAAAACACAAAACAAAACGTCATCTTCTGTTTTTTTAGGCGCCACAACGTCTTACAGAAGCAAAGTCTCGACTGAGCAACAACAAAGGAAAGACAATTAAAAACGAACAAGAGGGCGACCTGGAGCTCAGAAGCCTTGTGAACATCAAGGTCCCTTCATTACTGAGCAGCTGTTGAACTCCAGTCAGATGATTCAAGTTGATTTCAAAGTCTTTAAGAGTTGTTGCAGCCGGGGTCTGGCTCGCGCAATGGAGGGGAATGAGGATTGAAAAGTGATGGGGAGTGACAGCCAACAGATTGCCAGCGCTCCCAGCTCGCCCTCAGGTGAGACTGGGGAAGAGAGATCACCCCCGCTGATGTTTAGGCAAGGGAAGCAGAGGCACAGCTGTGTGTGTGTGTGTGTGTGTGTGTGTGTGTGTGTGTGCGCGCGTGTGAGAGAGAGAGGAAAAGTACAGTATAGGCATGTATGCACGCACACATTCTTAAGTATGTACATGCCAAATGTGTATTTGTAACAGTTTTGATGCGTGTGTGTGTGTGTGTTTCAGAAGGCCCCGCGGCTCAGGATCTGCTGTCACTAAGAAGTGTCAGCTGCTTAGCGACAGACTGACAGATTTTCACAAACTAATTTGACTCTGAGGAAGCCTACACAACACGCTCGAGAAAGTTTTCACATCTTTACAGTGGAGAAATTTTTTTGCAACGGTGATAATGAACTAACCCCCGAAACTTCACACTCTTTAACAAGAAACAAAAAAAGAGTTTAGGAGTTGCGGAGAAATGCTGTATGATATGACATGATATGACATGATATGACATGATATGACATGATATGACGGCACAGTAACAATCCATATTAAAACAGCTTTGTAAACTATTTTGATATTAGAAAGATGTTAGGCCCCTATTTCACAAAACAATGCAGGTAGCACACTATATCTATTTAATGTCATAATGTTTGCTGGGGTGCACTGGATTTGATGAACTTATTTTATTCTTTTTAATTTTCCTAGAAATAAATGTCCCCTTTGGTCCAACCTCTAGCCTAATTCATGAAAGCATTTGCTGTTCGAAACACAACCAGTGTCAAGGCAGGGCTTTCCTGGGTGCGTGCAGGAAGTGATGCGTTTCAAATTCCGTCAACAGAAAATCCAAGAAAACCACAATGTTGCAGTATCGTTTGATTGACAGGCGATCTCTGGGAAGTGCTGCTGATCTCTGGGAAGCACCGGGGAGACAAAATAGACGAGGACTGCGGCTTTAACGGCGTCCCCTGAATAAATCCTCGGCGCGGTCAACTCCTTTCGTATCGCTTTGCAAAGCGGCCATAACTTCCAGTGTTTAGACAGAGCAACAAGGCCCTTGCTGCTTTGTAACCAACCAAGGACGGCAGAGAGAGTCTAATCAGAAGGCCAGACACACATTTCCTGGCCCATCCACTCAAGGATGCCACATCCACTCGTCAACTACCTAGCATTCACCCGTCTCTAGTGGGAAATTACAAGGCCAGCACACAATGGACTTGTGTGTGTGTGTGTGTGTGTGTGCGTGTGTGCGTGTGTTTGTGTTTGTGTGTGCGCGCACACGGCCATAAAAAGTGTTGATGTGAACCTGTGGCATAGTAACTTAGCAACAACCTAGAAAGAGCAAGAATTAAAACACACATACACACACACACACACACACACACACACACACACAGCCACGTAAATCCACCTCTATATTAACTCCAGCGGGACCCTCGGACGGTCAATAAAACTGCCCCGAGACCTTGATGCAAATCTGATTGTCCTGAAAGCGGCCCGGGCCTGCTTATCTGCTCCGCGGAGATAGGCTACAGTAATTCACTTAGCTCCCAGATACTTCAGATAAACTTCTCTGCTGGGAACACAACAACAAGACAGACATGGCAGGAGGAAACACCATATTCCCAACTCAATATCTTCCAACAGCTAACCCCCCCAACCCCTGTAACCTTCCTCCCTCCCCTGCCTCCTTCCGCTCTACTTTCTTTCCCTCTTATCTATCTTGTCTTGTCTCTCTCCGTAGCCCTCTCTTCTTCTTCTTCTTCCTCTTCTTCTCACCTGTCACCTTTTTCCAAAATATCCGCCGAGACGCTCTGCCTCGTGGATGGATTCCCTCGCTCTCTTTGTTTTCCCCTCCTCTGCAACTTTCCATCCCTCTTTTTTTTTTTCCTCCCTGGCACGACAAACCGAGCGAAGCGCAACCTGCAGCGAAGGCATTATCTAAAAAAGAAAAAAGGAAAATCCATAAAAGTCATCAAGTGTTTTGTTGTTTTTAATTTCTGAACCGCTGCTTCAGCGAGCTTCACCCCCACCACCCCCACCAACACACACACACACACACACACACACACACACACACACACACACACACACACACACACACACACACACACACACACACACACACACACACACACACACAGAGAGAGAGAGAGGGCCAGCTGATCAGTAAACCTTCAGAGCAATGCCAGGATCTCAGTAGAGTCAATGGTTCAGTTCTGGTGCAACTTGTTTTCCTTTCTGTCCTTCCCACAAAAAAACACACACCCTCATTAACAGCAATTGGGGTTTGCTGATCAGTTCTCACAGGCACTAACACGAATACACTCACACACACACACACACACACACACACACACACACACAGCCTGTCTTACTATATTTGTGAGGACCTTCCATCGACCACATTCATTCTCTCACCCCAAACCCTACTCAGTAAACATTTCAACATTGAATAGACCTGAACCAATGCTGAGAACCTTCCCCCTCCTGCGCACAAACACTTATTCACATGCACACACACACACACACACACACACACACACACACACACACACACACATACACACCAGGCAATATACTTTGACCTGCATTAAGACTCTCTGTCGCCTCAGCTATAAAATATGTTCCTTCCCAGCAAACATTTAGATGTTGAACCGGTTTCTTTTAATTGCAATGTGGATATCAGTTCCAACGTCTAAAAACTCATTCTGGTTCTCACAAGGATAGAAGTGCAAGAACACAGACACACACACACACACACACAAACCTGTGCGCACAGAAGGTTGTTCTTGAATAAAACATTGCAGACATGAGTAAAACTGATTTTTTTCTTCTTCTTGCCAGATGAAAACTACTGGTGTGAGCCTTGATGTGCAGATGTGACAGGGAGTTGAATGAACAGCAGGAGACTGTCCTCTCTCAGCGCAGACAGACAGATTATCTCACCACCCTTAGCCACCGGAAGACGCTGACAGACAGACAGACAGACAGGACACACGGTGCTGCTGAGCCTACGCGCTAATCAAGTCAAGTTTATTTATACAGCACATTTTTACGGAAAGAGATTGATGCCTGCAGAGATTGTGTTTGAATTGTATGCAGTGGTTTAAAAAACAAAACAATTTTGGGGCTAAATTAATTCAGAAATTTTGTATTCATATTTTTTTTGAAAAAAAGTGATTATTATTGAATTTAATTTTTAACTATAATTTCTCTAATTTTCTCTTTTCACAGTGAACTCTCTGAGACACACATCTAGGGATTTAGGGAAAACAAATGAGCAAAGATTCAATCCAACAACATTGGAGAGTGTATTGCTACTACTACTACTGCTAATGCTCCTACTACTACCACTACTACTATTAATACTACTATTGCTCCTACTACTAGTAGTTAAAGCACAGACAAAAACTTAACTAGCTGGTGAAAACTACAAGTAGTAGTATCAGTAGCCTCTCCTATATTGAACCATGTGTAGTTGGGCTGATGTCATTACAGGTGTCAAAATATCAACATTTGATTAAAAAAAAATCAAAATATTTTTTGGGAGTAAATAAACTTTTGCATTGTGGGATTGGTCAGAAGTATTACTCACATCAAACCAGCAGGTACAGTAATAATACAATGAAACACTGACATTAAGTGCTTGTGCAAATTGTACTATATTGAATTTTATGTTTTCAAACTGCAAAATATGTTCTGTGGAGATAAAGGAATTTAATACATTGTTAGAAGGGTGTAATTATAATGTGTAAGAAGGAATATTGCTCAGAGGTGGTTTTGCCATCTCTGAGCACAGTGATGCTGCTCTCATTGCAGGGAAGACAGACATAATCCAACACTGACACCATGTGGAATTTCACTGAAGTTGCAAGTAATGGTTTAAATTCTTGTTTAATTTAATAATATAATAATAATAATTTAATTAAAAGTAGGTAGCTACCTTATTGCACTTTTACCTTAGCACTGGTTATGCTCTTAGATGCTTGCTTAGGAAGGAAATGCACTTATGATTTCTGGTGACTGGTAGTTCTCTTGCCTACCTATTTTGAATGCACTTATTGTAAGTCGCTTTGGATAAAAGCGTTTGCTAAATGCCTGTAATGTAATGTAATGTAATGTAAAATCTTCGGCACTGACTTCATTGACTTATGGGACTTGATTTCCAGGGGGATAATCACAATGGGTGTGTGGTCAGGCACAATGAGCACAGAGATGGGAGGATCTGGTTAACTGGTTTATTGGTTTCGTTTGTGGGTTGGCATTTTCCAGGATTATTACTCGATTGACAATGTTAGATGTTGACTGGTCTTGATATGATATGCAATCAACATTTAGGCCAAATCCCAATTCACCCCTTGGCCCTTCCCCTCAGTTTTGCGCGTTCACGTGAAGGGGTAGGGGTGTCCCAATTCTCTTGGGATCGAGGGGTAGGGCGAAGTGCTAGGGCTACATGGCCCTCCAAACGGAGATTTTTCACTACAAACCAAGGGCTAGGAGAAATCTCCCAGAATGACCTGCGAATCAACTGGAAGATCATGGCGGACGCTACACTACCATCAAAGTGAACCACAAATGTAGTATTTTCTTCGTTAATAAAGATTTTAAAAATATTCTAACCGTGGTATTATCTTAGTTTAATGTTGTTTCAATGTATTATAGACCTTTTCTTTATAACAAGCATAACAAAAAATCGCTAATATGCCGATGTCTCTACTTCGCTAGTTAGTTATGTTACAACATTGTTTTTAGGCTGATTTGTGCATGCTGCACTTGTTACGGCTCCTCTAATATCAGTGCAGACTACAGAACACCACTAATGCTATTCTGTCATGAAGTGGACTGGTATTGAAGCAGTGGTCTTTTTTATTTGATGACTTGTTTGATCGATTAGTAACGTGAAACGTATAAATTGTGAACGAATCGCGAGCATCCATGCTTTTCTATCTCCATCAGATGAACGGCAAACGTCACTGTGATAATACCATTATTGCCATCGTAATGTCTGATAACAAACTCGCCCCGTCTGTATATGTAAACGTCATTGATGACGTATCAGGGTCTTGAAGGGTTGTCCCATTTCTTAGGGAGAGATTTCTACCACTACCCCTTGTGACTCTGTTCCGAGGGCCAAGCCGAAGGGCCAAGCCGAAGCCGTAGGGGTGAAAATGAGAATTGAGATTTGGCCAAACTCTCAAACTAATCATTGTGTGCTGCTGCAGACAAAGGGAGGAGTGATGGATTGTCCATCCTTTTAAAGGGCCAGTGATCAAGGTTGGTGGAGGCGGGGTTCTTGGCCGAGCCCAGCTTAACCCTTGAGTGCCTGCCGCTCTTCACAACTACTACTACTGCTACTGCTACTACTATGACTACTACCACTACTACCATTATCACTACTACCCGTACTGCTACTACTAGTACTACTACTACTACCACCTCACAAAAAAACTCACTTATACTGTAAGCATTTTATTTTGTAACAAGTCTTTGTCTCTGCTGTTTTTAATGCTTCATATTTTCTATCTTTTTATTTATCTGTATTTTATACACGTTATTGTTGTGCAGCGCCTTGTAACATTTGTTTTGAAAGACACTATAAATAAAGTTTACTTACTTACTACCCGTACTACTACTACTACTATTATTATTGCTACCACTACTACTACTACTGATTCAAGTGTAATGCAGTGAATCTTTACTTTATTGAAATGAAATATGATATCAATAAGAAAAATACAATGTGAATTACAGTTTACATGATGCGTGTTGTATTCACATCTACAGAAGACTAAAGCCTATTTTTCATTCATACATTTCTACTTGAAAGAAAATGTCACCCTTGTATCATCTTCCACTGTTAAATATCATCAATCTGTGATGTTCAATTAGTTATTTTGTGATGAACTGTTGTATTTTTTTTGTTAGTTCAGTTAATTTCCTACATTTCCCAGAATGACTTTCAACAATCCCCAGAGAACTTGGCTGACTTCCATGTAGCCGATTGTTTCACATGGAAGTGGAGAGAGCAATAGTGATAGTAAACGCAAGAGCAAGAGCAAGTTTTTTTTTTCCAAATTTTGAACTTCAATACCCACAAATCCTGTAATGCGACGTCAATAAACCGCACACAGCACGCTCATGTTTACTACCCCCACCCCCCGAAAAACAAAAAAATACTAACCCCGGGGTTTCACGTGTGTTTCCCGAAGGATGTCGTGACGAAAACATTTCAAGAACTAAGGTCAACTAAGATTAACATGATCTAGTCCCCTCGCCCCCTCCCAACACACACACTATTTATTTATTAATTATCTTTGGTTTTGGCAACCTTTCCCATCTACGTCATTTATTACTGTAGCCAGTATTTTATTATTATACGTTATCGTTTGGCCTTCTATGAATTTATCTTCACTCTTTGTGTAACTTTAAGTTATCAGGCATGTACACGTAGGTATACAACAACTCATGGCCAAACAATGAGTTAAATGTGCCGTTTAAAACAATTACTTAATATTAAATTACTAACTTATAAAATCACTTAAACCACCAAAAAGCTACATTTTGTTATGATTTACAACCAAAAGCATTTGAATGCGCCACACTTAGTATTTATAGGAGGAGACGTTGAAGGGCACAGCCCTTGAAATGTATAATAAATTTAAATGAATTTAGGTTTTGACCTGGGTGATGTTCAGACCCCACACCCCCAACCCCCCTGCCTTTTGCTGGCCAATGGTTTTCCACAAGGTGCGGTCAGGGCCGTGCCTGCGCCAAAAGCCAATTAATTCTCATACAAACTACATAGCAACCCACCTGCCAGCAGTTTGTAACCTACTGCGGTAAAACTAAGTAAAACTCCGTGGAGATGGAAACTAAGCGGGGCCAGGTAATCCATCAAAGTTTCCCTTGGTTTGCTGTTGCATTACGTTATTAGTAAAAAGAATGGAATTTGTTTCAAAACGAATTGGATCCTTGCAGCGCAGTCTGAAGCGGTGGCCGCGCGAGCCAGTCCCCACTTCACCAAATAGTTCGTTTAACACGCATCCTGTGCTCTTGATTAAACGCGCACACTTGCACAGCGTGTCTCCTCCGTTTTAAAGTGATGCCCTGCAGTTTCCTACTTTGCATGAAACAGTTTGATGTTGTGCTAGTTTTTTTCCCCAGTGGTGCCATTTTTTTTTTAGATGGGCCCACCTGTTGCTTGTTACATACATGGTTTGATGTTGTTTTTGATGATCCTTGTTGTCAGGGACTGAACTATGAGCGGCTGAAGGCGTTGGAGATCTGGCTGAACAAAACCAATGTAAAACTGACCCAAGTCAACGGCCAGAGGAAATATGGAGGACCCCCTGAAGGTGAGAAAGGCTCCTGGGAGCCTGGCTGCTTAGCTCCAACATTCATAATATATAAGAGATATTACAAATAAATCAGCTCCTTGAGGAAATTGGGTCATTTCAGCAGCAATTAGTAATAGGAGACAGTAAAGAAAATGGAATATAAATAAGAAGAGAGCAAATTTGGAAGAACATCTATAGACCTGCATAGAGCCTTTTAGGAGGTATGGATAGAATGTATTCAAGAAGGGGACAAGAAATCCACTCCATGACACTCAGGTTTCACTACTGAGGAGCAGGTACTTATCCTGGAACAGGATAAGTACAGGAAGGCATACAATTATCATAGAAAAACTATAAGACCCTATAGTAATATTCTAAGAATACCATAGCAGATTAGAAAATACCATCAAGTAGGATTAGGTCACTATAAACTCACTAGGAATATTATAATGGTTTTTCCTCATGAATTACTCCAAAAATGCTACAAATTTGCTTTAAGTTCTGTAAACCTTTTAGGAGGTATGGATACAACATATTCAAGAAAAGGGCAAGAAATCTGTGATGCATACTAGTCTATACTAGTCTGTTTCTCTGGGCAAATTTAGCCCAGAGAAACAGACTAATATACTATGTAAAGACCTGTTTCACTGATTTTCTTTAGTGTGTTAGGTTTAAATTAAAGGATCCATTGCTGCGGGTGTACTCACACTAGGCCCACTACAGAGCGATCACACTAGTCAAACGAACTGGACTTTGGGGGTCAAATGTGCCTGGGCACGGATCGCCTAGTGTGAGTAAGTACTTAGTATCCAGCCAAAGGTCCAGTTGTAACAGTAGTTCTGTTCAATTGGGGTTGCATTGTAATACATTTTGGCAATACATTTAGAGCTGTTGTAGTTTCATCATGGTGAAATTGTACTACCTCAAAGATTCTTCTCTCATTTATCTTGCCTGATCACTTTCTTACCTGGCTGCTGTACATTTTCTGTGGTTCTGCTGCTTTTCATAAAGTACTTTCTTATATCCATCTATGGAGAAACGGGTTTATTTGTAGGATATCTATGTTATATGTACTTTTTGATCATCATGAGAGAAGCTGTCATTTCAGTAATTTTTGCTAACATTATACCTAGCAAGTTACAAAGCTAGTGTGTGTTGTAGCTAGCTAGCTGGTGTTGAATACAAGTAATAGACTATTGAGTGTGCATTTCTCAAGTTTACTACCTCTGTCCCACTCACTTAATCTCTGGGATTAGCTACTCTGAACTGAGTTGAACTGCTGCTGTCTGCAAAAGGGTCCAACTGCAGACCTCCCTCCTCAGGCCCCTTTCCCCCACTGGTTGGAGGATGTATTGCACAAAATATAAATATATGAAAACTATATATTAGAAATAAATTAGACTATATATATATTACAAATATTAAAATACATCAATATTAGTTATTAAAATAATTATTGCTGCGCAAAAATAAATACCCATGTATTCATATCATTAATATATGACTTTTCAATCATTCCAAACTGCCAACCACAAACCTAATCCTACAGGGTTGAATGTGTGAGTGTGGGTATGTCACTGGGGTTATCAGTTGGTCTCCTCCCATCACATGCTTTTTGCTGATGTAGACCCACAACACTTTACTGGCATCCCAAAACCATGCCCCTCGACACCTGCTCTCATCACCAAATACAACTAAAAACTGCCTACACTTCCCCGTACCTATGCTTAGGCTTATCCCCAATTCTACACATTACTCAGTAATATACTATTTCAACAACAACAATAAGCTAATGATAGATGGATGGTAAAGCAAGTGGTTCAGACCTTTATAACAGTCAAAGAATACCTTCATTAGATGCTTTGTGCCCCCAGTCAGTGCAATTCCTTTTCTGACAGATCCTCTGACTGGCTCCTATTGTTCTAATTTGGTTTTATCGGTCCACAGAACATTTTCCCAGGATTGAGGATTGGCACCTATCTGAAGTGCAGGAAGTGGTCTTTTAGAATACTTCCTGTTGTACATCTTCTCGTACGCTTGTTTTGCATTGTCTGACCAACTCGTCGCATATTCCAAACCTTGCTTTGCAATTGTTGTCACTTGTTGCCTTTGGTAAGTTCAATATCTCAAGCCACCAAGAGTAGTAGTCGACTCTCGTCTACTCTCTTGGTCGTCTACACCAAGAGAGTAGACGACCAGGAATGTGTTCCCCTTGAAGTCACACGGGTCTGCAGGCCAGCTTCTGCCATGGAAGCTCTCTGTGCTGACTTCGGCTTGTATTCGTTGCAGTGTGAGCAGATAAGTACTTTCTCTCCGACTACTTTACTGATTTTTGGCCACCATACTGAGTTTTTGTATCTCTCTCTCTTATGTCCATGGTGGATCCTCTCAAGTATCTCAGCTCTCATGCTGAGGTGTTTAAATTTTGATCCTTTCCATGACAGGACTTCTCTCTGTTTCCACTTCCTGGATAGCATTTACGTATGCCTGAACATTGGCCTCCAGTCCTGAATCCTCTGTGGCTGGTTTTGGATGCCTAGACAACGTGTGAGCAGGTTCCTCCCTGGGACTTATTCTGCAACAGGGTTGAACTGCATGACGTTTGTTCAGTAATGAAGTGTGTTGAACAGGTTAGGCAACTATATTTCAACATAGTTGATCATGCTTCTGAGCTCTGGCACGTTCTGAAGTGGCCCTAATGCTGCAATGGCAGACACTGTCTAGATTTGGGGCAAATTCCCTCTTTGCTGACTTGGCCCAAGATGTTCAGTTGATTGTCTCAGTTTGCATTTCTTGCGGTAGAGTTTCAGGCCTGAGTTTCTGATTGTCTCCATGACATTTCTCAGTCTTTCATCATGATCCTCCATCATAGCACCGAAGACGTCGGATGTCATCCATGTATACCACTGTGCCTTCATGGTCAAGGAGGAGCTCTTACATCGTCTTTTGAAAGATCTCTGGCATTGAGGTGATCCCAAACGGTAGCCTTTTGAAATGGAATCTGCCTTGGGGTGTGATGAAAGTTGTTGATTTCTGTTTAAGTATCAGCCCCAGTGTCAATTTTGAAGTTCACTTCTGTTCCACCAATCACTAGCAATGTGCACCATGGAGGTTCATCATCTGTGATGACTGTGTCTATTGAGGCATTGTTCTCTTCATTGTCTGAACTGCTTTTGTGTGGCACATTGCAATTGTGCCGCAATGCTTTTGTGTGGCCATGCTCGTCCCTTTTCCAATGCAGTTTTATTACTTGTCTTTTACTTCTGACACATGTTATATTTAGCTACTTTGCTATAATACAGAATATCTATGAATTCAATCAGACTAGCGTATCGGAAAAACTATCAAGACTGATAGTTTTTCCGACATCCTCAGGCAGCTTCACAGACACCAATTCACAGATGCTTTTATCACTTTTAAAACGAATAATTGCTTCATTTATACTATGTGGGCACCTGCAAACCTGTCACAGGTGAGTTGGATTACATTGCAAATGAGAATCTATTTCCTCCAACAAAATTGATTTGAATTGTTCTAAAGGGTGCCAATAGTAATGTGGGCTTCACAATACCCACAATATGAAAGCAATAAATGACACATGACACCCCAATCTTGGACCCTCACAAAGGACAAGGGAAAAACTCCCACAAAACCTTTGTTTAGGATTTTTTTTTTTCCTAAAAGGTTTTGGGAAACCTTGGGAAGGGCTACCCAGAGAGGGCTGCCCCTATCAGGATGGTTAGGTCTGCAATAGGTGGCGAGTTTGGGCAAGCAGTATAAACACAATAAGGACACTTTTGTGGGACATCCAGATCTGGTGTGGGGCGTGAACAGCAGCTCAGTGAGCATTGTCCCCGGTGTGGGGGACCACGAGGACTTTGATTTAAAGATATCAATCAATCAAGATATCAACTATGCCTCCCTGATTGCCTGCAGTTTTGTTTTTTTACTGCTGTGATAAATAGGTAGCCAGCATCCTCTGATCGGAGGGCACGTGGCGGTGTATATATTGTGTACCAAGAACTAATCAATAGGTGAGGAGTGATCTCACCCCAACTGAAGGGCTTGAATTTGCCTCTTGCACAATTAGTTTCTTTACAGTTAACTACTGCAATAACCTATTATTATTATTATTATTATTATTATTATTATTATTATTATTACCTAATCAGTGGTATTTTTTTGTGGTAGGGATGTCATTAATCAGGTTTTCGGAGATCGATACCGATTGCCAACGTTCTGTTCAGCCAATCTCCAGTTACTGATTTGAAATGAGACATTTTACCCAGACTTTTACTAACCGTGGCACATCATGTAAACATGCAGAGCAAGCATCAATAGTAAAATTCCAGCGGTGTCTAACAGATTGGCCTTATTGCTGCAAAACATAGCTGATCTGTTCATGTGTAAATAAGGGTTAGTAAGTAGCAAGTTTTTCATTGCTGCAGCATATTTCTTATGGCTTATGGGGCGGCTGTGGCTCAGGAGGTAGAGCGGGTCGGTCTCCAATCAGAAGATCGTAGGTTCGATCCCCGGCTCCTCCAGTCCACATGTCGAAGTGTCCTTGGGCAAGACACTGAACCCCAAATTGCTCCCGATGGTCAGACTAGCACCTTGCATGGTAGCTCACTGCCATCGTGGGGGGGTGTGTGTGTGTGTGTGTGTGTGTGTATATATGTGATCTTTTTTTCTAATTGTGGATGTTTATATTTGTTAAGTAGTTTGAACTACTTGAAGTAACAGAAGTTAATAAAAACTAATTTCTCTTCTCTCTAGTTATTGTATCTTGGTAAATTAGACTTTGAAAGTAGCTTTCCCAGTACTGGCAGAAATGCTTGAATTCTGTACTTGACTTGGTGATTATGTCGTGATGAATCTTCCAGATAATCAGGCAAAATAAACCATTCTAGTCCCCTGTCCATCCTTGTAGTCTGGGAGGGCCCTGCCCCTGGAGCCCGCTGTGAGGTCTTCATCAGCCAGATCCCACGGAACGCCTATGAGGACCTGCTGATCCCCCTGTTCAAGTCTGTCGGGCCACTCTGGGAGTTCCGCCTTATGATGAACTTCAGCGGTCAGAACCGTGGCTTCGCCTACGCCAAGTATGGCTCACCGGCCCTTGCGGCTGCCGCCATCCGCTTGCTGCATGGCCACATGCTGGAGCCCGGTGTTCGCCTCAGCGTCCGCCGCAGCACAGAGAAACGTCACCTCTGCCTCGGAGAATTGCCGTCGAGCACCAGACGAGAGGAGCTAATGCAGGTGGGATGCCTGGGTGGGTTGTCTTATTTCCTCAGGATTTCTGTTGGAGTTGTGACGGTGTGTGAGAGAGATTATTGCTGTTTAAAATGGTGGCAACGTGACTGAATGGTACACTGTCCTGTAACTGAAACATCCTAGGTTCCATAACCTGTGATCCTAAGTGTCTACTTAGGAAATGTCCTTAAGCAAGACACTGAATCCCTACCAGCGTCAGAGGCACTGCTGTGTGACAGACCCTACATTCAGGAGAAAAGCTAAATTTCCTCTGTATATCACCAAAAAATAAAATGTCTTGTTAAGTGCATGACCTGCTTCCTGACACCATCTAGTATACACGTAAGACCCACAGCTGATGATGCATTCAGGCCTAATCAGAGGTACTGTAAGTGTGACCTTCCGATTGGAGAAAAAACATTCATGTCAGCCTCCTAGTTGTAATTCCGAATAGGCAGTTATATTCACACTAGTACGCTTCTGCACAATCAACTCGGACTTGTTCTGAGATGACATGAATGCAGCAGCAACAAGTTCACACCCGTAACAATGCCCTGTGGGGAAAAAAATACAAAATACATTCTGGGAAATGTAGGAAATCACCACCTGAAATAGAAGTAGACAAGGAAAATTACAAAAAATTACAAACCTAATAACAAAATAACTCCTGGAAAGCATTGAACATCACAGACTGATGACGTATAACAGTTTAAGAATAGGAATAGGAATGCCGTCCGGCCCAGCACTTTTTCCCTGCTTCAGAGTGGATTTCACTTTGGTGAACTCCCCGACAGTGAAGGGACCATTATCAATATTGAGATTTATAAGGACCGCTGGTATTTCTTCCTCACCTCAGCTCATCTTCTGTCAGGTGTGTGCCTAGGAGATTCCGGAGGTGAGTGAACCAGGAGGTCACTCTCTCTTCCGGGCTGCGGCCTGCAACCTGTCCCTCCTTTGACCTTTTGCGCCCACTCATCTCATTTATGACCCTCCATGCCTCCCCATACTGTTGTTCGCCCTGAGCTGCCTCCACCCTCTGCACTCTCTCCATCAGCTCCTCCCCCCTGATCTTGTCGTACGTATTGAAGAGAAGCTGTTTGGCCTCATTCAATACCTCACGATTCTCCGTAGTCCACTCGCGATCGAGGTTTTGGGGTGCCTCCTCGACTTTTTCACACGCCGCCATGACCTCCAGATGCTTGGACCTCGGGGAGGTTCTGGTCTTCTCCATCACTGGCACACACAGCGACAAACCGCCCGTACTTTGCATTAGGCCCCTCCTCCACAGCCAGCAGCTGAAAGCGATTTCTCACCTCCACTGTGTATCTGGCTTGAAGGTCAGGACTTGTCGAGAATGCCTTCCAGCCATATCGGGTCCTCGGGCTTGGCTTGGGGACCCTCAGGCTTAGTCGCACCCTCATGGAGACCACTCGATGATCAGAGCCCACAGAGTTGAAAGTGCTGTAAGGTTCAGCATTCAGGACTAAGTTCCACCACCTGCACCTTATCAGTATGTAGTCCAGCTGGCGTAACATACCGGTAGCCCGGTCCTGGAAGGTCCATCTCTTACCCATTCTTTTCCGGAACAGGGTGTTCACAGCCAGGAGCTTGTGTTCCATAAGTAGGGCAGCCAGATATTCACCATTGTGGTTAGTGAGCCTGGTCCGAGCCTCGCATTGAAGTCACCCAGAATTGCTAGGAGGTTGTGAGCCGGAACATCACAGACTGCTGTTGGTAGGTCCTCATAGAACTTCTTTTTCCTCAACTGGTGCTAAGTTGGTAGGTGAGTACACAACCATGATGGTTGTAACTGGGTTGCCATCGAAATCTGCAATAAGGATCCTCTCGGTGTGATGGAAAACCCTACGGAGAGCCCGGGATCTCAGCATTAGCCCCACGCCACCTGTAGCAGCCTGGGCCTCATTTCGCCATGCATCTCCCCACTCTGCGATACACGATCGGATCATCAGCATGTACTCTCCTGTGCTCCTGGACTACGAGGATCTCCACTCCCCCTTCTTCGGCACAGTGTGCAAGCTCCGCCAACCTCGCTTCTTCCCATACTGTGTTTGCGTTGAAGGTTCTCATTGTAAATGTTCTCCGACAATGAAAGAGTGCATTAGACCGTGTGCTGTAGTCAGACTGAACCCTCCCTTTCGGTTTGGGGTCCAATTGTCATGCTGTCCCCTGGGGGGAGGACCAGCCCCACTGTCTACTGTGTGATTCTGCCGCTGGAAGTATAGGATTCTCCATTGTTAGGCTATACAATGCTATGTAAGGGCTGTGAGGCCAGAGTAGGGCCGCGAGGCCACTTCAAGTGGTATAATATTAAATGTAAGAATTATTAGCACAGTCTAGTCAATATATGTGAACATGAACAACTCTCTCCCAAAGCCAGTTTAAGACATTGTTTGAGGTTCTCAGAAATTCCTGGACTGTCCCGGACAAATGGAATAGTATGAGTTTAATTTAATTAGTGTTCTACTTTGATCCAGTCAGGTTAACAATGTCCTTCCCACCATCTCTCACAAAACAATTCCTCACTTCAAAAGATCCTTCAAATAGTAAAATAATGCCATCCAAGTTTGATAACATATATCGCCAACTGCTGGAATGTATTGTGGATTTCCTTTTGTCAGTTTTATGAATGCGCTTTTGTTCTCAGGTCTACTTTTTCTAATCCATCTCTTTGTTTCCAAGGTGCTGCGTTGTCTGTCGGAGGGGGTGGAAGGGGTGTCTTTGAAGGCCGGGCCTGGTATACAGGGAGTAACAGCCGTGGTCGTCTTCTCATCCCACCACGCCGCTTCCATGGCCAAGAAGGTGTTGGTGGAAGGTATGTGAACTAGAGTCGAGTTGAGGGAGTAGGAATGGGCAAGGGAAATGGGAACGCGCAAAGAGAAAAGTCCAGGGAAGGGCTAGGTTGTTAGGGAAGAGCGCAGGAGCTAAGGATGAGTTGGTGGTGAGGGCGGAGAGGATCCAGTCCCCTGAGATCTGAAGAAGTGAATGAAGAACCAGAGATCCAGAGTGGGCTGGGAGTAGAGTTAGACCGATATATGGGGCCGATATTTGCTTTTTTATTAAAAATCAGATATACAGCCAGTCATTGTCATCCACTTCTGATATGATGCAGTTTGAGACATGAAATATTTATTGTAGAATTGATCAATACTATACTGGTGGTCTAATGGAAGCCCTTCTGGGATTGCTTATAACCCATCCTGGCTTTCAATGAGCTTTAGTGCCCCATGGTCTCGATGCTTTTTCACCCTGACAGGAATAGAATTCTGGTGTAAACACTGAATACTTTGACTTTTGGGAGAATGTAACATGTAAAGATATTGAATATAAACACAAAATATTGGCAATCGGCAGCCTCAATCCAAAGAGATCGGGATCAAAAATTGGTACATTCAAAAGTCCATACTCGTCGAACCCTAGACACCAATACCATACTGTAGCAGGGGATACATGTGTAAACTGCTAATCTAGATCTTGAGGTCTTTAAGCTGTATTTCCACACCCTCCTCCTTGTCTCCAGCTTTCAAGAAGCGCTTTGCCTTGACCATCTCTATCAAGTGGCAGTCATCAGTCAAGCCCAGCAACGATGAGCCAGCAGCTCCACAGAGACCCCCAAAGAACCTCCCATTGTTATCCACCAAGCCCCCCCGCCACATCCCAGATGTCCCTCAGTGCTCAGTCCCGACTCCACGCCCGGTCCGACCTTTATCCCTACCCCCGGGCTTCTGCAGAGCAGTAGGAGGGCCCATTGCGCCACGGCCATCGCACCCTTCCTCCTCTTCCTCCCAGGGGCCCCCGGCGTTGCTGCTCCAAACGGTGTGCAAGATGTTTGGGTGGGGCCCGCCACTCTATGAGCTGCACTATAGCCACACTGGGTCGGATGGTTTCCTCTACTTCAACTATAAGGTGCACATCCCTGGGGTGACGGCACCATTCACCGGCCTGGCCATGACCCTGCCGGGAGCCACCAGCACCGCCGCACTGGACGAAGCTCGTCACGTGGCGGCCCAGCATATCCTCCAGTCATTCACTCGCCCAAGCATTAACTAACTAGCTAGCTCACTCACGAATAGACGGGTACCTCTATATACCGCTAACTAGGTACCACTATATATATCTACCTCAATATAGCAATGTTTCAGGCTTAACCATCATTTATGTTTGTCATTGATGTTTTCTGAAAAAAAAGACCTGTTGTTTCATCTTCTATGTATGGTTGATTTATGCATGTTTTTATTATTGATGTTCATGAAAGTAAGACTTATTTGTCTTGTTTAAACTTTATGTGGTTTGTTTTATGCATGCTTGCTTTTTTATTGTGTGTTTTAGTGTTTGATTAGTTTCTCATTTTAATTAAATGAGATTTGAAACAAAAACCTGGTGAAGTTGTTACATTAAGAAGGTAGGTGGGAGTGGAGATAATGGATTTACCGCATGCACATTACTATTTAAATTAGAAAATTCCATGTAAATTTAATTCAGGGGAGCAAATTTGTCACCTTTCAAAATAGGTCAGCCACGTTAATTATATAGATCTTTTTTTGGGGGGGGGGGGGGGGGTTCTACATCTCATCCAATTCTCTGTCATGTCATGAATCTACTCATGAAGTTGCTTCACGCCAGGTTCAGACCGGACGCAGAAGTATGGGGTCAGTTAACTCAATATTCATAAATGAATACAACACGATTCACAAATATATTTTGAGATTTATATATAAATGTCTCTGTTCACAAATATATTTTTCAATGCACACACAAATGTATCGTTTCATGTAAATGTAAAAAAATATATATATAAATGACAGAAGGTTCACAAATAAATTAGTGTTCACAAATGTCTGTTTCCGATGCACACACAAATACGTCTCGTTTTATATAAATGTAAAACAAATCCACAAATATACTTAAAAAAACAGCTGCAGTGTTCATCTAAAACATTTAAACGTTGTTACGTTTATTTACAGACTGTCGAATCTGCGTTTACAAACCTCTAACCTCTACCTCTAGAACCTCGTTACATTTGTGTGTGGATTTTTGAGTTTCCTGATGTGGTTAGATTCACAAATGCATTTTTTCTAAAGGCCCTTTCTCTAGCCGATCAGACGTCTCTTTCAAATTCAGCCAATCACACTAGTGTGTGATTTCAATGCTGCGTTCAATGTCCCTAATCCCGACGAGTTCAGCGTCCGGTAGCAGTACTCCCAAATGTAAATTAAACATAACATGTTTAGCCAATAATCCCCTTGTTCGTGATTGAATACATTTGAATTATGAGCGTCTGATTTTGCTAACGATGTGTTATTTACACAGCTAAAAAAGTTAGCTAGGTAATATTTGAACCATGTTAGGCCATTTCGCACTAGCACCGCCAAAACAATCTCAATCCGAAACACAGAACAGTAGTCTATTTGAGTTGCGTCAGGATTGTCCAATATTGCCTGCTATTTGAGGAGCAAGAGAGCAAGATGAAGAGAGAGAAGACGAGATCAAACCGAAGACTAAATGTAGAAAAGACTTTGACATTGTTTCATGAACTGGGTGAAGGGGAATCTGTTGGTGGACATTGCAGTACGTGTTTCCCAGTGGGACCTTTGAGGGAGTAACGGGGCGGAGTCCAGTCAGACAGTCGCGTGAGTGATACAGTTGTACTGCCCGAGATATGTTTGATATCAGTCAGGTGTTTGAAGATACATCGTTGTTTGTACTTATTGCTATAATTAAACACTTGAAAACAATTGAAACAGTGGAGAAGTCTCAGACTTGAGCGATGTGGACTGTAGCGAGGAGGAGTGTTCGTCTGATTCTGGCTATGAGCCAGAGGGACCGTAGTCCCCGTTCTACTGGGTAGGCATAGGTTATTATTTTTTTCATTTTACGTTTATACGAAACGATACATATTTGTGTGTGCATTGAAAAATATATTTGTGAACAGAGACATATATAAATCTCAAAATATATTTGTGAATCGTGTGAGAGTTAACTGACTCCATATGGAAGCGCCACAACAAATTTCAAAATAAAACACCTTGATTGATGATGGCGTTGGCTGTCCAGCCTATATATATATCTGTCACAGTACCATGAAAAAGTATTTGCCCCCTTCCTGATTTCATCTATTATTGCATATTTTTGACACAATGTTTTCAGATATTCAATCAAAATCTAATAGATAAAAGGAACCTGAGTGAACAACACAAACTATTTTTTAATTATTAAATGTATTTAATGAACAAAGTTTTCCAACACCCATTGCCCCTGTGTGAAAACGCATTGCCCCTTACACTCAATAACTGGTTGCACCACCTTTAGCTGCAATAACTGCAACCTAACGCTTCCTATAGTTCATGATCTTTCACACCACTGTGGAGGAATTGTAGCCCACTCTTCCATGCAGAATTGCTTTAATTCAGCAACATTTGTTGGTTTTCGAACATGAACTGCTCGTTTCAGGTCCTGCCACTTCATCTCAATTAGGTTTAAGTCTGGACTTTGACTAGGCCATTCCAAAACCTTAAGGGGTAATTCCGGGATTTTTCAACCTGGCCTCTATATCCACAAAATCGCCTATCAAAGTAGATCCCAAAAGTTTCGGAGTTGCTCCGGTAGATCGGCTCAGCCAGCAGTCGTGAAACGGGGGCTCAATGGCTGCAACGTAATCTGTACGGGCATAGAGGCACGGTCAAAGTACGTCCACTAAAAGTGCTTGATTTTGCCACTGACAGGCTCAGATTGTTATTCGTGTGTCTGACAAGTGTCTGACAACATTACTGAAAGGATCACTACAGAAATCCCGGAATTACCCTTTAAATTTGTTTGTTTTGAGCCATTCTGATATAGATTTGCTTGTGTGTTTTGGATCATTGTCTTACTGCATGACCCAACTGCACTTCAGCTTCAGCTCACGGACGGATGACCTGACATTCTCCTTTAGAATTCTCTGATACAGAGCAGAATTCATGCTTCCTTCACCAGACATAACAGGACCCATGTCGTCCAAAAAGCTCCACTTTTGTCTCATCTGTCTATAGAACAGTATTCCAAGAGTCTTGGGATCATCCAGGTGCTTTTTGGCAAACTTGAGATGAGCATTCCTGTTCTTCTTGGAGAGTAGTGGTTTCCACCTTGCTACTCTCCCAATAATCCCATTTTTGCCCAGTCGCTTTCTGATTGTGGAGTCATGAACACTGACCCTAACTGAGGAAGGAGAACCCTGCAGTTTTTTGAATGTTGTTCTAGGATTCTTTGTGACCTCCTGGATGTTTGTACGCTGGGAAGAGTCACTACTGTTCCAAATTGGACAGGGTTGGCTATAATAAAGCCTGTGTTCCATCAGCTGACTGAATTATGCCTTCAATTCGGTTGACTTAAGGAAGGGGCAAAAACTTTTTCACAAGTGAAGATTGCATTTTGATTACCTTGAACATCACACAAATGAAAGAAGCAACAAACGTAGGTGTAATTTTTTTCTATCAGACTCACTTTAAATACTTGAACCCACAAAAGGATTTGATCAAATTTCATGTAAAGAATATGCAAACATGGTGAAAATCAGAAAGGGGGCAAATACTTTTTCACAGCACTGTACATATTTGTGGGGGCCCAAAAGGGACACGCAATAATCAATTCGTCAATTGATACATCAATAATCAATTAATAAATAAATAAATTTGCATCTGTAATGTCAGAGAAACATAAAATCAACCTAAATATAACTGAACAGTCGATTATAATAATGCACGAGACACTGACAAAAAAGTAGTTCAACTAATACACCCACAGCTTGTGCTGTATGGCCTTTACTTAACTGTCAACATGTGATCAAGCTGAATCATGCCAATGAAAGTAAACAAATACAAGGTAAAACATACTTTATTGTGGGAAAATTGTGGAGAAAGACAGTCACACTTACTTGAAGAAGCAGAAAGCTAAGGAAATCTTCTTCAGCACTTAAATTATGACCCCCACCCCCACTCACCCTAGTAGAGGTCAATATATGCCTGCTGAGTGAATTTGGTGAGTGTCACATCTTGCATTCCTAATATAATAGGGGGGTCAGATTTTGTTGGATGTTAAAACTGACCCATCAAAATTGGACCCCCCCCTCCTAATTTCTCCCCTGTATTGACTAGTTTCACAAGACTTTATAAATCTGTAATAGAGGTCCAGATATGCCCGCTGAGTGGATTTGGTGAGGGTCACATCTTGCATTCTTAGAGAAGTCAGGTTTTAGTTCAATCAGGAGAGACTTAATTTTTCTCAGTGAACAATTATTGTTTTGACAATGATGAAATATGATAAATCTTTGGCCAACAGACCCCACCCTGACGTCCTCATATTTATAAAAGGGGGTCGTGAAGCCGAGAGTAGAGTCGGATATCCCCCGGTGGCGATAGATGAAGAGTGCTGAGATCTGGATGAGCAGAGGAGGAGGCTTCGTGAGGCCAGTCTCTTCCCTGTTACCTCTGGGGACAAACAGGTCCAGATATGTCAGCAAATAACCATGAATTGATTATTAGGCTGTAGCCTAAGAGGAGACGTGAATTTCGTTCAGTGACATTTGCGAAACAAAACAAAGTGAAACGAAATCCCGCATAAAATCGTCTTCCTGCCGATTTAATACTCTTTCATTATTCATATATCATGCAGTAAACTGAAGCTGACTGTTTACAGTTGGCTACCGAATCATATTTAACCCGAAAACCCGAAAATGTGCCATAGAAAACAGGTAAATTAACCACAGAATGTAACGTGTTAAGTGTGCGCACATTCACGCGAAGGGGGGTCGGATTTTATTGGGGGGTCGGAAAAAAATACAACAGGGTTAGTAGTAGGATCCTGACGGAGTCATAGGGTGCCGCTTGCCTGCATTATGTTTGATTTCTATGATCAATGGCACAGCCTGTGACTTATGTTCATCTAAAAATACACTTTTGTCGTAACCCTCAGCTAATGTTAAGCATTGTAATAAGCTGTAGTATACCTATGCAATTGTCGTTTGGTTTTATGAAGTTTAGGAATTGTACATGGTTGATTATTTATAATGTTTCTTGGGTTAAGGCAATTCTAAGATGACTATTCATGTTTTTCAAGGGAAGCAACAGCCTGACACAATGCACCTGGAAGTGAAGAGAATGAGGAAAGATGGTCCAAATGTGTACAACAACATTGATATGTTTCTCTTCACCAGTACTGTATTACTCTGTCTCTAGCACCTTCTATGAAAACTGTGCCTATGGCAACACAAATCAGGTTACAGTTGACCGTGCGTTTTTCCATAGGCAAAAGGTTGCATGAAAATATTGTAGTCAAGAAAAAAAAACATGTTGGTGACAAATGTTTAGAGCTGTAGAACTGTTTCTGGATCTATGGATCACTGTAAGAGGACTTTTAACTGTTTTTGTCTTGTAGACCATGGCAAGAGCACATCCTGGGAGAAACAATCTCCACCGGCTGAAATGGAAAGTAGATGAACCTTCCTATCTCATATTGGGATCAAGACATCAAAAGGAAGTCGAAGAAAAACTGCTTGAAACATACGATGAAGAACGTCAGGAATTGATGGAGAATCTTTTGTTTGAGTTTGAACGTCAAGATGACTGATTTACTCATGTCTGAAGTCAGAGACACTGTTGACATTCCTGTGTGCGAAGCTTTAGGAAACATGTAGAAACGAAGATGTGTGTTATGTAATGGTAGATGTGGCAACGTACCACATAACCGGGGTCCGGACAGACAGAGACTCAGACAGGTGGAGAGTTTAATGGCCAGCATGGCCGTTTATTTGCGCCACCGCAGCAATAACCCGGCCCGGGTCTCGACGGCCGCTGGTTGTCGGCGCCGTCTCCTCCGCCGGTCGTCCGCCCCGGTCCCGGTGGGCCAGCCGCGGAGCCCCAAGGCTGCCCAGCCTGCCAGGCTTCCAGGATACATCGCAGTTCCAACCCCGGCTGGTCAGCCCTTGCAGGCGGCTCCCGACCGCCCCCGGACCTCCGCGGCAGGAGACGGCCCGCTCCCGCTCCGTCTCAGCCCGTTGCTGGCTGCTCGCTCTCCTCCATCCAGCCGACCGGATCGTCCCTCTGCGTCGGCTTCAGCCATCCACGCCGCCAGCCTCTCACACTGGCGCGTTCCTCCTCTCGCGCACACATTCACACACACGTTAAAAGGGCCCGGCTGCAATTAGGCTTAATTGGCCGCAGCCGGTCCCGGATCCAGGGGAGATTCCATTCTCCCCTGGATCCATGTTCAGCCTCACCCCACCCTCCTCCCAGCTGCCACAGTAGAATAAAACTGTTTGGAACCATTAGCCTACCTGCTGTGTTGTGAATGTTTTCTCTTTTTCAAGGTGTGCTTGGACCCCTACAATCACCGCCTGCAGCTACACTGGAGGTTTTACATAACTTCCATTACTCAGCGTAATTGAAGTTTGTGGAGCTTCAGAGCTCATACTTATCCCCTGTATTTTGGAATGATTGAAGTCACTCATACACATATATATATATTTTGTGAACTATGACCTGGTAATTGACTTCTGAAAGAAAATACAATACTTCCTCCGACCAGCAGGGGGAGAGAGGCCTGAGGAGGTCTGCAGTTGGACCCTTTTGATCATTGGTCAAAGGTGGTTACAGGAGGGTTACACTTCACACACCGACATATGAACTTGCTCAGTACTCTGCATGGTCAATGTTAAATTTGAGAGTTCTTGAGTTCTTCTTGAACACCAATGGCTGACTTGTCTTGGTTGTTAAGGGAAGCAGCCGACCGTTGTCAGGTGTTATGCCGAGTTCTGCATGCACACCGCAGAACTTAACTACAAGCCAGCGGTGACTGGACGCTATAATGTTTTGTGACTATATATCGTAATTGATGAATAACAGTGAAGGTTCATACTAGTATAAAAATAAGAATTCTCTTCACAAAACATTATAGCCAGGTCCAGTTACTGTTGGCTTGTAGTTAAGCCAATGTTCTGTGATGGGCATGTACATCTCGGTGTGCATCCAGAACTGCATAAACCCCGACCGACCAACAGAGCGAGCTATAGAGCTGCAGCTGGTCGCGAGCTATAGAGCTGCAGCTGGTCGCAGCTAAAACCCCCAGAAAACTACCAAACCATTTGACCCTCTCTGATACAGCTAGACAGCTTTGACCAATGACAGCTTCTGTAACATAAAATGATTGACAGCAGTTTGGGTCCCACCTCCTGACACAGTAGTTCAATAGATAATCAGTCCATCAATAGATAATACAACAATCGAAAAATTAATTATCAATTTATTTATCAAATGGTGAATTAAATATTATTTTCTTAATTTGTTCATCTATTTATACTTTCATTTATCAATTTGAACATTTATTTATTCATTAATTGATTGATTTTAACATTTATTTATTTATTAATTGATTGATTATTGATTTATCTATTGACGAATTGATTATTGCGTGTCCCCTTTGGGCCCCCATACATATTTGTCTGAATATCACTGACAGGCTTTTATGTGTCACTTAAACAGCTCGTATAAAAAAATGTAGCATGCATCATGGGAAGGGGCCTGGGCACCGCGCATTGATCATTTTCTTTGTTTTCAGGCAAAAAACTGCTGTCACCTTTTTGGGCCATCACCAGTTTGCACCCCTGTTAATTGTTGACAGTCTTGTCCATAGCAGAGATTAGGATTACATTGCACATGGTCTGAATTACAGATGATGTGTATTGTCTGTGTATTGAGTTTAATGCCACTGTGAGTACAGTGTCAAATGACCACTTGGAGTAGAAGGTAGAAATTTCTTGAGGAGAGTCCATTATCAGCCTTGGGAATGCCGACCAATTGTCGTTTGGAAGTTTGGAGTGGTGTGTATGCGATTAATCCCTGGTTCAGGACATTGTAAAGACAGTGGGCCCTATTAATCTAAATTATTTAATTTATTTAAAAATAAATTATTAAAATTATTAATTAAATTACTATTTTATTTGTGAGAAAACTGTTAATGCAATAACAACAGAATTCATGAAACATCTGCAAGGGCTGGATTTTGTTCTTACTTTGCCATCATTCTCAAATTGGATACACGCTGACCTGGTAACTGCACAGAAGGCAGTTTGATTGAGGCTTCCATTGCAGATACAGAGAGCATCGCCGATGCCAAAATGCCACCAAAAAAGAGGTTTAAGAAATAGTTCAAATTCAGAAATAGTTTTATTAACTGAGAATGCAAAGAGAGAGATCATTTAAGTGTCCATTCAGTAGCAACAGGCACCAAGAATAGAAGAGCATGGCAAGAAATTACAGATACAGTGAATGCGATGTCATGCGGCCTGGACACTGGATGTTTTGGTGGCAAGGCACACAATGGTGGAGAGCCCCTGAATATGTAGAGGGTATGAATTTCTTCCTTTCAGGTTGATCTATACGTATCATCACCCTTGGTCATCTGAAACCATTCCATTTTAACAATCCAAAAGCAGCAAATATGCCCTCCTTATAGTATCCTTGTGTCACGGCTCGTGGATCTTCATATACCAAGATCAATTAACACACACACTCACAAACATATTTGTCTACATTCTATTAGTAAATTATTCAACGGCAATATCTTCTTTTAGGTCTTAAACCATTCAAAATTGTTTTACAGCCAGCATAAAGCCTGCAAAGCATACATCTCTTGGGCGCATTTGACCAAAAGAACATTTCAAATTTTTTTTTTTACTAAAGCCCAAAATAAAATAGGAAGATTTTTAGTTTTTCTAAGTGTCTGTGAGAGGGAACTGTTTTGAGGACTTCAATACCTAAATATCCTGGGTGGTGATACCAGTACTTCATAGTGTCTGGTGGGGTGGAGGTGGTGGTTCAGAGCCTTGTTAAATCACGTTTATCTTTTGTTATGACTTTGATGCAGATCAGACCATTTTAGGTGCCATTTATGCAGGAATGCCATTGTGCGCCTGTTAAATAAATGTCAATTGTTCTAAAGTAAATCTTTGCCTTGGTTTCTTGAGGGTGTAACCCATCTCAGAACCATTAATTCTAGTAATTGCCTGACCTTGGGGATGCCAGCCTAGAAGAGCGAATGTCACTCACCAAGTCCATAGAAAAGAATAGCAGTGGCTGCCACTCACGCACAATGTGAAATATGACCATGCAGAGTTGCAGGGGAAAGTTGAGGTCCATCATAGATTCATTTACTTATTTTTATTTTTTTTACTTTTGATTTACACAGCCCATTTGACTGAACAAGAAAGTAATCCTATACAAAATAAATCAACCAATAAATTTGACAGCAGTCATCCTCTTGTACCAGTCAAGGATCCAGCATTTCTAGTTTTGTGTTGTGTGATGTAATGTACTTACTACGGGACAAGTGACAGCAACTTTAGAATAGGGATCCTGTGTATGTAAACTGTGTGCGCGTTAGCTACGAGCAAGACTTCACTTTTAGAATGGGGAACCTAATCTGAGCTACAACTGTGGAGTTATTGGGGCATTTCTAACCGCTCTACTTTTGTATATTGATTGATACGGATAAAGTTTATTTAGAAAGCCTAATTGAGGGAGAATGTGTTAGTTTGATACCATATAAGTCCCATACTGAGCACACCAAGAGCCTAATTCTACCCAAAACCCAGAATATGGTGTTTAATATGGCTGCAACACACATTCTGACATTCTGTGCTGGGACGCACTCTTCCCCCCCCCCCCCCTCCATCAAGCATTCTGTTATTGTCTTGCAGACTTGGGCCGCAAATATTCAGGGAAACCCAATCCTCAACGTTTTATTCCTTTCATTGTCAAAGCGATGTCACCCATTTAGTCCAAATAAATCCGTTTGCGGTGTAAACGTGACTAGAGGACCAGCCGAAGGGATTTATCTTCCCACCGCTGTACCCGTGGCTGCTAACTTATTCATAGCCTAACAAGTTGTTTATATCAAGTTACTTTATCGAGCAAAACAACCACCACACATTATTTGAATCGGTTTATTTTTGACACTGGACAGAACAGGCATGTTTCTTACAGGCAGAAAATAGTCTTTTTAGTGATCGCTCAGACTTGAAGCTGTAATGACTATTGCAACATCTGATGGGTTCAAATTGTCTATAACAGAGTTCCTCATCCTTGGTCCTGAATGCACATTCAGTAGGAATGCTGCTCTGTGATAAATTTTTGATATTCACGAATAACAGACAAGGCAGGTCAGCTCTATGGTGCATTCATTGCTGTTGACTACCTGACTTCATAGCTGCTTGTAAGGACTTAACACCAATGAAAAGCAGCACACATTACATACAATCAGTCTGCCATCTGGCTGCAGAGTATGGATGTGTGTGTGTCCTGTAGTTCTGCAGTGACATGGAATATGCTCTGTTATTGGACTAATTAAGGAACTCTGTACAAGGTGCTTGTTCGTGAACCAATCGGGTGATGCATCTGGGACTGTCGATGGGCAGAAGGGAATGGCTAGACCGCAGAGGTCCTCCTCCTGATCTCCTCTACAAGATCAGCTCTTGATACGTCGACCTGTGGAGATGAAGTCAGAAAAGAGGGAGTGGGGGTTAGTACCGGCCCCAATTAACTGAGATGGTAATGATGTATAGTGATATTAGCCTTCTTAAAAATCTCATCATCCGGTCAGTGTCATTACATTACCAGCATTTAGCAGATGCTTTTATCCAGAACGACTTACAATAAGTGCATTCAACATAGGTAGGCGAGAGAACCACTAGTCACCAGAAATCATAGGTGCATTTCCTTCCTAAGCAAGCATCTAAGAGTATAACTAGCGCTAAGGTAAAAGTGCAATAAGTTAGCTACCTACTTTTTTATTTAAACAAATGAGACAAATAAGTGAAGCATAAGTGCTAAGACAAGTGAGTGAATGTCATCCACCTCTGATATGATTGAGGTTCCTCCCTGACCACAGCTAGTTTAATGTATTATTATATCAGATATCTGACCAAAGAAATCATTCCTGCCTCAAGGAGCTGCAAAAAGCATCTTCCCAAGTTTCAGCTACCATCTGCCATCTAAACATAAAAAGTGTCTGCCTAAGTGTCTATGCATGTGGAAGACAAGTGTGCGTTCCGTATTGTACCTCCTCTCTGGTGGCCACAGTGCGGAGTTTGACCACTCCATCTTTCAGCTCTTGTTCTCCCAGTATGGCCACCAGGGGAATCCCTGAGTCCTCACAGTGCTGCAGCTGACTCAGCAGCTTGGGGTTCTTCTTGTACATCACCTCCGCCTACACACACAAAAAGTCATTTTGACGTTCCATTATTTGATTCTTGATAGTCTTTGACCCACTTAGAATGACAGAAACTACAATGTCACTACTTCATTGAGCAGAAATGACCCCAATAGAGAATGTATAACATGGTTATCATAATCTTAGGTTTCCCTCTCATCACTATTATCTCTCCATATAGTATAGCCAGTTGTACAATTCAATGCTAAAATCTTCCCATATGGGTCCCTGAGACTAAATCTGATAGAATAGACACACACACACCTTGATAGAAGCGTTCCAGAGCTCAGTAGTGAGTTTGAGCCTCTCCTCAAGTAGGTTCTTCTGGGCTGACGCTACCAAGACCTGGACCTCTGTGGTACGAACCTTCTCTGCCGATGCCTGGAAAACACACTACGGTTAGGCTGGACAGACAGAAAAGAATATCACATCACACACTCGACCACTGGCATTCACAGATTTTTTTTAAACTTGTGCAAGACACTTGATAATCTGAAACTGGGACTTCTAACGCAGCCAAAAATCTCATACAACCACAAACTTTCATGCTACTACAACTAAGACAACAGAAATATCGGCGATATATCAACTTCAGTCATTTAATCATTGATCATATATGTATATACATAGAGGAAAATTTGAGTTCCTATAATATGGCACCCAGACCAGTTTTGTGTCTTATTTTTTCCTTCCCCCACCCAGATTTACCTCAGTCTTCTGCTCCATGATGGAGAAGACCCTCTCAATGCCGATGCTGACCCCCACGCAGGGCACCTTCCTGCCCTTGGGGTCAAACATGCCTACCAGGCCGTCGTAGCGTCCACCACCGGCCACGCTGCCCACACTAACACTCTCCTCCGCGGCCACTAATGACCCATTCAGAGCTTCGGTGGAGACCGGGGTCGGGGCCACGCTCGCTTGGGTCAGCACCGCCTCATAAATGATGCCCGTGTAATAGTCCAGACCACGGGCCAGACTAAGGTCAAAGACCACCTGGAGGTGAGGGGGGTAATGGTAGGAGGGTAGAAGAGAGACAGGGAAAAAAATTCAGAAGGCAATATTGGCAAACCCATATATCGGTCTAACCTTGTAAGAACACGCACAATTCACCTTAACCATCCAAATGTGGCAGGACGGTGAAAGCTAGAAGGCCACTGCCTACACACTTGATATATTACCAATTATCTCCCATTCCTTCTCTTTGACCCATCTACCTTTGAGCCCCTTGTCCTGTCTCACCTTGTCCGTGACCTGGAAGAGCTGCAGGTAGCTGAAGAGCAGCTTCATGTCAGTGAGGCCAGCACAGGCCTGCTTGCTCTGGGACATCTTATGGTCCTGAAGTAGGCGCTCTGCTAGGTCCATACCACCTACAACACACATGGCTCGCAGTTAGGATTAGGGTTAGATTCATGCGTTGGTTTGGCGACATATTGTACCAAAATTGTCAGTGTCATCCATCTCTGATATGATGTAGGTTTGATGTTTTTCTTATTATTCTTAGTATTAGAATACCAGAGAAATCATTCCAGTGTAGTTTGTAGTTATTCACATTTTATTTAGTGAACTCAGGAATGCAGACATGCTTGAAAATGTATGAACCCTAAAAGCGATGGTCATTATTTCATATGTAACAGTCGAAATAAGCTGATATAATCCTCTTCTAAACCTCAAATCCTAAAGATAAATAGACAAAACTGATCTCTAACAAAACCTCCCCGATATCCCTGTGTGCAAATATATGTGAACTCCTTCAGTCAATAACTTTGCACCTGCACTAATTCCCTCGAGACCATTTTTATTTCACTACATGCAGAGTTTCCTCTAAAAATGTATGAAATTGGTAACTATACATCTTTTATTTCAGTTAAGAAAAGGGTCATTTTGAATAAATAGTTTGCATGGTAAAAACCTTCTACAATTGCACAAGGGGTTTAACAAACTTTCAATCATGTCAGCATTTCTTTCAGGCACTTAACTCTCTCAATCTAGTATAAGCTAATGGCCTTGCAACATTAGCTGACTGTTACGCCCCGTACCCACCAGATGCGCAAGCGGACGAGCACGCATGCGCGCTGCTGCACTTCACTTCCTCTCCCATGTTAACGAATGCCGTGGATCCCATGGACGGCTTGCGGATGTGGAGCTGATTTTTCCGCTCGGGGCAGAAAAAAAACTACCCGCCCGCATGTGTCCACACGCGCACCTCATAGAAATACATTGTCTATGCACAATATCTGCATCATATCACCACATATGAATGTTTTTCAACCTACTAATAGTTTTACTAGTGTTATTAATTATTTTAATACATATTTTATTTTAATATAAGCCATAATGAAAAAGGGAACAGAGACAATCACCATTATGGGATGAATGAAGTTAAATTAAGTCATACTTTTTGCATATAACCAGTTATTCCCGTTTTTATAATGCTTTTCTTTATTATAGTATATTTGTTCAATTAATTAAGACTATGCTTGCTTCTGTTTTCATAATGTGCTCTGAAAAAGCAGTTACGTATGTGTGTTCTTGCGCGTCTGGTAGGTTCAGTTCCGCGCAAAGGTGCACACGCAATTACGCGTCTGTGCGCGTCCGGTGGGTACGGGGCTTTATACTTCCATGTTTCAAAGTGTCTTTCCATTCGGTTTGTATCGGCACAGACGTACCACGACTCCGAGGAGCACAGATGCAATCGCTGTAAATAATGAATTATGGTCATTGCGGTTCACTAACATGCTTTCAGAAGTTGGCAGCGTTAAATCTTGATGACACTGGCAAGAATCCCCGGCGTCATGCAGTATGGCATCTGAGATTAATCCAAAACAAGAATTTGCTTGGCGGGCTGTTAGTTTACCTGGGTGGGCCACCCACTGTATAGGAAATGCTGGAGTGCATGATAAACTAGGTGTTTGAGCAACAGCAGAGCAGACAATCCGCTTCCTGTTTACACCGGCACGCGCATGCCCAGTGTAGGTGAATGGTTACGTGATATGCGTTTTCAGGCGTAGTAGCATGGGCGATAATTCCTGAAGCGGTGCTGAAACGCTTCTGTGAACGGAGATCCTACGTATTAGTATGGATGTAGCCTGAATCCAGTTTCATTTTTAGAAGAGGTTGTACAAAGTATGCCCCGTTTTGTTACACCCTGCTCAAATGTCCTTGTTTGTTTGGGCATTCAAAATGTCTTATTTGAATGAAACTTTGTATTTTCTTATTTATTGTTCTATTTATTTAGTTGTACTATTGAGAAAAACTAACAAGTTTGCAGAAATGCCTTTATTTTGAAAAATATTCTTTATGTTATTTATTTAATTTTGTAAAATATTAAGTTATTTTGAAAACAGTACTGTTTTTGTATTTTATATGCTAGTTTAAGTTTGTATGTTTGAGTTGAAAAATACACATTTCAAAATTATCAGTAATCTGTGCATTTTTCCTTGATAACCAAGCAAGTAGACTCATGATACCATTTGTTTATTATACCGCAATCGCAATATTGTCCACAATAATCGCAATATGACTTTTTCACCAAATCGTGCAGCACTAATTCTCATCAGGTTGGGAAAGCCTCTGAAACAGTATTTAGACCAAACCTGATGAGAAGGAAGATTATCAAAATGTTACATTAGAATCAATTCAGGTTAAGGGCTTCACATAGGCAACCCAGTGTAGTTTTGATACATTTTACGGTAAATATGTAATCAATCAAACTGCATCATATCCGTCACATCAGAGGTGGACAAACCTGACTGGACCAGATCCCATTTTTAATGAAGGACCAATGTTGTCCCAATATAAAATCGGTCAAATCCTACAGGACACTTCAGTTTCACTGGTTCATCATCTCACCCTGCATACTGACGTACTCCCCAATCTGGTCGGCAGCCTCCTCTGACAAGCCCTTCTCATTCACCATCTCCTTCTTCACATCCTCCCACGGCACCTAGAGGAGGGAGAGCAGATGACAGGAAGAGATAGGTAATAGACATGTATTGATGAGCAATAGCGAGGTGACAGAAACCAGTGGAATGTCTAATAAGTGTCTAATAAATTTGACAAGCTTTCCACAACACCTGTCTGCCACCTACTGGCACCTTGATGGCCAAGTGTTACCTTTATTGTGTCCACAACATGCATCTTTGCCCAAGGAAATGCATGCAATGTGTTTCACAAAATGGATTTTGTCTACATAAATAGATCATTTGATTTAAATAAGCTTATTTTGTCCACAAAATGAAAAGAGCGTTTTCATTTTTGTCCACAAAATGAAAAGTCACAAACTCAATTTCATGCATGAAGTCAAACAAGGTGTTTTTGGATTTTATTACGAGAATGCATTTCATGCAACAAAATCAATTATGTGAACAAAATCCACATGGAAACAGTTGACGCTCCACACACGTAACGATATTTGATATTTCACATTACAGATTACGCATTACGGATCTGGATTAGGGGACAAATTGAGGTAAAACTGATAAATATTTCCATTCCCTTTCATTAGGCAAGCTACTGCTGTATGTAGTGGACATTTACATTTATGTTTATTATCTCATATACTGCTATATCATGTAACCTCATAACCTATGCTGCTATATTATGTAACCTTGTATGCTGTGTGTGGAGAAGATGCTGTTGCTGTGCAGATTTCCTGTGTGTGCTTAACCTTATCTTTAACCTGACACCTGTACCAAAGCGAGACAGCCCGTGCTCCCAGGATGAGAGGGGAGCGAGGGGAGCGAGACTCGCTCAGGGTCTTCTAAGAAAACAGGAAGATCTAAGCATGCAATCACGTCATCGCTGAGTACAGAGGTACTAAGCACGGTCGGAGGAGGCCTGAAGTAACATAGCCCCCTTACCTAGATACCCCCTGCACCTAGATAAGGTATAAAAGCTTCATGTTGAGGGTGGGTTTCATCTGCACTTTGGTGAAACCCACTGACTGTGGTATTTTATTGAAGCTTCAACAAAATGATCTACACAAAGACAGCCTTGGTCTGGTCTCTCCTTGATTCTTCCACGACACTGTAGTGGAAGGAAATAACTCAATCATATAAGTAATAACATAACATGCGCAACTCTCAGGTTAACTTAGATCCATAGACTAGTAACCATGCTCAGTTCCGTCAAACTGGTGTTTAGTGAGGTGTGTGTAAATTCATGGTGTTACAACAGTATTTTGGGTTAGGGTTTGCAACTGGCCTATTTATTTTTTTCATCTCATCCAATACCTACATGATAGATTTTATTTGCACATTTTATTTATTAATTCATTTAATTGTTCAGTTCTGTTCTTTTGTCAATTTTGTTAATTTAAAGGCTTAATGTATCCCAGAATGTTGCTGCCACTGAATAGGTGGGCTGGGTCACCCTGCCTTACAGAGTTGCTAATCCTCAAAGAACTTCAGTATGGAAGAATTTCAGTATGGCGAGTTTTCCTTTCCCATGATGGTCTAAATGCTGTTTCAGAGGCTTAACAAAATAAGATTCTGGATGAAACGCTGAATACTTTCAGTCCTGCTAACTCAACGCTGAGTTTCCATACCTTGTCCAGTTTGTCCACTGTTGAGCAGATAGTGCGGAACTTGTCGTCTGGAACACCACAGACAGCAAACATCCCATCCAGAATTCGTCTGTCATTGACCTGGATTCGGAGGAGGTGGTTACAGAGTTAATGCCTACCTGCACTAGGCTTTGGCAATATGATATTATCATTCAGTAGGATATTGGGAGGCTACAGTAATTTTTGTCACACAATAATGTAATGATAAACCTGAGTCAGCGGCGCAGCTGTTATTTGGGTCAAATGTATCAAAATTGACAGACGCCGGTCACAAATGTAAACTGGTGCACAAATGTTTCTGTAATGGTGGCAAGATGGCAAATTTTGTAACTGTGCCTATTCAGTGTCTCTTTGGGTTCAAATCAAATGGGAAACGAGTCAGCAAACCTGGAGAAAGTTGGGCATGTTATCCATCCATCATCATTAATCAGCTAAGGCAAAAGTAGCATTCCCAAACCTAATAAATTCCACTCCTGTTAACACTTAACTGCTGTTACGCGCTCCATCTACTAGTACCAAGCTATTCACTGAGAAAAATTGTTTCAGATGAACCACTGCAGTTACAAAGATTCAGTATTTTATCAAGTGAGAGAGAGACAGCAGGGCACAGAAAAGGGGACGGGGGACGGGGAGAGTTTGCGAAGCTGCCCTCACCACCGACAACAGGCAAAACGAGTGCTGAGGCATATGACTTGCATAATAGAACAGTAAATAAACACCTTTATTTCCCAACAAGCACAATGTAGTTACTTTTAATTAGGTTGAGATGAAATTTGCCATAAAAGGAATGGACCCCCCATTAGTGCAAAATAGAGGCCTTCTGTCTAAGGGCCATATGTACTAACTGGAATGGTCTATGAACTTCTATTCAACTGATAATACACATTGTAGTCTTTATCAAAGGAATATCGCCTTTTATGTACATTTTGATGCAGCCCAGCCTACACATCTTGCATCTGTGCATGCACCATGACTGACATCTCAGACCTTGATTCGAAAGTCTCCGAGGTCCAGCTCACTGAGGATTTCGTGGACGATCTTCAGGCACTCTGCGTCAGGGATCATGGGATCGTACTGCCCTGCAATGTCGAAATCCTGAGACACAGAGACAAAGATGTTGAGTCATGCCTATGAAAAAGGTGTGTACAATTTTAGAACAAAGAGAACAAATCATTTTACGTTTGGGGCAGGGCGGGAGGTGGCATACTGCCAACCAATCAGAGCAGTGGGCCTTTCTGACTGCACAAAATGCCCCCCAAAATAGCCTGGAGCTCGGTTCTATGGTTCCATACTACTTAGGTGCCAGATGGGTGGGGTTTACCACATAGGACACTACAATGAATGCTAGAAAGTTTAGACCAGTAGTTTTCAATTAATCGTGCACAGTCAGGACCTAAGAGTCTGCAGGGTTTCACTCCAACCAGGTGATTTCACTGAGGAGGAGGAACTAGTCAGTGAAATCAGCTGCTGTAGTGTTTGGTTGGAATGAAAACCTGCAGACTCTTGGGTCCTGATGGTACATGACTGACTGAAAACCAAAGGTCTAGACAATCAACTTACCCAACGCTACCTGAATTGATACTGCAGTAAATCTCACCCATCTGCAACCTACTGCAAAGTTCAAACAAATGCTTTGGCCGAATCTCAATTCACCCCTTGGCCCTACCCCTCCGTTTTGCGCGTTCATGTGAAGGGGTAGGGGTGTCCCAATTCTCTTGGGATCGAGGGGTAGGGCGAAGTGTTAGGGCTACATGGCCCTCCAAACGGAGATTTTTCAGGGGCACACTACAAACCAAGGGCTAGGAGAAGTCTCCCAGAATGACCTGCAAATCAACTGGGAGATCATGGGGAACGCTACACTACCATCCAAATTGAACCACAGATGTAGTATTTTCTTCGTTAATAAAGATTAAAAAATATTCTAACCGTGGTATTATCTCAAAATTCAAGATTCAATAAGTTTATTTGTCACATACATGTAGTGAAATGAAAAGTGGCAATGCTCACGGGAATGTGCAAAGGGCAGTATACATAGTATTTACAGTAAAAACCAACACAATATTTACAGTAGAAAAAAATAAAATTACAATAATTACAGTTAGAGCTCTTATATAAAACAACCCAATATATACAGTAAGAGCACTTAATAAAATATAAAATAAGAGGTAGATGGGGGAAATCGTGTGAATGTGATGAGCTATAATTTATATGTAGTCGCCTAAGTGTGTGTGTGTGTGTGTATAAGAGGGGCAGTGTGTGGATCTAGGTGGGGGCCCTGGTGAGGTCGGAGTTCACAGTCCTGATGGCCTGAGGAAAGAAACTCCGTCTCAGTCTCTCTGTTTTAGCAGCGTGACTACGGAGGTGCTTGCCTGACCGCAGCAGCTGAAACAGTCCGTTGTTGGGGTGGTGAGGATCCTTCATGATCCTGCAGGCTCTGGTTCTGCACCTCCTGGTGTACAAGTCCTGCAGGGTGGGGAGTGTAGTTCCAATAGTGCGTTCAGCCGAACGCACTACTCTCTGCAGAGCCTTCCTGCCCTGAGCGGAGCTGTTGCCAAACCAGGCAGTGATGCTTCCAGTCAGGATGCTCTCTACAGCCCCAGAGTAGAAGGACAGAAGGATCCTCCGGGAGACCTTGAATTTCCTCAGTTGCCTGAGGTGGTAAAGGCACTGCCTCGCCTTCCTCACCAGAGTGTCCATGTAAGATCCTCGGAGATGTGGACTCCCAGGTATTTATACCTGCTCACCCTCTCCACAGTAGTCCCATTAATCCCCAATGGTGAATACGTCCTCTGTTGTTGTGTCAGCACCTTAGTTTTGGTGACATTCAGGAGGAGGCTGTTGTCCTGGCACCAGAGTGACAGATCGGCAACTTCCTCCAGGTAGGCCTTCTCGTCGTTGTCAGAGATCAGGCCCACCACAACTGTGTCATCCGCAAACTTTACGATGGAGTTGGAGCTGAACCTGGCCACACAGTCATGTGTGTACAGGGAGTACAATAGGGGGCTGAGGATGCAACCCTGGGGGGGATCCTGTGTTCAGGGTGAGGGGGTTCGAGGTGTGTCTGCCCACCCTGACCACCTGGGGCCTGGCGGTCAGGAAGTCCAGGATCCAGGCACACAGGGGGGTGTTCAGTCCCAGCTCAATCAGCTTTCCAGCCAGTCTGGAGGGGACTATGGTGTTGAAAGCTGAACTATAGTCAATGAACAACAATCTCACATAGCCCCCCTTCCGGCTGTCCAGATGAGTGAGTGTGGTGTGCAGTACCTGGGAGACAGCATCATCCGTGGATCTGTTTGGGCGATAGGCAAACTGCAGCAGGTCCATGGAGGAAGGGAGGAAGGCGCAGATGTAGTCCTTAATCAGCCTCTCGAAGCATTTCATGACCACCGAGGTGAGGGCCACCGGCCGGTAGTCATTCAGACATGCTGGAGAAGCATTCTTGGGCACAGGGACAATAGTGGATCTTTTGAAGCAGGCGGGGACCACAGACTCAGCCAGGGAGATGTTGAATATCCTGGTGAACACTGAAGCTAGCTGATTAGCACAGGTCTTCAGTACTCGCCCAGATATGCCATCTGGACCAGCAGCTTTCCTTGTGTTCACCCTCGTCAGAGCCCTCCTCACATTGTGCTCGGTCACGGAGAGCGTGCGTTCATCCCCAGCGGTAGAACTCACTCCAGCTGTGCTAACGGTGGTGTTGTTAGCCGGCGAGCTAGCGCTGTTGTTGCTAGCCTCAAACCGTGCGTAGAATGTGTTCAGGTTGTTGGCACTCACAATTGCGGGGGGTCTGCCCTGGTAGTCCGTATCTTAGTTTAATGTTGTTTCAATGTATTATAGACCGTTTCTTTATAACAAGCATAACAAAAAATTGCTAGGATGCCGATGTCTCTACCTCGCTAGTTAACGTTACAACATTGTTTTAAGGCTGATTTGTGCATGACAGTCCTGCATTTTGACATATTTCCATGTCGCATTTCCCCCCTTTGATGGCATATGATGCCCAAAATATAACTAAAGTCCAGCAGCGAGGTTGCTGCACTTGTTACGGCTCCTCTAATATCGGTGCAGACTGGCAGGGTAACGTTAGGAGCACGGCTTGCTAGACTACAGAGCACCGCTAATGCTATTCTGTCATGAAGTGGACTGGTAATGAAGCAGTGGTCTTTTTTATTTGATGACTTGTTTGATTGATTAGTAGCGTGAAACGTATAAGTTGTGAACGAATCTCAAGCGTCCATGCAAAAAAGTGACAAAAAAGTGTGAAAGTGTTTATTTTCTCATTTAGACTACGGTTTGTGTTCAGGGATACTCTTTGTTGGTGTAATATTTTGGTGTTCATTCACTGGGTGTTGAGGAACCTGAATCAACACTACCCCTGGTGCCCATTCAGCTGTTTTTGTCGCACCCAGCAGTCTTCACTTGGACTTTGTCGTGAGAAATGGCATAAAAACGGCATTTTACTTCTCAAACTATATGTCACGCTGTTAGGGATTTTCTGTGTAATATATATGTATATTTTTGATTGGACGAACTTGCTAGCTAACTGCTTAAATTAATGCTTGCTCCATACTGAATATAACGTTAACTCGATGGCTTCAAGCATTTTTCTCCATGATTTTGTGCATTAAATTAATATTACTTGTGTTCTTGGGTGTATTGTAAGTTAGTTAACTTTAGTTTACAGTGTTTCTAGTTCTATCAACATATTTACTGAACATGCGTTGTTTCCTTTCCATTAAACAGTAGACTCTGTACAGCTAGGACGGTACCGGACGGACGCGACACGGGATTTGCATTGAACGAATATCGACAAGGTAACGCCTCGTTAATTTTCCTACTAGTTTGGTTAAGATAACAGCCTTGCCAGCAATGCGACTCTGTCTCCAGTGTTGGAGAGACAATTTTTCAAGTAAATGCGGAGACACGGTCGCCTCAGTTGCTAACCCTAGCCTCGCTAACAAGCTAACAATCGAGCTGGATAATGTAGGCAAAATAGAATATCGGACTGTTGAGGTCTGCAGGCTTTCATTCTAACTAAAGACTGCATCAGGTGATTTCACTGATGAACACTCCTTCCAGAAGTTAAGAGGAACTTGTCGGGTGAGGTGGAAAGTTGGAATGAAAGTGTGCCATTTGTTGGCCCTCCAGGGCACCCCAGCATATATGGTAGTTTTGTGGTGGTTGGTTTTATTGTATGTGCCCTGTATCCTGATGTTATTTGTGATCCTCAGATTTTACTGTCCTGCAGCAAGATGGTGACGGACCTTCCTCCCCAAGTCTAACAGATACATTGTCCATCTCCCCTGACATCTTCCCCTCACACACAGGCACACACAAGTTAAAAAGGCCTTACCCCCCCCCCCCCGCCCAGTCCGCCACATCTTTGTTTTAATTTTTTTAATTTGTCACTTCTATTAGACCACACAATTTCCCAACTGTTTGGCTGCCCATATAGCAGTTTGTTTTAAATGTGAATTGCTGTAACATGTTTACACTGTTGTTTAAGTGTATTTAAAATGTAACTTATTACACATGTAGCCTAAGTATCCATGAAGTTTTGAACTCACTGTATGGATTTGTTAAATAAGACATTTGTAGTCATCAAAATGGTGTTTTTGTAGTTATTTTCACCTAAAGCCTTTTTAGTTTTGAAATATTAACTCCATAAGTGTTAAATGAAACATACTTTTAAGTGTTGACTGTTGAAAGAGTTCATGAAAGAGTTCACGTTAAAATTAACTCAAGGTGAGAGTTGTATTTTACTCTACATGGGATTAGTGTTTTAACTCCCACAAGAGTTCAGTTTTAACTCCTGAAAAGGGTTAAACAATCAACTCCCAGAAAAGAGTTACTTACTCTGCCTTGGAGTGTATTCAATGGTCTCACATGTACACTCAAATTGAGTTGATTTGAACTCACAGAGAGTTTATTCCAAAGGCCAGAATTTGCTGTGTAATATACACTCACACATTGGTAAAACTCTCGGTAGCGACCACGGGTCATGGCTGGGTTATCGCGGCGGTAGACCTTCGCAATGTGGTAGCGCTTGATGTTGGTGATCTTGTTCATCGCCAGGTAGCGGGCAAAGGGCACCTGACAGAAAGCAGGTCAAGGGCAATCAGCTACGTCTCTGCTTAGATAAAGCTCTTCGAAATGGGGGGTGGGGATCCCTCAAACATAGTACTGCAATCAGTACAATTAACTCCTTAAAAGTAATAATTGGTGACATTTTCATATAAATAAATGTCCGTTTCGCTACTCTATTGCCGATTGATAAAACACATTGGTTTCCAAGGATACAGTGAGGTCATATCTGAGGGATAGCAGCTCTCCTCCTTGGTCCTTGAGGTCGTAGATGAGCTTGGAGTCTTCGCCATACTTCCCGGTCAACGTTTCCTACAACATCCACATGGAACTAATGAAGCACCACATTCATAACCAAGATTACCATGACTTTGTATATGTAAATGTGTGTGTACATATGAGTTAAAAACGCCTGTCTACCTTCAATTCAAAGACGGGTGTGTCGATGGTTTCAGCTCCATGGCGTTTGAAGCAGCTAATGATGGTATTGAAGACTCTCTCTCTGATGGCCATCTGCTTGGGGTTGTAATCCCTCGTTCCCTGACAGAGTGAGAGATGTTAGTTAGCTAGTTTTCCATCACACTGTCAAGCAAATTTTATGCACACTTTTGAAATGTTGCAGAAAATTGTATTTGAATTGAATGCTATTCCCATCCATTCCAATATATAGACTGACACAACATCTAAAAAGGGAGTCTTCCTTACCTTGGCAGTCTTGAGGACAAACTGGTGTTTTCCATCATCTCCTCCCAACTGAGCCTTCAGCTGCAGCAGTTTGGCTACTTCCTCATCAATCTGCAATACAGTATGCAGACACACAGACACAGACACACACACACACACACACACACACACACACACACACACACACACACACACACACAGACACACACACACATATATAGAAACCAGGAGAGACTGAACACATTGAACTAATCGTGAATGTTTTCTATAGGAATTGTCTTGCAGCATATGTCAGCATGAGCTACAGCAGGCAACTTGACATTCTATTCACAGGACAAGATGTTAGTATCCCTTGTGCCATAATCCAAGGTAAACATTTGTAGAAGTCCAATTCAGATAAAAAAAAACAACCACCAATACAACCACCACCAAACAAACACCATAGCAGACATCAGGCTACACTGTCATAGATCTACAGAGTCATTCGTCAGATGGCACCATTCGCCAGTTAACTACCCTAGCCAACAGCGGTATGCGGCATGTCAGTGGGGTTATCAAGTAGGCACCTTCCTTCACTGATGTTTCGTTGAGTTTAGCCGACGACACCTCAAGAAGGCTCAATGTTGTATTCCAGCATCCTGGAACCAACCCCCTCTATGCCACCACCAAAAAACTCCCCTTTACCCCTGCCATCTAATGCCTGCCATCAGGGGAAGGGGGAGAGTGTGTGTGTGTGTGTGTGTATATATATATATATATATATATATATATATATATATGCGTATCCCTAGCTAGCAGTACAAACTACCATTGATCCACTTCACATTAAATTGTAGTGCATTTAATCCACACACACACGCACACACGCCTACCTGAGCCACGGTGATCCCAGGGAAGGAATGCGGAGATCGGACACACATTTGTGTCCGACGGCCCACCAATCCAGCACAAGCACGGAGGGAAAACATGCCCAGTGTGTTCATCCCAGCAAGGGTTATAAAAGTAAATAATAATAAAAAAATAAGTCCAGATATTGGTCAACCAATAATTCAGGAGTGCATCACACATCCAGCATTGTCCAGTGGTGTTTCCCAGGACCAGCCACGGCATCCAATCGCAACAGTCAGAAGAGGCAGAACCAGGAAATTAGTTGCCCAGGAATGTCCAGATGAGTTTGGGTTCCCCAGATGTGACATAGATGATGGATGAGGCAGGTCCACGGTGGTGGTCATCCAGGGCCAGGCAGGAAGAACAGGAGAAAAGTGGTGAGCAACCCTAGCACTAGGGGAGGGCGGGGCATGACGCATCATCATCATCACAGCGTGGAAGATAGAACATGAGACGCAGGTGTCAATCAAATAAGCCAGCCTATCACAGCTCAGACAGACACACAGACAGGCAGGGTTCCCACTGTGGCCCTAATGTAGAATTCCAATGTACCAATCCCATGACTTTCCACAACTAAGTCAGAGCACCTCCATCAACTAAAAATATGATTCCCCCCCGGTTTGTTAATGTTGTTTTTCAGTTTGGTTTCCAATACAGTATGGCTGAAAATAACCATCTAATGCAATGAATGTGAGAATTCCTGTAAAGTGACCAATTTTGTAAAATTCCCTGACTTCCTCTGAGAATGTATCAAATACCCTGACTTTTCAACCAGGAGGCTTTGTGCTGACAATCAGAACTTCATTGTAGATAATTACCCCAACAAAACAAAATCTAAATCAAAGCATTACGGGTGACAGCTCATCAGATTACCTCTTGGTCAGGCAGTCTATTGAAAAGGAGCATAAATGGTTTTCAATTTTTACTAGGAATTCCAGCTGATGTGACTTGCCTGCACTGGTGACAGCTGTGTAATGAGAGAGATGCTGTTTACGCCCATCCCATCATTTTGGATCACTGATTAATCGGCCTCAAGGAATAGAGGATAGGGTAAGTGTAGTTTGTATTGTTTGCGCACAAAATTATAGGGTTCCCACCATGGCCCCTCAAGTAAAATTCCATGACGTTGGAGTTTGTGCATGACCACCCTGGTTTGTGACCAATTTGTAAAATTCTTTGCTATTCCCTGTCTGGAATACACCTCTCAAAATTTAAAGATTCCATGACCAGTGGAAACCCTGCAGGTAGCCAGAGACCTCCAGAAGTATATATTATTTACTAATTATTATAGTTCCTAATATAATTTTCCTTCTCATCATGCTGGCAATGCCTCTCAGAAGCAGTCTAGTCCAATGTTCCCTAAACCTTGACTTTTGAGGAAGAGAGAACCCAGTCCAAGCAAGAGAGAGGAAAACAGAAGGATAGAGAGACAGAAAACATGACAAAGGCTGAGCAGGGGATAGTGGAATAGGGTAGAGAAGACATGCTGAGACAAGGCTGTTATCTGTAGATTTCACTTGAAGCAGATACCATGCCCACTGATGAGCTGGTGGCAACATAGTCATACATGGCCAAACTCAGTTCAAACATCTGGAAATGTAATGTGATCTTGGTCATGGCAAACAATACACAACCTTGTAGAACATGACTTAAACCTATAGAACTTTATGCAATTTAGTTGTTGGCGGCCCCTAGTGGCAGTGACAGGTAACTGTTGAATCCAACTTCCTGTAGACAGCCGAGGTGCTCACTGCTGTTTTGGAGGTGCTGTGGTCTGCGAAAGGACTTTCCAGAGGTTTATTTTGATATTCTTATTAGTTCCATTATACAGCATGGGGACTAATAATTGCAATCATCTGGTTAAGAGCACGGGTGGAGAAAAATCCTGGCGGGGCCTTTACTTTCTGAACCTGGAGTTTTCCACCTCTGAATTGGGGTGAATGGAGCAAATCTACAGCCGCTCAATGAAGGTCAATTAAGACATTTTAGAATTACCAAGTGATCCACCAACCAGCATTTATTTCAATATTTCTTTGAAATCTCCACTTTTAAAATCGGGGTTCACACTGCTTTCTCCCACCCAAAAAATGTATTATGGTGGAACCAGATTCTAAAAGTTGAAATTGAAATAACTGTTTCTTTTGTATAAGAGTGGAGCCTAATGATTTGTAAATGGTCTTATCTGACATTAAACTGTCAATTTGGTGTGATGTTCTCTCCATAAATGAGAAGACGGAAGTCCGCTATTGCGTCAGCTGTAGCGACACATCCTGGAGAAACATGCTTTGGAAAAAAAAAAAAAAAAAAAAAAATGCTTTGAAATGTAAAACGAATGTTTAAATATGCTGTGCAAGGGTGGTCTAACATCAGTTTCCAGATTGAACGTGCCATTGCTTGCCAAATAACGAGCCAGTTGGTTCACGTATGTGAATTATACGCATGTGAACTTGTTAGCAGTAGCTAACGTAACAGAATGATGCGGGCCGGTGTCCTTAGCCTACAATGCTAGTTAGCTGCTACATCTAGCTAGTTACACTATTTAGCTCTGTTCAAATGAATATGGGAACAAAGAGTGACAGGCAGTTACAGCTACCTGGGTATCTGTTTTCCTGAAATTTGTATTTATGCGGTTGACGTGACCGGCTGGATGACTAGTAGCCCCGATGCCGTTTTCTCTTGTATCGACTTCAACTTTTAGAATAGGTTCACACAGCTCTACTGCCCACCGCGGTGTATTCTTGTGGAAGGCTGTGAGAGTAACGGGCGAACCAATTTTAAAATTTTACTGAAACAAGTTCAGTTTGGTGAATTATGTGTATGCCGAATCAGAGATAGCTATCGATTCGGGGAAGGCCTTTTTAATGGTTCGTACCTTTGTAGATCATCAAGACCACACGAAACTGACTGATTTTTGAACGGGGTTTAGCGTACTGACTGCATAGAGGATGACCAAATAGCAACCCTTGTGTGGACATGGACATGCCGTTCACCGCATGTTAAGACCCAGTCCATATCATTCAAAATCAACGCTAAAACTACTGGGAATACTGACCTGCTCTTTGCTCGCCTTCTCTGCCTTTAATTTCCGAACGACTTCACCTTGACTTTTAATCGCTTCTTGCATTTCTGTCTTGTCTGCCATGGTGTTTCATTAATGTGTTTTTACCGCTAGCTTCCTCCTCACAGCTGTCAATGCCACCGGTGTCTCACACAGGATAGGACAAAAATAGAACTTCCGCTCTTCATTTTCAAAATAAAACCCCTACTGATGAATCTGTGTCACTGCTTCCTGCCACTGCGAGCTGCCACTGCCACGAAATGATCTTGCTGTCTCTCGCTTCTTGAGTAAAACATGGAAATAAATTATATGTATAATAATGAATGTGTAATCCAATATTGCATGCAAAATATAAAAGACAAAAATGTTAGGTTTATACCAGCAGCAGATCATTGGATACCTTCCTTTTTTTAAATGTAATCAGAGTTGTTGGAAATGTCTATTCTATTCTGTTTTCTGTCTATTCTATTCTTTTTTCTGTCTATTCTATTCTGTTTTCTATTGTTGTGAGCTGCCATAACACGTGAATTTCCCCACGGCGGGATCAATAAAGTTTATCTTGTCTTATCTTATCTTAACTTATCTTATGTGACAAAGGCGATCTACGAAAGAAAGAGGGTTGTCTTGTTGCAGGAAGAGGATGGTGGAAACATATCAGCGTTGGAGACGTGTGTTGGAGTATAGAAAGCGTAGTTTAGAGTATTTGTTTTTCCCAAAGTTAAAAAACAACAACAATGGTTCGTTTTAGCGCATTTCCGAAAATGAAATGAAAATACTAACAAATAAGTATAAATAAAAATGTTTATATGCTATTACTTATACTTTGTTGTTACGAAGGTTGCCATAGAGGGGATGTAGCTCAGTGGTAGAGCGCATGCTTTGCATGTATGAGGCCCCGGGTTCAATCCCCGGCATCTCCAATTGTCACTTCTGTTTTTCATTTCTTTATGCTTTGACCGAATTTTGTCATTTTGCCTTATGTTGAATTTGCTATTCAATCAATCATTTTTGTCTTAAGAATAATGCGTTGACGGTCCTCTGCCTCTTGCAACATTTCCTCTAGTAAAGTAAGAGGAAATATTATTACCAGAAATGTGTTTTCTGGCATAAAAATCCGAATAATCCAAAAAAGCCCTGAGGATGGTCTTTCTTTCTTTCTTTCTTTCTTTCTTTCTTTCTTTCTTTCTTTCTTTCTTTCTTTTCTGTCTTTGTTGAGTGTGCCAAATCTTTAAATTAATTAATAACATTTTATTCAATGTGTGCTGCACATGCACATTGATTTACTGAATTTACTCAAATACAGTAAAACTAGTAGGCCAACAGCTAGTGACCAGAACATCTATGGACCTGCATAGAGCCTTTTAGGAGGTATGGATACAATGTATTCAAGAAGGGGACAAGAAATCTCCATGACACTCAGGTTTCAGTGAAATTACTGAGGAGCAGGTACTACAGGATACTAGGCATACAAATATCATAGAAAAACTATAAGACCCTATGGTAATATTATAAGAATACCATAGCAGATTAGAAAATACCATCAAGTAGGATTAGGTAAATATCTATAGGTATTCATGACATTTGATGTTTAGCTTATCAAATAGGTATGAATTTGTGTCACTTTCCGTTTGTTGTTATGCTACATTGTAGTGGCAGGATGCTAATAGTTGTGCTTCAACTGTGGTTAGGTTTAGCCAACGGTTTCGTTGAGAAATTATGAATCAAGGATTTGGATTTGGTGTAGTTTCATGTTATCTTATCTGTTCTGTAAATATGTGTGCAGAGTTACCTAACAGTGTACGGGGGAGAAATAACGTATCGCCCCTCAGCTTGATTTATGATGATCATCTGGCCTTTTGGGCAAAGTCTGCTACTGTGCATCAATTATTGGTCAACATGGACTGCTTTGACCTTGATGATAAAAATCAATTGCTCACAAGCCCTAGAGTTTAACCCACGCAGCCTTTACTGTGTTTCACTATTAGCTGTGCTGCAGTTTGCACCATGTTTCTAATAACATTATTATAGTCATTTCTGCGGGTCCTATCATAAATATACTACTCCTAACTGACTTTTGTTGAACCATTTGAGAACTGATGTATTTGTTTCTCTCAGTGTATGCAGCACTGTTTGGAGGGGGGTGGAGGCAGGCTTTTTGTGTTTTTTATTTACATTTGCCATTCATCTTTGCGTCTGCGGGGTGTGCTATTTTACATAGATTTGAGATGAGATTGTAGTCAAAGTTTACTCATGCTAATGCCTTAGACTTAGTTACCAATCTTGCTAGCTAACTAGTAAGGCAAACCAACAGCTGTGTATACAAATCTGTGACGCTGCTTTTGCATTGCTAAACACAGTAGATGGTGTTGTGTGGGCTAGCAATCATCATTGCTATTATTTAATAAAGACATGAGTACAACTATTTGTGTTGTTTATTCTGATTGTTTTTTTCTATCATTATGACTTAGGTGAAGATCAGACCACATTTTTGTAGCAGTGACTGCAGTTACTCCAGGTAAATCCAAAGGTCACAAACTTCTCACAACTATTTGGTTCATGTGATAAATAATTAGATGTTGGGACTGACGTGATAAACATGGTCTAAATGCTGTTTCAGAGGCGTTTCCACCTTGACAGTAATAAAATTGGACACTGAATACTGTAGTGGAGCAGCAGTGATTGCTGTCCCACTGCCATTGGTTAATTGAGTAGACTGATCACACCTGTGACTGATTGTGTGGATAGAGACTGAGCTGATAAAAGGAGAGGATGAGGCATTGCTCCAGTCTCTCAGGGGAGAGACTCTGCATTCAGTGGTATGGCACGATGTTTGGTTGGGAGGGTGTCGGTTGCAGCTGTTTAGGGCTGCCGGCAACGAAGACGGGTACGATGGGGGTAAGTTTGCTCTAGTGCTAGGAGGGGAGGTTTGTTTCCCTCCTGTAGTTAGTCAGGGCTGGGCTTTGTGTGGTGATTAGCCACCGCTGCTCTCCCGCTTTGATTTTCAGCCCCCGGCATGCTGCAGTGTGCTCTGGGACCCTTCCTGTGTCCTTGTCCTTCCTGCACTGCCCGGCGAAGCCGCGTCTCCCTGGAGAGTTGTACGACGCCACAAGCTTAGACCCCGGGGGAGGGTCTCGCTGACCGGGAGTTACGTTTTTGTAACCCTTTAGATCACTTGTATGTCTTGTTTATTTCTGTCCTGGTGTTTTTACGTTTAGTGCTTAGGTCCCTTTTTATATAGTATGGGGCGTTCGGGGGCAAAGCTTTTGGGAGGGTCAGTTACGTAGTTGCCCTGGGGTGGAAGCCTCTCTGTCCTTATGACAGTTGCATGTGCTTGTGTGTTCACAAGTGTGCTCTGGCATCCCCATTAGCCATAAGGGCTTTTTCAGGGAACAATGGGCTTTTTATAGCGTCAGTCAGCAGGACCTGAATCCACAGCATGGACCTCCATTCTCCTCCAGAGAGCTCCTCAGGGGTTTTACCACCATTTAATCAACATACGGCGTGTGTGTGTGTGTGTGTGTGTGTGTGTGTGTGTGTGTGTGTGTGTGTGTGTGTGTGTGTGTGTGTGTGTGTGTGTGTGTGTGTGTGTGTGTGTGTGTGTGTGTGTGTGTGTGTGTGTGTGTGTGTGTGTGTGTGTGTGTGTGTGTGTGTGTGTGTGTGTGTGTGTGTGTGTGTGTGTGTGTGTGTGTGTGTGTGTGTGTGTGTGTGTGTGTGTGTGTGTGTGTGTGTGTGTGTGTCTATGGGAAGCCCTTATTTGGAATTGATTCTAATGAAACACTGATCACATTCCACACAAGAATGCATGTATATGATTGATTTTTCTTATTCTACAGGGTTTGAAAAGAACAGTTTTGGTATCCCATGGTTTTAGTATTGTTTCAGAGGCTTTTCCACCCTGACAATAACATTCTGGGGGGAAACACTGAATACTTTTTCTGGCATGAAAATGGCAAAATCTAAGCATATTTAATACCCTAATAAAATATCAGCTACCAGTTCCAAAACCCATAGCAGTTGAGCCCTAATGCAGAATTGTACAGAGGGGTCCCATGGGTGCAGGACATCAGAGAGGGTCATTCAGCGAGGTAACACAGACGCCATGCAGTCCAGAAAAGCATCTCTGTTGCTAGGGACGACAACAAGAGGGGACCCGCAAACCCAGACACACAACTCTATTCACAAATACCCACCCAGCATCCATTACCCCAAAATCACCTTTGACCCCTCCCAGCTACTGCATTCATGAGGAAGTTGGCTGTCGTTATGGTGACAGAGGGAGACTTTAATCTCCACCTACCCTGGAAACTTTTTTTTTAATAATCCCATTAATGTATTCACTTGCTGAATAAAAGGAGCTAAGAAAGAAGAAATCTTGAACTCAGAGGTTTAGAGGAAGTTTTATTGTTTTTGAAGTCTGTAAATGTGTGTGTGCCAGACAATAGGTCAAATAGTATCTCTTAACTAATTATTAGCATTTGTTTTAACTATAAGATTCTGAAGATTCATTCATTATTCATTCTGTGAGAAATAAAAAAATGTCCATCTCCATTATTCAATAACGTTGCTAGCTAGCTAGCAAATGAAACATCAATGTAGCTAGCAAGCTATCAAGGCGTTAGCTAACTAGCTAGACAACAGCCAAACACAAACCAATAATACTGTAGCTGGCTGGATGTTACAATTAGTTAACATTACCTCCACATACTTGTGTAGGTTTGATACAAATATATTTAGGATTACACCACTTTCTGATGTAATACTAATGGAGATGCAACTACCAAATTTGTACTGTGATGCTTCTGTAGGCGGGTTTTGCTTGTCTGTTGCAGGTGATTGGTAGACTTAACTGATGAGACAGACCTGGGCCCGGGTTGTCGTCTCCATAAAAGCTGCTCTGTCGAGTCCTCTCTCTCCTCTCTCCACATGCATCTATTGCTTGGTTTTGTTTGACACCCTTCAACATCCCCTCACCACACCACTTACATAACTGACAATTACTCACATCTACTTTCTGTCTTATTAAATTACTATTATTTATCAAGCTAGGTGTGTCTTCATTCGAACACTGTTAAATTACTGACTTCATACACAAGAAATTATCCTACTCAATAATAGAGAGTAATTGGAATTTATTACGTCCTGTGGAGGATAATATTGCTAATGGGTATCTGAGATAAACATTTTGTAGAACCTCCCTCATTTCTACCACAAAAATAGATCAATAAATGTCTACTACCACATTCACCACATTCCTTTTCATTATAGTCAAATTGAATAGAATAGAAAAGGAAAAAAATACCACAGAATCTTGTGTTTTATCTCAGCCTGTGCTTGGTCACAGTCACTGCAGTCAGTTACTGGATCCCTGCTTGCCTGTCGCTGCTACACTATCACATCATAGGAATCAGGTTTCCCTGTAAAAACACTGGATGAGTCCTACATGTGCTTTCCCTATCAGCCATAGCCAGAGACAAACAGAACTTTAATGATCCCTGTGGTGAAACAAGGACGCGGCGGCACCAAAAATAGTAATAGGATACAGCAAAGAAAAGAAAATATAGTGAGAATACAGCAATATGGAGGATATTTAAACAATAAAGCAACCAGTGATCAACACTAGAACAGCAGCAGAACATACAGAGACAAAGAAAGGAGAAAGAAAGAATGGAAAATATGCACAAAATGAAAATACACCAAAAATATGAAATGTGTGCAGTATGAAGTAAGTGAAAAAGACACATATGGATATCAATATCAATATTGCCAACATGTGATTCCAGTTTACTTTCTTTGCTCTCATTTTTCATTCTGCCTCTCTGCTGCTTTGGTTGCATCACGTCTTTACAAAGCATCTCACTCTAAACAGGAGGGATATCAGTTGTACTTGCAAAAAGAGGTCACTAGGCTGACCGTGTTATCCCTCCAAACAGTTGATACCAATGCTTAAATACAAAGAACTGAGAAATAGAGGGGGCAGAGAGAGAGAGAGAGAGATCTGTTCAAATCTTCATTTTAAATTTTTTTAATCCCTCCGTTAAGAGGATTGCATAAATGTTAATGCCCGCATGAGTGGAGACACACAGGAACATGCAGATGTTGCACACACACACACACACCCTAAACCGGCCGTCTTTGCTGTATCACTCACTAATCCCCCGGGTAAAAAGGCAGGGTTCCAGATTCAGTGTAACTTTGCTTTTACTGACCATGACAGAACTAATTGTTTTATTTTAGACACAGGAATTACATTTAAAAAATACATTTATATTCATATACATTTAATACCCCATTATTATATATTCTCATGGATGTGGAGCTGACCAATGGAAAGTGAATGACAGAGAGTGAGCAAAGCGCAAAGAGTTATAAATCAAAATCTCCTTAGATGAAAGAAAGTGGCTATTTCTGCACAAATGTTTGCAAACACACACACACTCTCATGCAAACATAGATTTGTCATAGTAGTGTGTGTGTGGTGGGGGGGCGGGGTTGGGAGTGGGGGCTGATGGACGAGGCTATTGTAAGAGCCCGGTAAAGCATATGGGCGGGGTGGAGGGGTTTTTAAGGGGAGGAAAAGGGGGAGTTGGCCGGGTAGAAGAGAGGAAGGACTGAAGAGAAAGGACACATCTGTTCCTAGCGACAAATAAAGAGACAACAGGAGGGAGGAAGAATGTAGGAAGAGGAAGGTAAGAACAGAAAATGTTTCTTGCGTTGATTTACTGTGGTGGCTGCTTATGGGTGCCCTCAGTTTCCTAGATTTAGAGTTTGAAACATTTTTACACTTTAATGTGCGTTAGGTTTATGTGTGAGTGTGTATGTAAGTGTGTGACTGTGTGTTTTTGTGTGTATGAGTTAATGAAAAGAGTGAGATCTAAGAGATGGTGAATATATTGTGTGTGTGGCATAGTTATAAAACCAGTTCATTAACTGCACACATGAACACATACACACACACACACACACACACACACAAACACAAACGCACACACATACACTGTAGCATTTCAACTTTGCCCTAGCTTATATCCCTATTTCTCTTTTTCCTAAAAGAGAAATATTCTTATTTATTCTTTTTATTCTTGTCCTCTGTCCTCCCCTCCACTTTAATCTCATTACTTTTATGCTTGTTCTCCTCCCTCTCTCCTCCATCCATCCTTCCTTTCATCGTTTCCTCTCCGCCCCCATTTTTTAACTAAAAAGGTACCCGCTAATTGAATTAAGTGCTGCATCTTTTTCTGACACACACACACACACACACACACACACACACACACACCTCCACTAGTGTCCTGCACAGCAGCTATACCAATACCCATCTCCTCCTCCCTCTTCAACTTATGGTAATTTCCTTCCATCTCCTGATTGCATCGTCTTGGATCATCTCCCCAGTGGGAATATTGTATGTATGTTTAACTCATTCACGTTACTTTGACATAGGAAGCCATGATGTTACTCCTTGTTTTGCAGTGAAAATGTACATGCATATTCAGTTTCACCAGTTCTATTAGAATTAGCAAAGCACTTTCTCCTCTCTAATTTTACTATGGAGGTTAATGAAGAAGTCAACAGACAGATAACACTGAAAAGTGAGCTTTATATAGTGATGGAGGGGTAGTAGTTTTTCTTTGAAACCACAGGAACTAAAATCAAATGCATTAACTCCATAAGGAACACACTATTAAAAAAACCTGTTATACAATAGAATTCCATTAAGATGTGTTGAAGGGATAATACGTCCAAGAAAGCTAAAATCAGAGCAATTTTGAAAAGAAAAAGTATCAAAATATCTTACTATTAGCTAAAAACATATTTTCCAGTATGACAATAAAGGGAGTGAATACTTTTGCAAACATTTTTTTCTGGTGACTGGAATTTTATACTTTATACTTTATACTTTATACACTTTAAGGACGACCGGCCCGCCAGCCTGGAAGCCAAGGGATGGGATGTCAATAAAGCGGCCTGCGGGCCCATGATCTCTCTACTCCTGCCTGTGTCTCTGTCTACACCGGTGGTAGTAGTCTGCTACACTGATATTATTTGAAGGTCCGTTAATGTTCAGAGTAATACAAACCTACCGATCGGGTATAGTTTCTTGTAACTAGCAAAGTAGCTAGTTCTACTCAAGGCTATTTACATTTAGTAAAAAAAAAATCCACTGTAGATTAATTGACAATAACAACAGATATACCATACCAGACATATATACCATGCTGCATTACGGTGCCAGTCAGAGTGGCACATTCTGTATCCAATCAGTGCAGAGTATAGTGATCAATCTCTGTGCACCAATCAAGTAGCTCTCTGTTCTCTGCAAATCTTTTTGTCAGGCTTTGAGTGCTGAAACAGTGACAAAAGTCGACATGCACAAAATTGAAGTTTGCAAGTGTAAAAGCGTAACTGAAAAGAGAGTTTCGTGAATACAAATCAGATTTTCTTGCTGAGATTCTTTTTCTTTTTTTTGAAAATAGTTCTTTGCAAATACAAATTTATTTTTCTTGCTCAAATTGTTTTTTCGCTTTTGCAAATCATGAGTTACTCTTCTGAAAATAGTTTTGGCAGGGAAATACCTTCACAGTAAAAGTCACTGCCTGGTGCCTTGCTGTTATCTATGAATGTATTATCTCCATATTATCTGCACCATGTTATATGCATCTGTAAATTGAGTGTATGCAACTTGTCATATATTGCTTAACATATTTGTATAATTTGTCACTTGTCTCACACTGTGCGTTTTTCATATTTTTGCTGTTTTCATATTGTATATATATAATATTTTTTTTCTTTTTCAGCAGGATCTAATGCTGATATTTTGCACCTCCCCATAATGTTGTGCTCCATACTTTTTCCCATTTGCTGCTGCAACGACCCAATTTCCGCACAGGGATCAACTGACTTTCATCCAATCTACTCTTATCTTTTCTTAACTCCACTCCAGACCCCCCCGGTGTGACACAATGAACTGATGAGTAACCAGTCAGGGTTCAAAGTCCAATGGTTTTACTGGAAGTGGTGAAGGTTTTGTTTCGGTGAACATTTGGCACACAGACATGTACGCAGGATGAAGATGTGGAGTTTGCTACTTCTGTGTACGTGCAGTGGACGCCTGCCACTGGCATCTGCCGCTGGTGCAACCCCAGCACCCTCGTCTGCGCCGGTGACACCCACTGAAGACGAGAGCACCCAGCTGGTGGTAAGAGAGACAAAATATGAACATCAGTGTGGGGCAATCCAAGAGATGGCCACCAACTTTTATGAATGGCTCTCTCTGATGTGTCTGGGTGCAGAACTTCATATGTGTGTGTTATTGTGTGTATATCTGACTTTCAGGTCATTTATAAGCAATGTGCCCATCTGTGGAAAACACACCCCATAAGATGTTGCATCCAGGTTTAAACCAATATATTGGTTTGCTGATATTATCCATGATCTGGTCCAGTCAGTGTTGTCCTCATCTGATACGATGGATATGATGCAGTCTGATTGATTACATATTTATTGTTGAATTGGTCAATGCTACACTGCTATCTATGGGAAGCCCTTAACCTGAAATGATTCTAATGTACCTAATGTGTCTAATTCTAAGATACCACACAAAAGTGCATTAGTGTTTATATTCTGGGAGAAACACTGAATGCTGTAGCTTTTTGGTGTGAAAATGGTCAAATAAAAATATATAGATTAAATATAAATATAAATTAAATATAGATTAAATATAATCTATCTGCAGCTTCGCTGCAAAAAATATTGGTATTGTTATCAGCCTTCAAAAAACCCATATTGGTTGAACTTTAGTGTGTACATCTGAGTTTCAGGTCAGTGATAATCAATGTGCTCATTTGTAGCAAACACACCCTATAGAAAACTGAATTTGTGGCTTCTGTTTATCACTGTCATATTAATGAAAAGTAGGCTAAACACAAAACAAGAGCAACAGAACCTGGAATATTATCTTGTTTTAGATAATCTTTTTCACTCTCTACTATCACGTGAGCCTTTTTAAGTAGCCTGAATTACCTCAAGATGTCCCTGTCGCTCATTTTCATTTAGTTGCATTGAATACAACCTATGTAGCTGCCTCCTTGAGTACATCCAAAACAGATGTAAGTAAAAGACACTAGACACTCAAATGTTTGATTTCATTGTTCGCCATCCTGCACAGAACTCGTCTTTGACCACACGCGCCTTGCTGCAAAGTATGCGGTCAAGATTTCCTCCAAGGTTTTGAATGGGTTGCGTTCGGACCCAAGATGCAAGTAAATACAAAAAAATGACAGCAACATCTTGAGGCCAATCCGGTTACTTCCCAAGGTGACACTGAATTTGGGTGCGAATGTTGAAGAACCACCTGATCTTGTTGATGTCCCCCCCTCATAGGATTGGTTGATGAAGTATGGCTACCTCCCACCCTCTGACCCCTCCACTGGACAGCTACAGGCCTGGACAGCTGTCACTCATGCAGTCAGGGCCATGCAGAGGTTTGCAGGTCTCAAAGAGACTGGAATTGTAGGTGAGAATGACAAAGGATTGAGGTTTATAGTGATGATTCTCTTTCTCAATCAGTCTTTCTGCTCTCTCTCCATGCAGTGCTACATTGATACTTTACTCTTTCTTTTTCTTTCTTGCTGGCTCTCTTGCTTTTCGTTCTTTGTCTCTGGCAATAATGGACTCATTGCTTAAAAATGTAACACATTAATCATCTGTCATTTCAAAAGTTATAACATGACTTAGTTCTCTCTGGGATTAGTTTTTAATTTGTTACCCTCCGCCTTATATTTCTTTTCTGTGACACTTCCAAAATTGGCAATCACATCCTTATGTTCAAAAATCAGAATAACTGAATTACCTCACTTGTGTCCTAACCGCTTCAGCCAAATGGCCGAGTGGTCTGTGCATGCCCATGGAAGGAAGTATCCATTTTTGGTAGTCTCGTGTGGACGGCAAACTTTTCAAAAACGCTAGACCCGAAAATGCTGTTTTCAAATTTAAACGGCTGTAGCCTAAGAAGGAGCAGCACAAAACACTCAAGTAGGATAAAACCAACACATCCTAAGGAAGGCTCCTAGAAATGTCCTTTGCTGTGTTGTGTTCAGATGAGGAGACGATGGCTCTGATGAAAACTCCACGCTGCTCCCTACCTGACCAGGTAGAGTCTTCTGACCAAGAGGGGAAAAGGCTGAGCAGGAGGAGGAGGAGGAGGAGGAGGAGTGCTGCCTCCATGTGGACCCACAGGAATATCAATTGGAGGTCGGCTAAACTGCCCACCATGGTCCATGAAACACTTAATACTTAATATACTTGATATAATAATTAAAAATTAAAAATGGACAAAGGGGAAAAAAATTGCAATATTTTAATATTCCATATATTATCTCAACTATTTGCCCTGGGGGAAAATGGGGAATTAAGATTTTAGACTTTTCGACTTTGAATTTTCCAAATTGTTTTTGGTTTGAAACAAATCAAAATTGAAATATTGGTCTCATAATGTATATATATATATGTATATGCACTGTATTTTTTATTTATATTATATATATATATATATATATATTGCATATAAATATACCTTTAGATTTTTTTTCCTTTTTCTCATACTGCACATATTTCTGCTATAACTGAAATATGCTTGAATTGACAGTTGTGTATGTTTATATAACCATTTATATAACAATTTGCTATGCTTTGTATTTATCTTCTATATTCTTAAAAAAAAAGTAATAATACTGATGTCAGACCTTAAAGCCCCAGGAAACTTGGCTTGAAATAGTAAAAATGAATATATGATATCAAAGTTTAGTGTCTAATTAAGCATCAACAAAAATCTGAGTGAAAATAAACGTTCAGAAATATTACAAAACCTCATTCAAATGAGTGAGGGGTTCAGAACAGTGGGCTTGAATTGGGCGTGGTATTTTCTGACATTTATGATGCAGAGAATTCATTAATCCAATCATTAAAAAATGCACGTCAGTTGTCCCTTCCCCAACAGGTGCAACAGCTTGACAGTTTGACATGGGCGGAGCTATTCATCGTGTCAGGATGTCAATCAAATCCTGATCTGACACACCTACACAGTCCTGAGAAATGGTCTTAACAGCTAAATGATGTTTTTGAACTAGTTTTTCTAATATTTCTGAAAGTTTATTTTCACTCAGATATTTGTGGATGCTTAATTAGACACTAAACTTTGATATCATATATTCATTTTTACTATTTCAAGCCAAGTTTCCTGGGGCTTTAAATTAGGGTATTTTGTATTAGGTTGGATGATAGGCCTCAGTGGCTGGGTCCCCCTTGCTTTTGTCTTCCCCATGCCAATCAACCAGTGGCTGTTGAAATGAAAAATATCCAGTTTAGTGTCTGGGATCAATATTTCAATTTGCATGTATTCAACAAAAAAAATCTTTTGAAAATATTCAAATGGCAACAAACTAAGATTTTACACAATTTAAAATGTTTCTTTTTAATCAGCATATTAAACTGATAAGTGTCGGTCTGATCCAATCCCCAACCTTCCCGCCCGCTTTGAGTCATCTATCATTTGACAAGGTTTCTGTTTCTCTCTCTCTCTCAGATTGCGTTCATACCCCTCCTCTTCCCATCTGTCCCGGGAAATGATTCGCTCGCTGGCCTTTTATGCCTTGAGAGTGTGGGCAGAGCCAACTCCCCTGGAGTTCCATGAGGTTGGTCTGTCTAGCTGATGCTGCATTCATGACACACGAGAAAAACAGTAGATACAAGCTTCGTAATAGATTATTCCATTCATCTCATCTCTTTTATATGGTAAATACTACTAGAAAATACTGTTCACCTCAGCTTTCACATGATAGTACTTGGGAACTTCGGGATTGCCAATTGGAAAACCCTGGTTTCTCCAATTTCTGGAATTCTGACATCACCACCAAGGGAATACCTGATGATACGTTATATACATTTCAAATAAAACAAAAGAATGATTTTCATCACAGAAGTTTTTTTGTGATCTCAACTGCCACTGATACTCACCACTGCATTTTATATGACAAAGTGGGTTGGCCTTCTCTGGCAGATAGGCGAAATACACATTGGTATATGTTTATTTTTAAGGCCATTATTGGAAAACTACCATCTTATATCACAATGTTGTTAGAGTGGAATTATGGACCCTATTTTACACGTTCAGGTGATTGGCTTAGGCTTAAGGTTCCCCGAGTACACACTGAACTCGGAAAGTCAGCCTTTTGTTTTAGTGCCCCAGCTGCATGGAATGATCTCCAGCTCACGCTGAAGATTGATTCTTTTATATCACATGGACGATTTAGAAATGTAATTGCAGACCTGCCGGCAACAGTATGCAATTGTTTTTAGCTTTGACGTGTTTTTATGATGTCTTATATGTATATTTATGTAAATGTGAACTGATTTCTCTATTGTATTACTAGTGTTGTGTATATATATATATATATATATATATATATATATATATTGAAATGTCTGTAAATCTTGGCGACATTGTAAATGAGGGTAACCCCAACTGTCCTTCGAGAATAAATAAATGTCAAATAAATAAAACTACTGATAGATTTTTGGTTTGAGGTTGACATGACATTGTTTGTTTTGCTGTAAAACATGAACTCAAATGCATCATCGCTTAGTGCATGTGTGGTGAAGTTTAAAAACGTTGATCAGAAGTCTACATAAAACTTCTGAGTTTGAATCAAGTTGGTGCATTGAACAGTCAAGCCATTCCCATAGTTGTTCCCATATGAAGTGAATGCAGCATAACTCTCAGTCTGTCTATCCCTGTCTTAACTCATCACTTTCCCGTTGTTTTCCATCTTCAGGTGGGTGGTCCAGAGGCGGCTGACCTGCAGGTAGACTTCCTCCATGGTTATCATGGTGATGGCTATCCCTTTGATGGGGCAGGCGGTGCAGTTGGCCACGCCTTCTTCCCATCAGACCCTGCCCGAGCCGGGGGAGTTCACCTAGACGCTGAGGAGGAATGGGCCTTCAGACAGCCAGGTGGGTTAAGAAAAGTGCTCTACATTTTGTCTTCTTCTTCCTCCTTCTTCTTCTTCTAATTGCATCAATAGATCAATGTACTTCAGCTAAGTAGTCTATCAATCAGCTACCCATTTTTCTTTGAGTTCCTTGGCAAAATCAGGATGTGTCTCCTCATCACACTCATCCCTTCAAAAAAATGTACCTCAATGAGTACATTGAACTTGAACTCATTGGATTTTCACCATCCCCTCCCCCTTGTCACACTGCACTTTCCCTTCATCTCGCTAACTTTTTCTCTTCTGTTCCTTCCCTCCATGCTCAGCCTCTGACGGTACTGACCTATTCACGGTACTGGTTCATGAGTTTGGCCATGTCCTGGGCCTGCCTCACTCCTCAGCCCGCCACTCAGTGATGAGGCCGTACTACCAGGGCCCTGCTGGGGACCCCCTCCACTATCGCTTGGGAAACCAAGACCTGGAGCACATTACCCAGCTCTACGGTATAGGCAGTCTGTCTTAGCGCTGTATGGCACTGAACATAAATCTGAATTTTTGCTGAAAAGTGTGATTGAGATAAGTTGTGAGACATGTGGACACATAACAAAAGTTCCTTTTAGCAATGGTTGGGGGAAAGGGATAAGCTGCTGATAATTGTCTTGGTTTGAATATTTATACCATATCTATATCATATACCAGTGGCGACTGGTGACTCAAAAGATTGGGAAGGACAGGAGGAAAACCAACCCACGCCGTCATCTTATTTTACATTAGTTGGCTACTTATCTCTACTTTCTTATGTTCAAGTTATGTTATGTTCTTATGTTCAAATGTAGCAATAATCTAACTAGCAACCTAATAATAACCTAATAATCAGGGGTTAAAGTGGGATTTGGCAGGTGGGGGAACCCTAAGATCCGTTGTAGCGGTGCAGCGGGGGAAAATGACTCACCTCATAATAATTATTGTTTATTTATTATTTATTTAAGACATTTCACAATGAACCAGATAACTTCAACAACACATAGTGTACACAGTGTTTCCCACAGAATTAGATTCTATTTGTGGTGGTAGCTGACCGGTTGGTGGGCACCCACACACTTTCTTAAATTAATTATTAAATAATACTATATGCTCCACTGTAAATATTTAATTGCCAATTGCTTCACGTTGTGTCAAACACATAACAAAATATATACAGGCACATTAGAATAGAAATGAGGCTTCTCTGCCCTGCTCTCTCTGTTTGCTGTCTATCTCACCTGTTGCTTCTGCCCTAGCTGGCTGCTGTGGGAGAGCCACGTCCACTTTCTGATTGGGTCTTATCAGTCAGATGTATCCTTCCCTGGCGATGGATAGTGCTCCTGGTACCGTGGTAATATGTCAATGTATTTGCTTTGCGACAACTCCCAATCTATACTCTCCGCCGCGTTTACCGCCTTATACTCGTTTGTTACTTTCAGTAACAGTTCCACCTCGTCTTCCGTCCAAACAAAGACATCTCTGCTCTTACTTTTCGCCATTGCTTTTCTTCATAACGGCATTTTCTGCAACTAAGCAGAGCAGACAATCTGCTTCTTGTTTACACCGCCACGCGCATGCCCAGTGTAGGTGAATGGTAATGTGATATGCGTTTTTTGGACGGAGATAATTTCTGAAACGGTGCTATAACGCTTGTGTGGACTGAGATCGTTTTAGTTTTAGTTTCAAAACTCCGTTTTAAAACGAAAACGTATTAGTGTGGATGTAGCCTCAGAGAGGAGGCTCTGATATTCTGATATTTTGAGTGAGTATCTCGATGGCATCAGCTGGAAGGAACACCAGGCTGCAGTATGAAGCAGTATGAAACTGCCAATCAGATTTATTTACTTATTAATCGAAGGTGCCGGAACGCCGTTCCACTTTCCACTTTTCCACTTTAACCCCTGCTAATAGTAATAACCTAATGAATATCATATTATCTTATGACCTTATTCAGCTTTGAATCTTTCTGGTGATTTTGGATCATGGTTATCTGTGGAGTTGGTTGTCCAGCAGTCTTGATCCTCACCTTTGCTGCGTAATCCAAACTGTGGAATGGCTGTGACAACAAATAATCCACAAAATGTTTTTCCCCATCCCACTCTCCGCGTCTGCATCCATGCCTCTCTGTCACCCCCTCCCTCACGCTGCCATTAATTGCCGCAGCACCACTCTCCTCCAAATCCATTCTCTCCGTTAGTTTAACAGTCCTTCGGGACTGCTGCAACAAGCTAACTGTTGCGTTGGCTAACCCAAGTAGCTAGCTACTGCACGATAAACAATCTGAAAGAAGGAAATTTGGACCAGCCTCCTCTGGTTGAAAAGGCCTAAATACAATTATAATGTATTTTCTAATATGCTACTGTATAATCGCTTTACCACCAGTTTGTCACACTCACGTACAATACAGTGGTAGGGAATTGAAGATGAAATTTGGAAATTATTATTGGACCAATGCGATGTCAATATTGTATTCTGGTTGTTGATTGGTTAGGGAGGACATCCTCCCTTGGAGCATCATTTTACGTGTTTTGGCCAATAACAGATTAGCATGAAAAAAAATTGAAGTACATTAAATTGATGTAAAAAAGTATGATCTGTTCAGCTGGGAAAACCTCATAGAATACAAAAATGTCTGCCTAGTTCATAAAATCACTCATGGATTGGCTGTTCCTCCTCTGGCTGGCTTCATCAGCCTCAAGTCCACCTCAACCAGGGCTACTAGAGGTGCGGCTAGGGGGGACTGCATGATCCCACTTAGGAAAAGTGCATTTAGCCAGGCTGTATTTTCATTCAAAGCATCCCATCAATGGAATTCAATACCCCAGTCCATCAGAGAGTCTTCATCCTACTATTCATTCAAGCAGTGTTAAAAAGTGGCTCATTGAGAACCAACAGTGTCAGCATTGATGTGTGTGTGTGCGTGTGCGTGTGTGTGTGTGAGAGAGTGTGGGTGCGTATTGTGAATGCACTTTTTAAATTATTATGATGAATTGCGCCTAAACCTGTATTCAGTGATGTTTGTCTATTGTACTGTAAATGTTTTATTTTCTTTTGTTTTTGTTTTGTCTGTATAACAAAGTAGTTGTATTTTTATTCATGCTCTAGGATGCCTATCACCATCTGGCAAAAGGGACTATCGATGGAAACTAGCTTTTTGGCTAATTCGAGTACATTTACATGTTAAATAGGTCTTTTGATATGTTGATTAATGTACACTGTCCCTTGTTTAAATAAATAAATTCATAAATTCATGTAAGAGATCCCGCCCTAAGGAGGCTGCCCCCCACACCCACCACCACCTCACACAGACTGCCCTTTCCCCTCTTGCCTGCCCTGCAGGTGTCACTGTTGAAGCATTTTAATCAGAATTTCAATAATGGATTTTTTCCAGAGAGAAGAAATATTTTATAAATGATACTGAAATTTGGTAATGATTTATTTCAACCAATTACTCTTTTTTTAAATATTTTGATCTTCCTCTTGCCTCTCAAAAATAGAGGAGGAGCAACCTCCTCTGCCTCTATGGACCAGCCTCCTCTGCCATAAACACTTAGGGAATCACAGCTTTCACCTGGATTCAACTGGTCAGCCTGTTTCATGGAAAGAGCAGGACAACCTAATGTTTTGTCCACTCTGTAATTTGATTTGTCGGCCGGTGCCTCTGCACAGCACCAGAATACCTTGTTTAGGAGGCTGGCTGAAACACCTTTACCCTATAAGAAAAATTGCAGTCCCATGATATTGAAATTATGGTTGTTAATGTTGCAATTTCAATTTTGTTTTAGATGGTGCACCTTTTGTGTGTACGTGTGCATGTGTAAGAGGGAGAGTGAGTGAGTGAGTGTGTGTGTAATAATTAATCATGTACTGTGACAGTATTTATCTAGAATATTCATAATATATGTGTATGTGTTGTTTTCATGAGAGAATAAGGAAAAAGCGACATGATTGGCACCCCTGCAATTTTGCCAGCCATTTTACCCCATATTTTTATCTGTAAATGAATGTACATAGTAAATATATCATGTTGTTTCGCTTTTCCATCTCTCAGCAACACTTTAATTTCCAATGGAATAAATAACCTATGTATTAACCCATGGAAAATTTAACATATATTATGTGTGTGCATGCATGTGGGTGTGTTTGTGGGTGTGTCTAGGAAAGAGAAACCAATTGCTGCCTACCGATGCTCCTCGTCTTAACCCAGAGACTCAGTTGCGCCACAGAGGCCACGGCCACCAACACCGATATGGGTAAGACTAAGATGAAAGTTAAATTATCCCTGTAGGGAAACTGGATCATTGCAGCAACAAATAGCAAACAGCAATGGGAGATACTAAACATAATACACAATACAACAATTGAACTGTATGAATGAATAGAACTGTATGAATGAAAGTAATATACATTGCAATATATACAAATGAGAAACAATATAAGAACATGATTAGAACAAATAAGTGAAATTATTACATATATCCATGATAATGTGCTCATGTCTATCGAAGGCCATACATACAGTTTGTGAACCCTTTTGAATTACATGTATTTCTGTCAAATATGGTCTGGTCTTCATCTAAGTCATAAAAAATATAAACACAACAGATAAACACAACAAACAATACTTAAAAAAACATTTTTACATGTCTTTATTGAACATATTGTAACAGCTTGGATTGGAAAAGTATGTGAACCATGAGATTTAGTAACCTCGTTTTGCAGCACTAACCTCAACCAACCATTCCTCCTTACAGAACCGTTTCAGTTAATTGATATTTTTGGGATGTCTTGCATGAACGGCTGGGGTCATTGTCATGCCAACCTCTGTAAGGCTTCAGATCACAGACCATTACCCTGATATTCTCCTGTAGAATTTCTTGATTTGCAATTTCCCTCCACCATGCTTCACAGTTGGGATGACGTTTTTGTTGCTGGTATGCAGTGTTTTTTCTCCTTCAAACATAGCATTGTGCCCTTTTGCCAAAAAGGTCATTCAGATCAGACTGCACAAGATCCATGTCATCATATTTACATCTGTATACATCATTGCCGTGCAGGGCATATTGCCATATTGCCTGTGTGATATTGTCATATTATATTATCTACACCATAGATTGAATGTTTTACTGTCCCTGTAATTTGTCGCTTTATTTCTTTTTCACCACAAATAGACAGAAGCTCTCTGATTTTGGAATCTTTCCAATTCTCCATTGTGATTCGTTGCATTTGTTCGTTGTTGAAACGGTCCTTGTTGTGAACTGGCTTGCACACTAAATGCTCCTCTGATCGTAACCAGTGAGTTGCATAACCCGGTATCCAGTTAAACCCTTAAAGAAAACAAGGTGCTACAACATTGTTTACAGCTCTGGGATATGCATGAGATAGCTAAATAGTTTTGACTTTTGTACTCTTCTTTTCAGTTCCATTGCTGATAAATTCTCTTATTGTCTTATACCAAATCACTGCTTGCAGTTGTCAAACATTACTCTCTGTTTTTACCCCACAGCCCCTCCATAGACCGCTGTAACACCAACTTTGATGCTGTGGCCAAGATCAGAGGAGAGACTTTCTTCTTCAAAGGTCAGATTACACACTAATCTGGCTAATTTGGCTGATTGAATTGGTAAATGGATCTCATGATTGATAGTATGTGCAAGATGATACCTGGAGGGAAAGGGAGAAACATGTACAACTGAGGTTAACTCTCCATTAAACGCTGGCTGAAAAGCCTGTGGCTGTTGAATACGCACTCATAACACACTGATTTGTAATCCATGGTTAGGTACCACACAGTATACAACTCCCAAATCAATTTTAAATAGTTTTGCAAAAAATGTAAATATTTTTTAAAATGTACATTCAAAATACATTCACAAATAGCCGGCTTCAATTGGCTTAGAAGCTGTGAAGCTGAATTCATGGGCTACCAATTAAACACAGAATTGATTTTAAACTTATTCTGACCACAGCTTGTGCAACAAACTTCTCCGGACACTTCGCTTGAGCATAACTACCTCACTGTTCTCTGACACTTTTCATAAGACACTTGTGTGCTGTGTCTTATGTTGGTTTTAAAATGTAAAACACTTTTTGATTGTAAGTCAAGAAAGGTGCTATACAAACAACCTCAGTCTCTTTCTCCCTGACTCATCCCTTTCTTCTCCTCCTCTACCTCCTTTTTCCTTTGCCCATCCCTTCACTCTTCCTTCCCTCTCTCCTCCCTCCAGGTCTGACTATGTGGCGAGTCAGTGGGGCAGGGTTGGTGTCAGGTCGGGGGGCTTCGGCCAGGAGGCTGTGGAGGGGCCTTCCTCCCGACCTGCCCCGTCTTCAGGCTGTGTTGGAAAGACAGTCTGACCACAGCATCATCTTCATCAGCAGTACGTTGGTGCCATATGCTTCTTGTTTAGTGATATGTTGTTGCTAGCTATGTAGATGATTTTAAGTTAACATTATATTGCATAAGGTTTCTTGTCCAGAGAAATTCAATGAATGAATCAGTGAATGAATTAATCAATAAATCTACCAATTCCTAATATATAGTGTTGTTAGTGAACAAATAGCATAATGGCATGAAAAACAAAATAAGTTATTGTGGTTGCTTTATTTAAGCAACTGCTGCCTCCAGACTGAGACTATTGGTGTAAAACTGTACTGGTGCTTGATGCATACTTCATATATGGGTGCTATTGATCACACAAGATTCTACAATTATGTGATGAATAAATTGTTCTTGGCAAGGAGTCAAAAGTAAAGCTATGGATGTCAATTTTGGAAGTAGATATTTGATTTTATAGTGAAACAGTATCCCATAATGTCATTGTTAGCTAAAGCTAACTTTAGTTACTATATCTAGCTATACCTACAGAAACCAGTGCTGTGATCTACTGTTAATAAACCTGTAGGCTACCTACTGTTTTGTCAAGTGGTATGGTTATTATCTGTGCTGTAAATAAATCAAAATTGTTTTTTAGAGCATTAGATTACATTATGATGAAGATGATATGATGAAGAGTAACAATCAAACATTTTTGTATTTATGGTTTAGATATGCTCGCATTTTACTGGAAAAGTAGGAGACAGGAAAGAATCACAACTAAAGTTAATGCCCACACTGAAAGCTGATTGGTTCCCATTTTAAACCTCAGTGACACTGTTCAGATCACGTAAAGACATTTTCCAAAATGATATTGTTAGGAAGTTGCCTGCTCATAGTGTCATGTTAAGAGCCGGTGTAACAACTAAAAGCAGCCGACCAACTAACTTATCTATAGCCCCTGTCTTGCTGTAGGTTCCCAGTTTTGGCTGTTCAAGGACCTCTCTCTCCAGGAAGGCTATCCTAAACCCCTCTCTGACCTCAGGATGGGGGCTAGCTTGGTAGGAGTTGGTGATGCGGAGGAGGAGGCAGCAGAGAGGCGGGGCCTGGTCTGGGACCCAGAGGAGGGCCCTGTATGGGGGGATGTACAGCAGGAACAGCAGGGCGACACCTGGACTCATCTCCTTAGAGAAGGAATCAACGGCCTCACCACGGACAGGGATGGTGAGGAAGTGCATTAATGTGTACTCTGCGATCATGTGGTGTGGTTTGGGGGTGTGTGTGTTCTCTTACTACTGTCCTCCAAACTAAATGTCCTCCAAAACGAGGACATTTTACTTTGTCAAGGAGCCAGTTGAAGACTAGGACTTTTAGGGTTAGGGTGAGGGTCATATCCAGGGGCATAGGTGTCCTGGCTACTACCTCCCACCCCCCTCTACTCTCCCTCTCTGGATTGCCCCTCCCTCCATCGGTTTGCCCTCTTCTTCTCCTGAGACCTGGAGTCCATGGCCAATCTCCCAAGGGGTAGACCCCTATCCTATCTGTACCCTACTTAATAACTTATTCTCTAATAATATATCCCTTCTCTCCTCTCTCTCCTTTCCTTCTTTTTCTTGCTCTCTCCACCCCTTTTTTTCCCTGACGCCAACTCTCCTTCTATCCCACTCAGATTATCGAATCATTGCTCACAATCTTTGAATGTCATTCCACTGAAACTTTAATGTGTATTATTTGTTCTAGCTGTCTGGATGTTTTTTATGTTTGTTATGTATGTGAAGCATTGAATAAATTATTAAAAACAAAGGATTAGGACTTGAATGGTTGAATGGTTAATAAATCCTGGTTGTCCCTCTCTCCTCTCCAGGTTCTATCTATCTCTTCAAAGGAGACTCCTATTGGAAGTTCCTCTTTCCAGGCTCCTCCCTGGAGGATGGATACCCTCGATCTTCAGCCACCGATTGGCTGGACTGCCCTGCCTCCTCCTCGTCCTCACCTGCCATGGACGACCTCTCCCTGTCTCTGTCTCCACCTGCAGGAAGACAGGAGCTCCGAGAAAGATATAGGGAGGAGAGCGAGAGAGAGGAACCAGGAGGAAGGAGGCAGGACCATGGCAAAGACGGACATGGACACAGAAACAAAGACAGACAGAGAGACTTCTGGCCCTGCACTTGCCACAATGGAGCACCAGGGAGCTGGACAAAATCCTTCATTGCTACCTTACTGCTGGGTAGATGGACACTGTTGTTTTTTTTAAACCTAGATTAATCCAGATTTTTATGTAAAAATCCAGCCATTTTATCAGCCTAAATCACCAAGTGGATGCACCTTGAGAGCGTCCCATCCCCACTAACTGAGAAGTGAGATTCACCTTATTTGCCATGATCACTGGCGAGACATCTTAAATAAAGGAAAAAGGAATAATAATAATAAAGGAAGTTACAAATCGAAGGGGATTCGGCCTTAGTCTCCATCTCTGGTGCTAAGCGGTCATTGCTGTCGAGTTTCGTTTTATCTTGAGTCATTCTTTGGTGCTAAGCGATTATTTCTGTGGTGTATTTGATTTTGTCTCATGTTTTCATGAACTAGCTGTAAGTTGAATCACTGTTGTGTTATATCAATGTGATAGACAGTATCAAAATGGACATTTATTTATGAATTTATGATGTAATGAATTTATGAGAATGTTGGGGAATATTACTTATATGGGGCTCATTAGCTTATATATTCTTTATGAGCTCTCTCCTGGACCATTTCTCAAATATTGGCACTTGGTAACATATAGTGATGGCACTCCATTGCTCTTGATTTCCTTGTGTTAGTCTGAAAATCATATCTATCACGTCATCTAAGGATGAATGAGATGTGGATTTTTTTTGTCATCTTTATCAAGAACAAATGTGGCCCAATTCAAGAACACTGAATCACTGGCTGTGTTCTTCTGAAGCATACAGAGTGAGAAAATGTAAACATCAAATCACAATGTAAACGCAGCCAGTAGCGAGGCAGCAGTACGCCAACAGGTGTTGACTATATGACACTTGTGGACACTTGTTCTCTTGAATAATCTATATCTTCCTTTATAGTGCTCTGTCCAGCCCTGTTTGAAGCAGGCTTAGACTGATATATCAGTATATCAGGCCAATATTGGCATTTTACTAAAAATTGGATATTGTTGAGGTTAAATGTTTTTTCTACTCCCAAAATATTGGCCTCAATCTAAAAACATTGGTATCAGCCTTCAAAAACACAACAAACCACCCTAATTTGAAGCCTCTTGCACCTCCATGCATTTCAACAGGATTAAGTACAATAAGTATAATGGCCCAACAGAATAGTCGTGCAAAGTGGATTACATTCTCAATTACTAGTCCTCTCAAGTCCCTGTACCTAATTAACACATTTACATTTCTAACAGAATTCTTCTACTCATTGAAATGTATTCTCTACTACTTACTCTACTGAGAAAAGGAATTGTAAGAAAGCATCTGTATTTTTGTTAAATAAAAATCTGTTAAATCATTAGTGCCATAATCATTGAGTTTTATATGTGCTTGTCAAATTCACCAGCCCTATGTTATTTTTCCTCATTTCAGTCCCTCTCTTTTACTTAACCAGTATTATCATTGCTGTCTCATATTGGCTCCAGAATTCTTGCCATAGACTAACATCTCCATTGAATTTGTTCATGATAAACTTTCGTAACTTTACTGAGTGTCTGTCACTTATTTCTGAGTAAGCAACACTACCTGATTTCCCCCCTGGTGAGTTAGTAATGCTACATTTCTTTTTGAGGACTATAGGGTTAGGGTTATGGTATATAATCCGATGGCTCCCCGAGGCCGTCCTTTGGACGGGAACAGAGAGCCAAAGGGCAGGCACGGGCCCATGCATGTCACTTATGCATTCCGGTCCCCCTGGTGGTATGATCATGTATCTTTCTGTCTTCTCTCTTCTTCTCTTCTACTTTTTATTCTTCCTCAGGCCTTTAACGGCCATTCTTCTTCCTCTTTCTTCCTTTCTTTTCTTTTCCCTCTTCCTCTCGTGTGTCCCAACCAACTCCTGACTGTCCCCACTTTTTTACCCCCCAGGCCTTTAACGGCCGTTCGGGTTAGGGTAAGAGTTAAGGTTAAGGTTAAGGTGAGGTTAAAAGTTAAGGTTAAGGTGAGGTGTAGATTTAGTTTCCTATGATCCGAAGGCTCCCTCTTTTCGTTTCTTTTCTTTTCTTTCTTCTTTCATTCTTCTCTTTCTCTTCCTTGTTGGGTTAGGTTGGGGCAAGACTTACCCGATCCCCTGACTCTTTCGGCCACCGACGACCTTAGAGCTTTGTTGCGCAGGGGTATACGGGTGGAAGCACTGGCCGACCACAGTTGATTTGTACCTCTGTTCTTCTGACTTTTTATTTTTTTATTTTTTTATTTTTTACATATTAGAATTTTAGTAATCCTATTATCTATTAAGTTATTTCTGTGTTTGTTTTAACCCTTGAATGAAATATTAGAACACTCAAACAGAAAGCAATGTAAACATCATGACAATAATGTAAACAAATAAATAATAATTAAATTATTCATTTGTAATGTTATTTGTTTCAAATTTAGAGCTAAATTTCAGAACACATCATCAGTAGTGTACCATAGATTCACGGGATGTTTCAGCCTTCGAACACTATACATCCTCCTCTAAGGCGGCCTGCTGAGAAAGATCAGTTCTCAGCCTGTGTTCCATGCCCAAATGACCTGCCATTTTAGTGGTTTCTCTTCCTATTTTGAGTCCCAGTACAGACCCTGGCCAGATTCGGTCCTCTGGAACAGCCTATACCAGATAGAGATCACATTTGCCTCAGATTATATCATCTAGTTTAGTGAGTTTTAAGATTAAATGCCCAATATGAGTCCATAGTCACCACTCCTGGTATCCAGTGATTCCTTCCTCCATTATCCGGACCTTTGTTCAGAGCAGAGGGGTTCAGAAGCTCCGCTGTGGATTGGCGTCAAAAAGGTTGGTCCGTCTTGATGCTGGTGGTTCGCTGGTCCTTGTCGTCTGTGCTACTGCTCTTCACGGTGTCTTCATGGATGTGTGCCCAGGCATGCTGGGATACGGTGGGGCGTGGTTTTCAGGGTGGGTGTGTCTGTGGGTGGGGTCATCTCTCTGTCTCTCAGGCTGTGTACTCACGTGTCTTCTTAATCTTCTCCACCAGGTGGGGTGAGAGAGGGAGATCCCTGGGGGGCCTTTGTCGAGGCTGACGATCATCGTTGAGCCCCGTCCTGGTGTCTGGTCTGGCTGGTGGGCGGGGTCGTCACTCTGTCTCTCAGGCTGTGTACTCACATGTCTTCTTAATCTTCTCCACCAGGTGGGGTGAGAGAGGGAGATCCCTGTGGGCCTTTGTTGAGGCTGACGATCATCGTTGATTCATGCCCTGGTGTCCGGTGTGGCCGGCTCCCTGCTGTTCTTCTTTTCCCCGTGAGATGTTGGAAAAGAATGTTTGAAGCAAAGCGTGGGATTATAGGGAGGATTAAAAAGATATAAGCTGATGAAAATTAAAGAAACAAGTTGAGGTGTGGCATGGGGCCATCATAGAGGTTAAATTAAGTGATAAGATCAGGTTTAGGAATAGTGTAGTTAATTACAGGTGAAAAGAATGGGGGTTTGGAGATGGTTAAGATGTGGTATAGGACAGTCAGAGAGGTTAAGTTAAGTAATAAGATCAGGATGAGGGATAATTGTAGAGGATAAGAACAAATGCAAGAAAAAAGAGGGTTAAGATGTGGCAAGGTAGTCAGAGAGGTTAAGTTAAGTAAAAGATCAGGGTTAGGGATAATTTTATAAGAAAAGATTAAAAAAATAAAAGTTAGAGAGGGTTAAGGTGTGACATGGGGTAGTCAGAGAGGTTAAGTTGAGTAATAAGATCAGGATTAGGCCTAGTATATAAGGATAAAGCAAAATAGAGTGTGCAGACAGTTGAGATGTTAATGGAGATGAAATAAACAAAGGAGTGTGAATGTGTGTCGTTGTCTTCTTCCTGGTTGGTGTCTGCTCCCGGTGTTGTTTCCTTTGTTGTAGAAGTCGTTGAGTGGGTCCAGTGTAGACCACAGCAGCGTGAGTGATCTGCAGGAGGGAGGACTCTTGCAAGATGGAGGACAGAGGGTATGGCAAATTTCTAATTTCAAATGTTTTTTTGGTTTTTTTAATTAATTAATTAATTAATTTTGTAAATATAAAAGATTATTTTCTTATTCCTAGTTTGTACTACTGCAAAAAATGGGAGAAAAAGAGCATGTTCAGAAGAACGCCCTGATCTGGGATTTCAACTGTAAGCCTGTCCTGGCCTATACTCTCTCTCACCCAAATTCACAGTACTTTTAGGCCCGCTGCAGGACGGGGGGGAAGAGAGCATGCTAGTAGAATTCCCTGACCTGTGTTTCAACTGCTTTCCAGACCTGGAGTTATGCTCTCTTACCCACAAAACACAGCGGTCCGGCTATCTGGGAGATCAAGACAAAAGGTTTTATGTTATTCATTCATACTACTTTGTACTACTATAAAATGGCAGAGAAAGAGCATGGTCAGAAGAACACCCTGTCCTGGGTGTTCAACTGTACGCCTGACCTGGCGTATGCTCCTCCTCACACCACCTCACAGCAGCTTTAGGCCCGCTGTAGAACGGGGGAAAGAGAGCATGCTAGAAGAATTCCCTGACCTGGGTTTCATCTGCTTTCCAGACCTGGAGTTATGCTCTCTCACCCACACAACACAGCGGTCCGACTATCTAGGAGAATAGGACAAAAGATTTTTATGTTATTCATTCCTACTACTTTGTACTACTGTAAAATGGCAGAGAAAGAGCATGGTCAGAAGAATGCCCTGTCCTGGGTGTTCAGCTGTACGCCTGACCTGACGTATGCTCCTCCCCCCACCACTTCACAGCAGCTTTAGGTCCGCTGTAGAACGGGGGGAAGAGAGCATGCTAGAAGAATTCCCTGACCTGGATTTCAACTGCTTTCCAGACCTGGAGTTATGCTCTCTTACCCACAAAACACAGCAGTTAGGGTTAGGATTCATGCCCTGGTGTCTGGTGTGGCTGGCTCCCTGCTATTCTTCTTTTCACAGTGAGATGTTGGAAAAGAATGTTTGAAGCAAAGTGTGGAATAATAGGGAGGATTAAAAAGATATAGGCTGATGAAAAATAAAGAATTAGGGTTAGAGTTAGGTCAAGCGAAGAACAATGTTATTACATTGTGAAAAAGGCACTGGCACAAGTTTCTCCTCAGATCGATTCCTCATGTTTTTATTCCCTTCATTACAGGTGAGGCCTCCAGGATGGACAACCCCCGGAAAGAAACACATGTGCAGGAAGTATATGTACAAAAATGTTAAAATAAAGAAAACTTGTCTAATTCAAAACCAAAACAAAGGGCTTTTATTTTGAAGGTTGAGGTGCCACAGGAAGGGGGCCCGGAAAACGCTGTTAGTTTTACCACCAACTCAACGTCGGCTATAGCAAGAGAGCAGGGGATCAGGTAAGTAAGGCAGTAGTGCCATCTACAGGGTATTTCAAGGAATTGGACCAGAGGTAATTGGACAAAAGGATGCTTGTAGGAGGAGGAGGGTCTGAGACAGGGCACCCGGAAGGACCAGAAAACCATGACATATAAATTATATACCACATTTAAACCAAGAAAAAAGAAAAGAATAAAAAGACTAGATACATAATAAAATAATATAAATATAGACACCACCCAGGATAAAGAACATCAAAACAGGGAAGAGGAATTAAATCAGGAGAGAAAAACAGGGGGGAAGCGGGGGTGGGGGGGAACAGAAGGGAGACGGTTAAGGTGAGGTAATAAAAGAAAGAGGTTAAGGTAAGGGTTATGTCCCTTAGGTTAGGGCAATAACCCAAACATATAGGGAGGAACAATGAAAAAAGGAAGAGGGTTTGTTTTAAGGGAAATTATATGGGATTAAAGTCTAAAATAGATAATCCAAATCAGAAACCCCAAGAAGCCTCACATTAAACCAAAATTTAAAAAGGAATAAATAAAATGAAGAGTAATTTATAATCAAGAAACTGATTTAATTCCAAAAGAGGATAATATGTGTAGGGGTTAAGGAGACAAACAAACTTATTAATACTAATAAGGAGAGAATACTCCATTAAAATAATCAACATGCAAAAGGATACAAGGGACAGATAAATATATATAAAAGAATCTATAAATAACAAAGAAAAAAGGAAAATAATTATTGAAATTAACTGATTCAAACCAAGTGTCCCTGTGTATATTGTGGACAGCTGCCCGGGAGGGGTACCCTACTCCGACACAAACATGCACAAAAATCATAAATAAAAGATAAATAAGTGCTGGGGTAATCAAAAAGTGCTAAAATACAATATCCATACTATACAACACAAAAAAGACATAAAAGGTTCCCCATCAAACCAAGGGAGAACACACAATTAGGAGAAAACTCCTAAAATTAAATAGCAAATCAACAAGAATAAGTGCTAAATTAATATAGTGTTATTTTCAGGACCCCTCCTATGGGCCCGGGCAGCTAGGGTTAGGTCAAGCGAAGAACAATGTTATTACATTGTGAAAAAGGCACTGGCACAAGTTTCTCCTCAGATCGATTCCTCATATTTTTATTCCCTTCATTACAGGTGAGGCCTCCAGGATGGACCACCCCCGGAAAGAAACACATGTGCAGGAAATCTATGTACAACAATGTTGAAATAAAAAAACCTGTATAATTCAAAACCAAAACAAAAGACTTTTATTTTGAAGGTTGAGGTGCCACAGGAAGGGGGCCCGGAAAACGCTGCCAGTGTTACCACCAACTCAAAATCAGTTATGGCAAGAGAGCAGGGGATCAGGTAAGTAAGGCAATAGTGCCATCTACAGGATATTTTAAGGAATTAGACCAGAGGAAATAGAACAAAAGGATGCTTGTAGGAGGAGGAGGGTCTGAAACAGGGCACCCAGGAGGGAACAGAAAACCATAATATATAAATTATATGCCACATTTAAACCAAGAAAAGAGAAGGAAATAAAGGGACTACATACATAATAAAATATTATAAATATAGACACCACCCAGGATAAAAAACATCAAAACAAGGAAGAGGAATTAAATCAGAAAAGAGAAGCAGGGGGGGGGGGCAGAGGGGAGAAGAATTGGTATCATCCTATGACCTAATTACGCTCTTCTAGTCTTAGCTTGTTTCCTGCTTCCAAATGTACCCTTAGTTTCTAATTAGTGATGCCTAAAGGAGCTGTTTGGATGCCTTGTGTGACTTAGGCCATGTGTGATCATGTGTATAGGTTTTATTGCTTCATGTATGTCCTGTATTAATATGTGGATTGTGTTTAGACCCATCTCGTGTCCTTCTCATTGCTTCCTGGGAAACCCTTTTCACACAAGTTCACATTGTCCAGACTAAACTATTAGTATTATTAAAGTGGGTTGCGCAGACGGGAGTCAGAGCCTCAGATTGCAGACAGCTGAGGTCGAAGGAGTGAAAGATAAGACACACTTTTAAGACTACCGCAACAGCGCTAAGGTAAGGAATTGTTTTTCCTTTTTTGGTGTAAACCACCATCTCACAAAATGGGCAGCACGTTATCAAAGAATCAATCTGGGGACCCAAAATCTCCATTTAAATGTAGTAGGCCATGAGCGGCAGAATCCAAGAAATAGAAAAATGCTTTGGCAAAGCCATTGTACCTGCCGGCTCCACTGCCGAAATAATAATCAAAGAAAAAGATCATATGTGTGGAGTGCCATTTGCACATATGTATAACTGGACTGAGGGCAAATGGTCAATTGGCGGATCATTTGCCCCAAAGAAAATGCAAATTCTGACAGACAACATTGAGGGTGGTCAGGGAAATCTCAAATGGGATTATGATTACATGAAGAAATGTTTAGAGGTATGGTGATCTGTCACAAAACGACACCCGCCCCCAAAACAACACAATCAATCTCCAAATCCGGGAGATGAATTGGAATCTAAAACTGATACCACCCAACTGCCAAAAAGCAAAACTGTAGTTGCATCACAAAACTGGTCCCTTGATGTGCCAATGGCGATAAAACAAATCGCCTACAACTGCACATTCTGTACAATACCCAAGTCATTGCAGCTGTAGGCCTGACAGATAAGGCTGTAGCCTGTTTGTCGTTGGATGACCTTGCCTCGCGTCCTCACAGGCCTGAGCTCTGCTTTATGCTTGGGCTAAAAAACAAACTGGCTTAACGGTTCCCAAACTATGTGAAATGCTACAACGTGAACTGGTTGTTTACAACACAAGTACATGCAAATGACGGGCGGGTCAGAATGTTTCCCAAGAAAAAGGTAGAAATGCCGATAGGAAAGCAAAAGAAGGAGGTAGAAAAATTGTATCCCCCTCTGCCTGAGCCTGAAGATAATTGGATAGAAACATTGGCCATAGAAGCTGCGATAAAACAGAGAAACAATCCAGCAGCCCAAGGGCAGGAAGGTGCAGATTCCACAGGCAGGGGGAGGAGAGGCAGGAGGAGGGGCATATGACAGCAAAGAGGAGAGTAGGGACTCTCCCTCGGTTTCGGAGAGGAGGAAGGCTCACATAACTGAAAGGAAGAAAAAACAGGAAGAGGCAATGAAAAAAAAAAGTATGAGAAGAGACCAAAGAGAGAGACTAAGCCACTTCCCAAACAAAATCCAAAAATCATGTGCCCATAAAAAAGACATGGACGCCAGCTGAGGTTAGACAAATGCTAACTGATGCCCCATCCCCCTTGCAAAGGCCCATAATTGGCTTTTCCAAACTTCCAACATGTCCAGACATGTTGCTATTGAAACATTCCTATGGCACAACATGGCCGATTATACAGGATAATTTTAATGTTCCACATGGTGTGGATGGAGACTGGGCTACAGATGACCAAATAGCCCAAAATCCCACCAGTCACATGGTTAAATGGGGCTTGTAGAACAGCTGTAATCAATAGTGCAAGGAGTGTGGGAGATTTCAGTGAAGTGACAAGCTGTGTGCAAAGCAAAGATGAGTCCCTGACAGATTTTATCAGTAGATTTCGCCAGCCGTACAAACCCTCATGAATGGCCTCCTCACATCTCCAGTGCGGTCAGACTGACCACACCAGGTTGGGCACTACAGCTGTTCTCAACAGTCACCACATCATTGATCAATTTAGATCAACAAGGTGTTTTCAACCGATCTCGATAACTTGCTTAAATATGGCACAAACTGCATGGCGAAAACCCCGAGATAAATCGATAGGAGAGGGCATTGGGCCGGGGAATGTAGAAGCAAAAAAAGAAACAGGAATAATAGAAGAAACTATGACAATCAACAGCAAGCACAGCCTTCAGCCCCACCCGCTCATACAGTGAGTAAACCCCAACAATAGGGAGGCCAAGAGGAAGAACACGATCAGTTTTACCAACTCGCACAAATTCGGCTTTCTAAAACCCCAAAAGAAGATCCCAATGTGAATGTATGTATAGCAGGGAAGAGAATAAATATGCTAATTGATAGTGGTGCCACATTGTCATCAACCCAAGCAGATGATAACATCTTAAAGCAAAGTAGACAAACAGTCACGACGGTCATGAGGCATCCCTATGACTGAACCACTGTCTAAGCCTACTATCATGATGATATGAGGGAATGAACTGCAGCAGTTTTATAATGTGATTTATTGCACCCCTGATGGGCTGTTTATGGATTTACCAGAGGAAAATGTCTTTCAGGCAGCTAGTATGTTAACTCCTGACTTTCTTTATTCCTGGTCTGTGAAGAGTTATCCACATCTTTCTGAGTTTCTTTCAGAAGCAAACATCATCACAATGTCCAAACACTCACTGAGCCTTACCACTAAGCTGCTATCAATGTCATCTCACCTCATTGCATTGCACTGCACCATATGGCACCGTACCTGCATCATCATCATATGCTGACTTGGCTGATCCACGCTTGACACAACCAGACACTTAAGCGCTCCATCTACAATCTTCATAGGCGCTGAAGGATGTGCAGCTGTACTTCCACTGTCTACAGAACAACTTGCACTTTTTCAAGTGCCCAATTCACTTCCCCATGTGTCATTGGTTTTCGCCTCTGGCTATCAGCCTCAAGATTTGGGTCCTATGTGTGTTAGTGATGTGTCGGTCGCGAACGATCCGGCTCTTAGAGCCGGCTCTTTGAAGTGAACGACGGGAGCCGGCTCCTGATTGGGAGCCGATTTGTTTTTTTTCTCCTATTTTTTCTGTTAAAGCCGCACGTGATTGGTCAAGATGTGTGGTGGCGTCTGTGTCCACACTGAGCAGAAGGGGGAGGGGAGGGGTTACAGACACACACACACAGTGAGCACACGAACAGGAGGGAGGGAGACGAGAAAGAACTTGCGCTACAGACAGAGACAACACGCTGGAAAGGTGAGAAAATGAGTGACAGCAGGAAACGCAGTAAAATTTGGACGCATATCAATGTCATAGACAGTTCATAGGCAGAGTGTAGACTGCGCAAGGTGAAAATCTCATATCGAGCATGCTCCACAAACAACCTGCACAGGCACATTAGAACTGTTCATCCATCAGTGCAACTGGAAGAAAAAAGACAAGCAAGGGAACCTGCTATTAATGAAGGTGCCAGTGTGTCTACTGCAACTGTTGCTGCTGCTGCAATGTCTACAGCATCATCCAGTACACCACCACAACCACCTAGACCTACAACCCAGAGCTCTATGAGGATGCTGCTTTTTTCTTTTTGTTTTACACATTTTAATTTATATTTTGTTGTGTGATTCGCTAAGCTTGTCTATGTTGTTTCACTGTAAATAGTTATAAGTTTATAAATAATATACATATAATCAGAGATTGGACCTTTTTGTCTAATTGAGATGGGTCTTTGTTTTTGTACTTTATAATTTATTTTTTGTAGCACTCTGCTCCATGTTGAGTATGTTGAGTATATAAATAAAGCCATATAAATAATAAACGTTTGATATAATGTATGTTTTTTACATTAGTAATTCATTTACACATCATTTTACATTATTTTTGGTAATAAATTAATTTAAGCAACAAAAAATCTGAGGAGCCACTTGGGAGCCGAAAGAGCCGGCTCTTTTTAGTGAGCCGAGCCAAAAGAACCGGCTCTCTAAAAAGAGCCGGAATTCCCATCACTAATGTGTGTTGCTCTGACTCCTATTCAGGAAATGTCAACCCCTCGTGGGACCATTGGGTTACTACCTGGGGACTGTTTCAAATGAACTCTTCCCACCCTACCTCCCATTCAAACTTTTCTTTCCTTCCAGTCTCCTTCCCCCATTCCCCATTACTCACCCCCTCTGGCTTTGTCAGAGGTTCCTCCCAAATTATGGGCGCTCCATAAGAATCATGTAGGTTTTGTTGCCTAATGTAAAAGTAGATCTGAAGTGTAAAAACGTTGGGCACCCCTGGTCTACCACTGTTGCTTACTTGGGATATCGTCTATCCCATGGCTCCAGACTACTCTCTCCAGACAGGGTCAATGCTATTTGTACAGCCACCCCTCCACGCAACAAGACTCAGATGCTGTCTTTTCTGGGAATGACCAGCTATTGTAGACATTGGATCTATGACTACAGAACAATGGATGCTGTCCTACACGCTTCGACCATGGCAAATGCCCCCAATGACGTGTGGTCTCCTGAAATGCATGACGCACTCTCACAGTTCAAACAGGCATTGCTATCAGCACCTACACTTGGGTTACCAGACTACACCCAGCTGTTCCATCTCTACATGCACGAAGCCAAAGGGTTTGTCAATGCCATCCTTGTCCAAAAACATGGTTCTCATTACAGGCCGGTTGCCTATTACTCTTCAAAGCTCTCTCTGGTAGTCTGTGGTATGCCAGCATGTCTCTTTGCTGCTGTCGCTGACATGATTGAAAAATCAGCCCCTATTATATTGGCTCATGACTGTATTGTCTTTGCCACTCAGCATTTCACTGCCTCCAGACGTTCTGGGTATGAAGCCATCATCCTCTCTGCACCTCACATAACTGTTTAAAGAGTGCCTCCCCTTAACCCCGCCACAGTCCTTCCCATTCACACTGATGAGTCTGAAGACGCTGATACGCATGACTGCGAAATGGTGATAGATCGCCTCACCCTGATCACCAATCTCAAATTCTGACATTGTTCTGTACACAGATGGATCCTTTTTTCATCTTTCTGACAGCGATTACCGTGCTGGTCATGCTATTGTATCGGATTTCAATGTGATTGAGGCTCATGCCCTTCCACCGGGCATGTCTGCTCAAGCCGCAGAGTTGTATGCCTTAACCAGAGCCTGCATCCTTGCTAAAGGGAAAACTGCCACAATCTTTACAGATTCCAGATATGCATTCGGTGTCACACTCAGAGTGTTGTGGAAGCTCCGTGGTTTTGTCACATCCTCTGATATACATACAACATCACATGCTCATAAATAATCTTCTTGAGGCTATTTTACTCCCTTCTGAGTTGGCCATTGTCAAATGTGCAGCTCACACTGGTGCTATGTGTCAAAAGGTAATGCCATTGCATTTGGCAGACACCACTGCCAAACAAGCGGCACTTACCTCTTCCTCCATGGTCCTCCAAACCCTCGGCAAACAGCCTCTTGCCACACAGCCACAACCTTCTCTTAATGATGTCGCAATCCTTCAAGACTGCGCTGAGCCCAATGAGAAGGCTTTGTGGTCATGCAAAGGCTGTTCAAAATCGGAGTCAGGCTTGTGGCTCCACCCTGATGGAATGAGACCAGTTTGTCCTAAATGTCTCCTCCATGTGTTGGCACGTGCCGCCCACGGTCCTGCACATGTAGGAAAAGGGGGGATAACCCATATGATCACAGTGATTTGCCCCCGGAATCACCTCCGCAACAGAGTCGCTTGTTAAAACATGTCTCATTTGCATGCAAAATAACAAAGAACGAACACACATCCAACATGACCACCTATTCCATCAGGTCCCTTTGTAAATATGCAAATAGATTTTGTACATATGCCACCTTGCCAGGGATTCAAATACCTACTGGTAATTGGAGATATGTTCTCAAAGTGGGTTGAAGCATTCCCCACACGCAAATAAGATGCTAACACAGTGGTTAAGTGCCTTCTAAAAGATGTGATTCCAAGATTTGGAATCCCACAGGGAATTAAGTGATAGAGGTACACCCTTCACCTCAAAAGTCACTCAGAGTATGTGTAAAATCTTAGGCATAGACTGGAAACTACACATGCCCTACCATCCCCAAAGTTCAGGTCAGGTTGAAAGGATGAATGGAATGATCAAAGAAAAACAAAACAGTCCAACAGACTTCCTCTGGTGCTCTATGCGATCAGATCTTCCCCTAGCAGAACAACAGGTCTCAGCCCACATGAGGTGCTAATGGGCAGCTAATGGGCTCCTGTCTACAGGAGCCATTGATTTTGTGTTGATAAAATCACTAGAAAAGGTTTCTCTCTCTCCTAGGTGGAAAGTGTGGCAGACCAATGCATCTGCCAGAGAGAGAAGAGACTGAACCTTGTGAGCAGCCAGGGAGGCCAGTAAAGGCCAGTAAAATATAACTCCGGAGTGATCTGTGCCATGAGTGTGCCCTCAGATTGGGCTTGTGGCACCCATCTTTTCCCCCAGGGTGCCACAAAAGGACCATTCCAGGTGCTGCTGACAACCAGAACTGCAGTAAAGGTCGAAGGCAAATCCAAATGGATCCACGCAATGAGACGGGAGCGCGTCAACCAACTAGGGTGCAAGGACAGCATCACCGAATGCATCATCATTATCATCTCCTTCTTCATGATTGGTGTAGCCCTCGTCATCTGGGCTGTGGAGGAAGGAGCAGTCCCCCGGCAGGACTTAAACAACAGCCGCTCCAACGAGCACACAAGCTCACTTACTGTCTCTGCACACACTTACACTGATAATTACACACACACACACAGATGGCAGTGCCCAGCCAACAGCACCACTGCGGGACCAGAGCAACGCCCCTGATGAGGACTCACCGCAGCACGCTCCACGCCGCCAACGAAGATACACCACACACATTGTCCTATTGACAGATGTAGAAGTTGTAAGGTAGTAGGTGGCTCCAAATGGGTTTATGATCCCAGCACCAGATTAGGCACATGGTCATGGTCGTCAGTTAGCAATAGACATGTACATTTTAAGGTTTGTAATGCTACTCATCAGATTTCAATTAAAGAACTGTATGCCACTGATCTGATAGTTATGAGTTACTGGTGTGTCACCAAAGCACAGCTAGATGTGAATCCTGATTGTAACAAGCATCCACCAGATTACCTTCCCTTAGGCACCGGAACATGCAACTTCTTTGCGCAAAAGACTCTGAAATTGTCACCAACTACACCTCATAGTCCTAAATCAAGTACTATACTCCATGTGCAACAATCAACTCATGGTGCGGGTAATCTGGCCCTACAAATAATGTATTAGTCATACATTATTTGTATGCAGAATCAAAATCTGCCAGCATATGCCACTATCCACTCATGCACCCATGGTGAAGCCCATTCCGTTCACCTACGCTGATTGGCAACAACTAAATTGGAGTGGACTAGTGTCAACTATTCCCGCCACAGATGCAGACTGTTACACCCCTACCACTGTTATTTATGACCAGACCAAACCGCGATGACACATAGTGACATATGTCCATCCATCCATCCATTATCTATCACCGCTTATCCTGTTCAGGGTCGCGGGGGGGCTGGAGCCTATCCCAGCCGCCATTTGGGCGAAAGGCGGTAGTGACATATGTGATAACTCAAATAAATAGAAATTATTTGCCCTCAAACATAAATGCCACATCTATTTTGCATTTAACCTACTTCAGTACATGGAGACTAATGTATTGTGTTCAAATGACTTTAACTCAAACGAATTGTTCATCTGAGACACATCTCCAACACACCTCGTCCGTGTTCCATCTCCGTACGCCCCAACTCCGTACGCCCCAAGAGTCAGCGCACTAGTATCAGTGACCCCTTGGGCCCAAGAGATGCGTTTGATGCGTTTGTTAAATATAGCATAAATATGCACAATTGCTCCGCCCCAAATGTACGTGACTCTACCCGGGTGCGCAACTGTTCTCTGTCATGGCCCTCAATTCATGTGTATGAAATGTACAATGTGCCGAATTGTTTGCAACATCTTGCTTTGTCTGACAAAGCAACTGCACTTTGGTCCTCACATTTAATTTTACCAGCGTGTCTCCCCTCTCTGAACAAGTCTATTTCATTTGCGGCTGACAAGCCTTATGGCTTATGGAACAAGCTTATGGCACATGCTATCTAGCCTATTTAGCTCCCAGCTACCTCAAATGAAATTGCTGCTCTGTATACTCCCTTACATCGCGGGAAAATAACTCTATCCACTTTCCAGAGAGTGGTCAGCGTGCTAATCCCGGGGTATGGGGTGTATTCCTCCAATGCTAAAATCACAGCCCTTTCAGAAGTTTTAGAAAAACACATGAATGTTTCATCCATCGTGATAAGCGCCATGTCCACTGAACTGTGAAATCCGCACTATGACACTCCAGAATAGAATGGCTCTAGACATACTCCTAGCCTCTCAGGGTGGTACTGAGGGTGAATCCCAATACACCCCTTGGCCCTACCCCTTGGCCCTACCCCTCCGTTTTGCGCGTTCACGTGAAGGGGTAGGGCTGTCCCAATACTCTATTTTCCAAGGGGTAGGGCCAAGCCGAAGGGGTTTGTAGCCCTTCAAACGGAGATTTTTCAGAGGCACACTTCAAACCAAGGGCTACCCAGAATGCCCTGCGAAGCTCTGGAAGTAACAGGAAGATCATGGGGACCGCTACGCTACCATCCGAAGTGAACCACAAATGTAGTATTTTCTTCGTTAATAAAGAGTTAAAAAATATTCCAACCGTGGTATTATCTTAGTTTAATGTCGTTTCAATGTATTATGGACCGTTTCTTTATAAAAAGCATAACAAAAAAATCGCTAATATGCCGATGTCTCTACTTCGTTAGTTAGTTACGTTACAACATTGTTTTAGGCTGATTTGTGCATGACAGTCCCGCATTTTGACATATTTACATGTCGCATTTCCCCCTTTGATGGTATATGATGAAATATAACTAAAGTCCAGCAGCGAAATTGCTGCACTTGTTACGGCTCCTCTAATATCAGTGCAGACTGGCAGGGTAACGTTAGGAGCGGCTTGCTAGACTACAGAGCACCGCTAACGCTATTCTGTCATGAAGTGGACTGGTAATGAAGCAGTGGGCTTTTTTATTTGATGACTTGTTTGATCGATTGGTAGCGTGAAACGTATAAGTTGTGAACGAATCGCGAGCGTCCATGCTTTTCTATCTCCATCAGATGAACGGCAAATGTCACTGTGATAATACCATTGTTGCCATAGTAATCTCCGACAACAAACTCGTCCCATCTGCTTATCGATGACGTATCAGCGTCGAAGTGCGATCCCAATACTTAGGGAGATATTTTCTAGCCCTACCCCTTGGCCCTCGATAGCGAGGGCCAAGGGGTAGGGCCAAGCCGAAGCCATAGGGGTACAAATAAGGATTGGGATTTGGCCTGAGTGTTGCACCTACATCTCGGACTCAACTTTGCACGTCGCAGACCTAGCCCACGACACTGTGGAAGGAACCGCTACCCCTTTGCTTGAAGTATAAACTGCAATAAAATATATGCATAAGTATAGTCACAGCCAGTGGAAAACTACTGAGCTGAGAGGGGTATGTGTTTCCTCTTTTCCCATGATTATTAGCTGGAAGTTTATAACAACTGTTGCAATATTATGAAAGTTGACTGACAGTTTTGATGGAAATGTCAAGGATACAAGCACTTTCTGGGAGCGCAGGATGAGTCATAGGGAGTTAGACCAGAATGTTCTAACTATGATAGAAAGTACTTCTTTTTCTGTTGGTGTCTGTACCTGGTTTGAACTGTGTAAGAGCTAGGTGGCTTAGAATGACTCGGCATATTAGAAAGGTATATAAAGCTTGACTGATGTAACCTGTCTTTGGTTTCTACCCGGAACAACCCTCTTGGTTGCAAAAGGTCAATACCTTATAATACCTTATGCCTACTTATAAGTATTTCTCTTTTTGTTTTAATAAATATTCATGTGTATATTCTTGTGTTATAGCTTTATTAAGCTGTTCTCACCACTAGACAAAGTGCAATTGACTTTAAATTACCACACTGGCTGGAGGGAGCCGAGCAACCATTCGTTGTTTGGACCGACAACAAGAACCTTGCATACATCCAGAGTGCCAAACGGCTAAACTCCCGTCAGGCCCGTTGGGCCCTATTCTTCAACCACTTCAACTTCATGCTCCTGTATCGCTCCGGATCCAAGAACACCAGCCTGACGCACTCTCCCACGGCTTTAGTGCTGCAGAGGACCACTCTTTGGGTGTTGCTGTGTATTTTGTATGGTCCGAAGAAGGGGGTGGGCTGATGTCTCCGGCGTACACTACACGTGAAATGTACATACAATTTCATACACCAGCCTGTTATTTAATAAAGAAAGAGTCAACCATTGATGGGAGCGTTACTGATAGCGCGTGTCTGTTTATATCCCAATGTGTCTTCTCAGAAAGGGAAGTATTGATAGAGAGACTCAACACCTAACTGAAGAAAATGCTTCAAAACGCTTCAAAAAGGTAAAAAGGTCAAAAAAGCACTCACCTCCTGTAGAACGGGCCAATCGCTATAAGTGCAGTTGTTTTCAGATGGATTGGGGCACCCACAAAACTGTGGTCACCTAAATGAAGAAAATGCTTCAAAACGCTGATGAAGCTCAAAAATATCAAAAAAGCACTCAGCTCCTGTAGAACGGGCCACACTCTATAAGTGCAGTCGTTTTCAGATGGATCGGTGCACCCAGTACAATGTGGACACCTAAATAAAGAAAACGCTTAAAATCGCTCAGAAACGTCAAAAAAGCACTCAGCTCCTATAGAACGGGCCACACTCTATAAGTGCAGTCGTTTTCAGATGGATCGGTGCACCAAGTAAACTGTGGTCACCTAAATGAAGAAAACGCTTCAAAAAGCTCAAAAACGTCAAAAAAGCACTCAGCTCCCGTAGAACAAGCCACACTCTATAAGTGCAGACGTTTTCAGATGGATCGGTGCACCCAGTAGAATGTGGTCACCTAAATGAAGAAAACGCTCCAAATCGCTCCAAAGGCTCAGAAACGGCATAAAATCACTCAGCTCCATTAGAACAGGCCACACTCTATAAGTGCAGTCGTTTTCAGATGGACTGCTGCACCCAGTAAACTGTGGTCACCTAAATGAAGAAAAAGCTCCAAATCGCTCCAAACGCTCAGAAACAGCATAAAACCACTCAACTCCATTAGAACAGACAACACTCTATAAGTGCAGTCGTTTTCAGATGGACTGCTGCACCCAGTAAACTGTAGTCACCTAAATGAAGGAAACGCTCCAAATCGCTCCAAACGCTCAGAAACGGCATAAAACCACTCAGCTCTATTAGAACAGGTGTGGAAGAATTTACGTATGTTACCTCAGGTATCTTGATTTGTTTACTGTTTTCCCCTATATTTGTATCCCCTATATTTCTTTGATGCTGCTCCTTCTTAGGCCTTAGCATATACACACATGTTGAGTCACACAGGGTGAGGCGCCGAAGTGTCTGGGTGCATGTCTTGTCAATAGTCGCATATCATATGCTGGGAGGACAGGATGTGCCTAACTAGCTGTTGGGAGAACAACTGGTGCCTGGCAATGCAGGCCACAGGTCAGGTCAAATCATAGCACAGACGCCCAAGAGCCGGTACCATCCAGAAAGCCTCCCCCATTACTTTCTTAAGCCACGTGTACCCAGATATGTGCTCCGTGTAACCTTGTGACCTCACTGGTTGCGTCAATGCTTTTCGTCAGCTTTTAGTCCTTCCCCTAGTGGATAGCGCTTTTGCATATTCATCCCCTTCATTGTTTCCTTTAATTATATAAACTTTGCCCTGATGCTTCTAGGGCAGAGATCCGTATGCTTTACCCATGTGTGCGTATCTCTCCTGAGCTCAGTAGTGTTTTGTATTGTCTTGTACTCTGTTTCATAATAAATGTGCTCATGTAATTCATGATTGATTTAAAAGGACTTCTGTCTCGATCTAAGTTTATTCAACAACAGGCCACACTCTATAAGTGCAGTCGTTTTCAGATGGACTGCTGCACCCAGTAAACTGTGGTGACCTAAATGAAGAAAACGCTCCTAAATCGCTCCAAACGCTCAAAAACGGCATAAAACCACTCAGCTCCATTAGAACAGGCCACACTCTATAAGTGCAGTCGTTTTCAGATGGACTGCTGCACCCAGTAAACTGTGGTCACCTAAATGAAGAAAACGCTCCAAATCGCTCCAAACGCTCAAAAACGGCATAAAACCACTCAGCTCCATTAGAACAGGCCACACTCTATAAGTGCAGTCGTTTTCAGATGGACTGCTGCACCCAGTAAACTGTGGTCACCTAAATGAAGAAAACGCTCCAAATCGCTCCAAACGCTCAAAAACGGCATAAAACCACTCAGCTCCATTAGAACAGGTGTGGAAGAATTTACGTATGTTACCTCAGGTATCTTGATTTGTTTACTGTTTTCCCCTATATTTGTATCCCCTATATTTCTTTGATGCTGCTCCTTCTTAGGCCTTAGCATATACACACATGTTGAGTCACACAGGGTGAGGCGCCAAAGTGTCTGGGTGCATGTCTTGTCAATAGTCGTGTTACGATGCCAGGCTCGCCTCGGCTCTGTCTCACTAAAAACCCCCTCCCGAAGGTTAGCCCAGCACCTAACGTAAACCTACCAGACCCTGCGTGGTGCATTAACGTGACATTGTAGTCTCATTTCCCTGGGTGAGTGCACTAACTTCCTACCTGGAGGGGTCGTGTGTTAGAGGAAACTCACCCAGGTGGACTGCGCGCCCCAATGACCGTGAGTCGGCTCCGGCCGTCTCCTCTGACTTTGGTTTCCCTGGACAGCCCGCTCTTGGTTCAGTTGGTTTGAGTTCATTAAGTGCGGAACAAACAAAAAATAATTTGGTGGTGTGGGGGGGACGCCCATTTCAGTCCCCCCTTGGGGTGCGTGTCGATTTCCTCTTCACCTGTCTCCCTTCCCAAGTGGCCTTTTCACCCTTTTTCCGGGCCACAATTTCCCCGACCTTTTTTTTTCCCGGAGCACTCCCCACCAATTTGAGAATAAACCCCAACACCCACCCCCCTTTTCCTCCCCGTGAAAATTCCCAGTGATTTCCCTAGCAACCACCCTATCATACACCCCCCCCAGACTGACTAAATACATCCCCCCCCCCCATAAAGAGAAAGAAAAAAAAAATATTAAAAAACCCCAACTATGAAAAATTTTTTTTTTTTTTTTTTTTTACTTTTTTCCCCCTTTTCCATAAAATCTCCACACCCCCCTTTTTACATATACATAATTCAATCCCAAAACTTTTTTTCCCCCGGCAGATTGACTATAAAATTTTTGCAAACTCTGCCAAAATAACAAGGACACTAGAATCACATTTTTTCTACTTCGAAAAGGGGAAACACTAAAAAGTGCTAACAAAACCGGGAAACTGCCCTGATGGTTCCTCGGGTGGGCTCCCCCCTGGCATAACGAGACATTGCATCAGCCAAGACTTTAAATTCTTTCCCTGCCACACCCCTCCCACCACCAGGCTAAAAAGGGCCCTGCAAAAAAACCAGTCCCCCACCGAAACACCCCGGGCTTGATGTTTTGAACTTTGAAAGGGAAACGACATTTGGTTTTATAAACTGTATACACAATAAAACCCCCCCGGCCTGAATGAGATACAAAAACTTCAAAATGTTTTGAGGGGCCCAAAGACAAGACCCAAACTTCCTTCTCGAGGGTGGAATAACCTTCTAAGTTTATTAATTTTTTTTCGAGTAGTAAGCGACTGGCCTGTCCAACCAGCAGCGTCTACCTGCAGGACACTCCCCCCACGCCGATACCCACATGCATCCACTGCAATTTTGGGAACGGGGGCATCAAAATTGGGTTCCATCAACACGGGTTTCCCACAAGCCAAAATAGCCTTCACAACGGCAAAACCCCCGATCACAAAGCTTCTGCCCAAACAAAAACCCCTGGCACCCTTTTTTTTAAAAAGGGTTTGTTAAGGGCTCAGTAACACAGAAAATTTTTTCGGCAAAAAATTTTCCTATAGAAACCACAAAACCCCCCAACCCCCTAAAGCCCCTTTTTCGTCTGCTTTTTGGGGGGGGAAGATCAAGAAAAACCCTCCCCCAAGGCACCCTAGGAAACCCCTTTTCCCGGCCCACATAAATGCCCAAGGTAAGTCACCGCCCCCTTTCCAAACTCACATTTTGGCATTTTTTCACCACAACCCTCCCTTTCCGGGCACCTTTCAAAGAGAAATTCCCCAGTAAAACGGATGTTCCTGCCGGGAATTGCAAAGGGAACCACGACATCACAATGTAGGTTACAACTGAGCTAAACCCTTTTTTGTAACAGCATTTCATTAATCGCAAAAAAGGGTTAGCGGGTGCTTTTTTCATCCCAAAAGGGGGAAAGCCATTGCAAAACTTTCACCCCACGGGTGTTACAAAAGCAAAAATTTTTCCTTAGCCCTTTGGGTTAGGGGCACCTCCCCGAAACCCTTTTTCAATAAGCCCCAATTTTGGAAACACAATTAAAAGCCCTACCTATCCGGCTATACAATCTTCCAACCGGGGAAATTTGGGGAAAGAAATCAGTTTTTGGTAAACCTTTTTTCTTTCCGAAAATCAATGCAGGTCTTGAAGTGCCCCATCTGGTTTTGGGAAACTAACACTACTGGAAGCTCCACTCATTTCTCCCCATGCTCCACCCCCCACCAAATCTGCAGCATTCCCTCCAACTCTTCCCTCAGATTTTCCAGCTTGGAAGGACCCAAAGCCTAAAAGGGGTGTTGTTTTTTTGGGGTGCAGAAATTGCCTAAATCTACATCATGGACAGTTAAGGTTGTCCGCCCTTTGGGACATCCGGGGGAAAGGGGGAAACTCGGCTATCAGAGTTTGAAGTCAGACTGCCACCCCTGACGAAAAATTGCCCCACCCTGATCATCGGGGGAAAACCTAAAAGGGCCCCCCCCCAAGATTTCCCCAAACCCGGAACCCAACAGTGTCAACTTCCCCACTGCATCCCCCTCCATTTTCCCCCCATAGCCAAAAACAGGAAACCCCGCTGGCCCACTGAACGACCCTGGTTTTTTCCCTTAAAACAGATTAATTGGCATAATCTGCCCTTCCGTCTCCCCCCCTCAGGATGCAAATCACATAATTCTTGTCCCCCAACCTTTTTCAAACAGTATAGGACCAAAAAAATGATGCACTCAGACACGACATTCGCTGGGGGGCACTAGAAAAAGGGAAACCCCGGCCCCCAAACCCCACAAAATTGGCGGTAAACACCCTTTTCCGGGCAAACTAAAGTTTTCATCGGGTTCTGGGTTTTTAGGAGTTTTTTCCCTCGCCACCTAAACACGCGGGGCCCACAAGCGGCCCCCTTTAAACTCAGACACATACTGGAGCACATTGTCTAAAGGCTCAGATTAAAAGCACCCTTTTTCCTTTAACAATTTCCCAGGGGCCCCCCTTATCTCATACCAAAACCAACTCAAAAGGAGAAAAAACCGGTGGATTCACCACAGAACTCTAAAAGCAAAAAGCAAAAAGGGGAGCGAAAACACCCCCAATCCCCCGGGGGGAACGGACACTGAAACTTTTTTGGATCAGGGTTTTCAATGTCTAAAGACCCGCCCCAAAGCAAAACCCTGAATTTGGGGATGATATCCCGAAGAGACAACCTGAAAAAATTTCCAAAGCTCACCATGCCCTTTCCTTTGGAAAAACCCACCGACAAAAGGGTTTGGCCCCCTGTCATGCTGCACTTTTTTTGGGGCAACCCCAAACTGAAAAAAAACTCCACTAGTGCCTCTATGAGGGTTCCCTGCCTTGATTTTTCTAAGAGGGAAAAGCCTCTGGGAAAGGGGTTTAAACACCCCATGATGGTCAACGGGAACTCTTTAAAACCCTTTCTTATTTTTGGGGCAAGGGGCCGACACAATCTATAAAAACCCTTTGGGAAAAGGGCTCTCCCACTACAGGAGGGGGTCAGAGGAGCAACAGGGCCCCTTCTGGTTGGGTTTTTTCCAAACCACCTGACGGGAATGACAAAGCAAACAAAAACACAACATCCTAAATTAAGTTTTGGGGCCAAAAAAAAATGTCTCATATCTAAGCCGGGGGGCCCTTCCTAAGGGCTAGGTGCCCCAGCTAGGGGGGTTTTCATGGCTAGACACAAGACATTTTCCAAGAAAAGCCCGGGGGCAGACCACCTGATGGTGCACATTTCCCCCTCATCAGTAGGCGGGACAAGTCGGAGGTCCCCATTTTTCTCATAAGCACACCCCTCTTAAAGAAAAAATCCCTCTGCCCCACGTTTTCAATCTTTTCAGCAGTACAACCCCGTTTGGTTTTTTAAGGGGGTTTTAGAGTGGGAAATCCTTTTTCCCTGACTGTAATCAGTGTGTCTCGATCAAAACGGGCAGCTCACTCACCCCAAAACCACTTGGAAAAGGCGGTTTTCTACAAGATCAACGGGGGGCGGGCCCATTTGCCCTTTTCGTCTTCACAACGGGTTTCTTCAACGACTCCTTTTTTTCCCAGCATGGACTCTAGAGGACCTGGGGTTTTGGGCCCCGGTTGGGACGGGCACAAAACGGGGGAAAGCCTTTTGGTTTATTTTTCCTCCAACCCCTTGGTCTCTGCCACATCACGGGGGGTCGGAGCCCAACAGGGGAGCCCACCCCCCACCTTTTGGGTTGAGCCAAACCCTTTTCCCCAGCAGGAAGGAAACCCCCCTAAAAGGAAGTTCAGGAGCCCCCTGCCATTTTAAGCATACCCAACGAAGATTTTGGGGTTCGTAACAAACACCGATAGAGGGGGAACAGCACAATACGCCCCCCCCCCAAAAACCTTTTTGATAGGCAAAATTTTCCCCAAAGTGCGGAGGGCTTCAGGCAGGTCAATGGGGCCTGCAAACCAAAACGGACTAAACCTGAAGCTGTGTCCCCCGGAAAACGGAAAATGATCCCCTCATGCCCCCTTCTTCAACTGCAACCCTCCCCCCTAGACAGGAAACCCAAACAAACCCAAATTTCCCAAACTCCCTTCCACAGGTTTGATGGGCTGGATCCAGACTCATAAAAAAAAATTACAGGGCACCAAACCCGCCAGCCCCCCCTTTTCCAAAATCTTTTCTCTGGGGGGCCCGGACAACGGGGACTTGATTTTAAACCCCCGGCCTTTTTCAGACAAAAAAGGGCCAATGTTTCCTCGCCCCTGGAAAGGAGGGGGGGCCCAGGGGGGGGCCCATTTAATCTGAGGGTTCACGGGGGAGCCCCCAGCCGGAAACCCAAAGTTTTACCCACCAGGTCCCCCTTTAAAGCTCCACTGTCCCCCTTAAAACTCTGACAATAGGGGTTTATAAACCCCAATAAATTTCCTTGTGAATGAGACAAAAATTGTCAGAAACCTCAGCAGCCTTACACACATTTTTTGGGAAATTCAAGATCATTCAGGTAGGTCTGATGACTTTTGGCCTCTGTTTGAACTTTTTTCCAATACCACAGCTTTTTCCGCAGCCCTTTAAAGTGTACGTTTTCGCTCGCTCTTATCCATTTTTAAAAAAATCTGCCCCCCCTGTTGGGGGGGCCCAAAGGAAATAAGTCCTGCCCGGGAACGTAATCCCCTCAGACCTAAATCGCTGCCGGATCCTTCAAAAAACCACTCGTAGGTTTTAAAGCACCCCTTGTGGGACCACATCATAGTCCGCCAATCTGCCCAAAAGGTCAAAAAGAAAACATAAGTTTTCCTTTGAGCTTTTCCCTGTGGGGGAGCCCTGAATGGGGGGTCACCCACTTTTCCCTTTGGCCAAGCCCGCTGTATAGCTATTTTTTCAAACTTTTCAAAAAAAATTCCCCCCTCTCAGAAATCGAACTTTGGCACCAAAGAGAAGCACTTATTCAAATAAAAAAAATTTTTTTTTTTTTTTTCTCGTGCTTTTAAACCGAGGGTCCAAAAAAAAGTCAAGCTTTCTCCAAGTTAATTTTTCATCCTCTCATTTTTCCCTTTTCCCCTTCTCTCTCCCTGACCTCAAGCTCTTTCTGCTGAAGCCCCAAATTCCCTTTTTTGGGTGCTCACACTCTTTGCTCTCCTCCTCAGGTTTGCAATTGACCAAAATGCACTGCAAAAGCTCTGGCTTCTTTCCCTTCCCCCCTCCTCCAAGCTTTCCAACCCCAAAATACTCCATCATTTCCAAAATTTAGTTTTAAACAAGTTTAAAGCAACCGGGTGGGGGTTTTACATCTTTTTTCAAGAAACTCTGCGGGCCCCAACTCTCCCATTTTTTCGGGCACTGTTTTAAAAGCTCCAGAGGGGCCCCCGACAGATATGGTTTCTGCTTTCCCAAAAAGGTCCCCCAAAACAAACAATGCGTCAACCGACGGGCAAACCCAAAATACATCCAAAAGCAAAAATCCAACTGCCCGCCGGCGTCGGGCTCCAAGCCCAAACCAAGTAAGCTCTCCCCCCACAACCCAAAACACCAAAGCGCCACCCACGGCACAAAAGAGAGAAACCCAACGGACGACCCGTCACACACTACTACCCCGAACGCGCCCCGTCACCCATCTAAATGCGGCAACGCCAAGCAAACGAAAAACGACACCCCCGGTTAAAAAACAACGTAGGCCCCTCAAAAATACGCCTTTTAAAAAACCCCAACGATTAACCCCACGCGCAACCCCAAACCCAAACCGGTACAAAACGGTACACAAATCACAACTTTTTCATTCCAAAACCAACCGGAAAGGGCGCAAAAACGCTAACTTTCCCATACCCCGGGAAACGGGGCCCCCAATTGTTACAAATCCCAAAGGCCGCCCGGCTCGTCCACTAAAAACCCCCCCCCCGAAGGTTAGCCCAGAAACCTAACAAAACCCTACCAACCCTGGTGGTGCTTTAACGTGACATTTTTAGTCTTTTTTCCCCTGGGTGGGGTCCCACTAACTTCCTCCCCTGGAGGGGTCGTGTTTTTAGAGGAAACTCACCCAGGTGGAGGGGCGCCCCAATACCGTGTTTGGGCTCCGGCCGTCCCCTTTTGATTTTGGTTTTTCCCGGACAGCCCGCTCTTGGGTCAGGGGGGTTTTTTGGGGTTCATTAAGTGGGGAAAAAACAAAAATAAGTGGTGGGGGTGGAAAAACGTCAGTTCATTCCTCTCGGTGCGGGGTTCGACCCTTCCTCTTAAACCCCTTGTCGTCTTTTTCCCAAGGGGGCCTCTCTTCCTTTCCCGGGCCAAAATTTTTCCCCCGCCCTTTTCTTTTCCGGAGCATTTGCCCCCAAAATTTGAGAACACCCCAAAAACCCCCCCCCTTCCCTCACGTGTATGTCAGTGAGTCCCTAGCAACCCCCCTATCATACACCCCACCAGACTGACTCAAAACAAGCGCATACCCATATGTTGGGAGGAAAAGGTTTGTGCCTAACTAGCTGTTGGGAAAAACAATTTGGTGCCGGGCCAAGCAGGCCCAGGCAGGTAAATCAAAAGAAACAGACGCCCAAGATCGGAAACCATCCAGAAAAGCCCCCCCATTACTTTTTTAACCCCACGTGTACCCAGATTTTGGGCCCTTGGTGAAATGACAAGGTGGGGGTTTGAAACAATTTTTCCGAATCAGGGATATCTAAACATAAGGGGGGCCGGGTCCATTTTTAACTGTTCCCAAATCGGCATGGGTAAAGGGAAAATATCCCTTTAAAACCTTGGGTGGGGGGTTTGATTGTCCGGCATTTTGTTACAAATCCAACTTGTTTTTTAGCTTTTTTTGGGTTATTTTTCCAAATCATAAAATTATTTGCAATCTAAATTATTTTTGCGCCTTGAGTTGATCGTTGAACACAGAGTAAATTTTATGTACCTGATTCAGGGCACGGGTGGGGGTTATTTTGCATCAAAAAAAAAACTAAAAAACGGTTTTTTGGGGGCCTGCAAGAGTAATTGGTGGGTATTTCTTACAGTCGGGGTTTTTGTTTGATTCAAAAATTTTAAAGTTTTATTTGTCACATACATATACATGCCGTGAAATTTCAAAGTGGCAATGCCACCCGGGGAAAAGTGCAAAAAGGGGGTTATACAACATATTAAACAATAAAAAACCACACTTTTTTTACAGTGGAAAGAAAAATAAAAATTACAAAAATTACAGTAGAGCTCTTATAAAAGCAACAAAAATATGAAAAATAAAAGCCCCTTAAAAAAATATAAAGGTAAAATAAAAAATAAAGGTAAAATCGAGCTTTGGGAAATTTTTGGGGAAAAAACCAATAACTTGGTCTGAACCGTCATTGGGAAAAAAGCCTTTAATGAGAATCTCCTGGTGTTTTGGGCATTCCAATCTTTTAAAAAGAAAGCCTCTCTGGGGTTTAAACAATGATGACCCCAACCCTATACCTGCGGGTTTTATTTAATCATAAACCCATCTAAGGTTGTTTACAACTTCACAACCCTCAACCTTACATCTGTCAATAGGGCAAAACATGGGATGTGTACATGTGTTTTTTGTATCTTTTTTGGCGGCGTCGACCATGGCCCCCGATTTAAGTTCCCGGGGCGTCGATCCGTCCCTCCCGGGGGGTGCCGTTGGGTGGGCACTGACATCGGTGTGGGGGTGAGATTTTCAGTGTGGGGGTGTGCAGAGACAGTAATTAGCGCGTGGCTCGAAATGGGGGCTGCTTCACCGGGCCTTCAAGGGGGGTGGCCCCTCCTTCCACAGCCCAGATGACGAGGGCTTGCGCCGATCATGAAGAGGGAGACGGGATGACGATTCCTTTAAGTATTTCTATCTGGGCATCCGAGTCGAAATGACATGCTCCCCCCTTTGTTTCCTAGTCGGGATCTGGTGGCGTGGGAAACCATTTGGGACTTTTTTTCGACCTTTACTGGGAGTTCCGGTTGTCAGGCAAAACCGGAATTGGGGGTTTTCCACCTAGGAGAGAGAGAAACATTTTCCCAGTTTTTATCCCAAAAAAATCCCAGGGTTTTGAAAATCATGGGGGGGTCAGAACTAAACTTTGGGAGAACCCACTGAATAATTTTGAATGGTTTTTTTCTTAAAGGGACGGCCTAAAAACCCCGTACAAAGTTCCCGTTTTGGGGGTTCACTGGTCCCCGATTGTAGTTTGCTCTGTATGGTGGCAATTTCAGGGTGGCTTCTGTTGGCATTGGTCGCCCATTAACAAACCTCATGTGGGCTGAACCCCGTTGTTTTTTTTTGGGGACGATGTGATTTGGGATAGAGCAAACCCAAGAAATGAGACTTTTTTTTGACAAGCAACCCCGCTGGGCCCGTGATTCCAGGGGAAAAACCCTTGTGTTCTTATCATATGGGTTATCCCCCCCTTTTTTCCCACATGTGCAGGAAACCCTTGGGGTGGCACGTTCCAAAAACTGGGGGAAAAGATTTAGGACAAACCCGTCTCCCTCCAACAGGGGGGCACCACAAGCCTGACCCGATTGAAAAAACCTTTTCGTGGGCCAAAAAGACTTCCATTGGGCTCATTTCAATCTTTCAGGACTCGGACATCATTAAGAGAAGGGGGTGGGTGTAAAGGAAGGAGGTTGTTTCACAAGGCCCTTTGGGGGACCATAGAGGGAAAAAGGGAAGTGCAGCTTGTTTGGCGGCAGCAACTGCCTTTTTCATTACCTTTTTTACACGGGGGTCCGTACACCAGTGTGGGGCAGCACATTTAAAAATGGCTAATTCTGAGGTAGCAAATAAACCTTAAGGGAAAATTTTTTATTTAAACAGTTATGGTTTTATGGGTTTAAACCCGGGTGACGGATAAAACCACGGAGCTTTTCCCCAAATACCAAAAAAAAATGTGTACAAACCCAAAGCAATCTGGAATCTGGGAAAGAATCGTGGGAGTTTTACCTTTAAAACGAGAATGCAAGCTTGGTCAAAAGCATACAATTTTGGGCCCCTTTTGAGCAGAAAGTGCCAGGTTTGGGAAAGGGGAAAGGGCCCCCGAAACACCTTCCCCGAATCCCGAAAAATATAGCAAAACCAGGAAAGGTAAAAGGGCCCGTCGAAAAGAAAGGGTCCCTCTGTGGACAGGGAAAAAATCAGGGGAAATTTTAAAATCGGTTTTTTGTTTGAAAATCAGGGGGTGGGGGATGTGGTAACATCTATCACCAATTTCACAGTCATGGGGATGTTTAGCATCTTGGGGACTCATCAGAGCCCGATGGGGAAAAGTGTGGGGTTGGGGGTTTAAGGGAGTTTGGGTTTTTTTTTCCCGTTTGGGGGTGCAGAAAGAATGGGCTTCGTACCCAGGAAAAGTCCCGGAGGCAGTGAAAAGCCGATGGCTGGGAGAATTTTTCAAAAAAGGTACCACCGAGTGTGGGGGGGAAAAAACAACACATTTATGAGCCCGAACAATGGGGGGGTGACTTTTTAAAAAATTTCAGCGGGCACAGCCAAAAGATCTGGAAAACCTGGCATAAACCAAAAAACTATGGAAAGGAGCTTTGAAAGGGGTAGTGGCAACCGGCCCCGTAATGAGAACCAAGTTTTTGGACAAGGATAGCATTGAAAAACCCTCTGGTTTCGTGCACAAAAGAGATGGAACGGCGGGGGTAGGGCTGGCAACGCAAAGCAAAAGGGGGCTGACAACCCAAACCTGTTTAGCCGGGGAATGCATCATGCATTTCAAGGAACCACACAACGGGTTTTTGGGGGGCATCCCCCTAAGGGGCGAAGCGCGTAGACACGTCCACTGATCTGTAATCATAGATCCAATGGGCTGCAATAGTTAGTCCCTTCCCAGAAAAAAACCCAAAATCTCATCTTGTTTTCGTGAGGGGTGGTTGCACAAATTTGCCTTGGGGTCTGTCAGGGAAAAGGAGTCTAGGGGCCATGGGAGAGACGGTATCCCAAATAAGCAACAGTGGGAAACAAAAACTGCAAAATTTTTGCCAAAGAGGCCTTTTTTGTCCCCTTTCCGCAAGATAATAAGCAGAGCGATGGGGGTCGGTTTTTCCCGGCTTTCTTTTATGGAAAAGGGAATCAACGATCATTTAGCATACTGCAACAATGTGCTCCCCCCCTGGGAGAGTCAATTTTCATCCAATCAACCTTTTAAAAGCATAGAATAGGGCTGTAGGGCTCTCTGTGAAAACCTTTAGTTAGGCGGGGTCCAGGGGAAATGCTTAAACCCTTAATAAATTTAAGGCAAAAAGGTAAACAAATGGCTCATCCAAAGGGGTTTGGAAAAATAATGCACACCCCAGATCAAAACTGGTTTTGTGTGGGGGAGTCTGGGAGGGAAACGCCAAAAAAAGGAAATTTGGTTTTCTGCCACAAGAGGGGGGCAAGGGGCCACGATTTCATTTTACTTGCCCTCAAAACCTGAAAAAAAGCGCCATTCATCCCGCACGATCTGGTTTTTTGGGGGCCGGAGTAAAAGGAAATGGGTTTCATGGACTGTTTTTTCAAAAACCAGAACTCCCTGTTTCAGGAAAAAATTTAAAGACAAGGGCCCGATACCAAAATGGCAAGCATTTAAAAAAAGGAATATTGGGGCCAAATTTCATGGAAGTACTGCATAGTTTTTTTTAGTGTCACCACTTTGGGGGGGTGCGAAGCAACAAAACCTCTTAAAAATTTTTGGGGGCCCCCACAATTTCCCAAAAGGGAAACCCTTTTACAAAAGGGAAAAGGGGGTGAGTAGTGAGGGAAAGGGGGGGGGGTTTTTGGGAAGGGGAGGGAAGTTGGAATGGGAAAGGGGGGCAGGTAGGGTTTTTCTTGAAAAAAGTCGCCGGGGAGGGAACCCCAAAGGGTCCCACAAGGGGGCGACTTTTTCTTGCAGAGGGGCACCCGTTTAAAGACAACACACAAGGGGGCCCCAAATCGAACGAAAGAACCCAAAAAACAAAAATCTTGAGGCCTTTACAGCCGGGGGAAAAACCAAAGGGCCATGGGGGGAGTGAGTTGGGGCCCTTTGAAAAAAATGCAAGTTGTTCTGTAAAACAAAAGGGAAAAACAGCTGCACATCCTTCAGCGCCTTTTTGTAGAAAGTAGCTGGGGGCGCTCAAATTTTCTGTCTGGGTCAAACGGGGGGAACCCGATTAGCATATGCACAATACAGGAACAGAGCCCTTTCAATGCGGGGCAATGCAAAAGAATTTAGATGGAAAAAAGATAACATTTAGGGTCAACTAGGAGAAAAATTTTGAAAAATGCAATGATGTTTTTTTTTCTGAGAGGAAATCAGAAAAAAAAATGGGGAAATTTTTCCCCCGACCATGAATAAAGAAATCAGGGGTTTTAAAATGTTAGCAGCCCCAAAAAAACTTTTCCCCTGGAAAAACCAAAAAAAATCCATCTTGGGGGGGGCAAAAAAATTACAAGCATTCAACTTACACAAAAACTTCCCCAACCCAAAAAAGAACCGAGTTTTTTTTCAATAATTTTAAAAACCGGGGGCTTTCAATTCACCCCTCCTACTTTTTAAACTGTAGGTTTTTGAAAGGGTTTTATCATACATGCCCGTTGGGGCCCCCCCCCCCCGTTGTGACTGTCTGTCTAAATTTCCTGCAAAGCAACTTTTATGTTCTGGGGGCTGATAATTTGGCGTCACACAACAAGCAATTGGGAGTGGATTGGGAGGAGACAACGTCTTCCTCAACTCTTTCTCTCTCACGAGACAGGGGCACAAAAAGACAAGAAAAAAGACTAACACATTCCCCCCCCCAAGGCCCCCCGGTAAGGTCAGGACCCCTGCCCAACCGTGAGAGTTCCCCAAAAAAAACCCCCCCCCTCATCCCAAGGGGGGTCTCCCCCCATAAAACTGCTAAAAATAAAAACTTTCCAGGGCCGGTTAAAACCCCGGGCAAACCGGGGGGGCCCCCCCCTTGATAAGTGCCCCAGTAAGTTGACTCAACCTTTACAATGAGGAGTTTTTAAATACGAGAACAAAGAAACCCCGGAATGTGCACCAAAAAAGGGCTTCAATTTTTTAATTTTAAAAACAATTTTGGGTTTTTTGGGGGGGGGTTTTTTGGGGGGGGGGGGGGGGGGGGGGGGGGGGGGGGGGGGGGGGAAAAAAGGATTTTTGGGATAACCACAAGGTGGTTTTGTTGAGAAAGATTTTTACCCAAAGGGGGAAAGAAAACCTTTTTTTAAATAGGGGGAAAAAACCCCGGGTCCAACAGCCCCGGGGCCTTAAAATTAAGATGTTTGGGGGCCCCTTTTGGCCCCTGTTTTTGTGGATGGCTCTTTTGGGTTTTCTGGGCCTTTTTAAGGTTTTACCCCGAATCCCAAAAACCCAAAAAAAAACCAATGTTTTTTCCCAAAACCAAGGTTAAAAAGTCAGTTTTCTGTTGCGGAAAGGTTTTAAACCCCCCTGAAAATAACCCAAACCAAAAAAACCGGGGGTGCAATTTGGGATTTAAAGGGGGTAAAACGGGCCCTTTTCCCAAATTTTACTTAAAGCCCCGGGCGAAAAAGGCCCCCGGGTCCCACTCGTCCCCCCTTTTCGGGTTTCCCCTTGGGCCCACCAAAGGGTTTTTTACGAACCTGGTTTCAGGGCCGAAACCAAAAAAAGGGCTCCCTGAAAACCCGTTTTAAACCGGCCCCAACTTCCTTTTTCACGGGAATTCCCAATCCAAAATTGATACGGGGAAATATGGGTGACCTTTTCCCTTTTAAATTGTTCCCCCCTTTTCCCAAAAACTTCCCCAAACCTCAAAACCCCCGTCCACTTCCTGTTCCAAAGAAATTTGCCAAACCATTCAGCCCTTTCCTTTCTTCAAATGGGTTTTAAATGTTTTCCCATAACCCTTGGAAACCCCCGCCCCGGACCCTACTTTAATTTTCCCGGCCCCCCGAAATCGAAGGGGCCCCCCAACAATTTTTGGGGTTTTAGCATTTAAAAAACTTTTGGGAATTTTTAAAAGGGGAAAAGGGGTGCAATTTAAACCCCGGCTAAAGAAAAACGGGAACCCAACCTTTCTTTTTTTATTGACGGGGGGGTCCAAAAAACATTGTTAACTTTGTAAAGGGAGTTTAAGAATACGTTTAATTCTCCCCTTTTCCAAAAATTTTTTTGCCCCCTTTCCCTTTTCCCCAAGCCCCAAACCTCAATTTAAACCTTTTCCTTTTCACAATACTTTTGTGGGTTTTTCCCCGGTGATTTTTTAAAACTAAATTTGGTTTTTCCCTTTTGAAAAATTTTGTTTTCCTCCCTTTTCCCCAAAATTCTGGGGGTTTCTTATTTTAATACCCCCCACTGAAACCCCCCCTTATTAAGGCCCTAAGAAAGGGGGGGGGGGGGGGGGGGGGGGGGGGGGGGAAAAAAAAAAAAAAAAAAAAAAAAAAAAAAAAAAAAAAAAAAAAAAAAAAAAAAAAAAAAAAAAAAAATTGGGGGAACTTTTTTCCAAAAATTTTTTTCCCCCCCCCTTTTTTGGGGGGGCTGGGGTGAATTTTTTTTGGTTTAAATTTTTTTTTCCCCTTTTTGAAAAAAAAAATTTTTTTTTTTCCTTGTTTGTTTTTTCCTTCTTTTTGCCCCCTCTACAAAAATTTCCTTCCTTTTTGCGCCCAACACGTGCGTGTGTTTACCTGGCTACTGCGACTGCGCAACGGTTACCACGGAGACGAGGACGCCGCTGACACCCTGCTAACCAGACGGTAACCAACTTTCTTGTTGATGCACGGGTGATGCCAAGGCAGTGTTGAACTGTGAAAGTGAGGTTAGAATCCACGTTTCTCTCTCTCTTTCTCCACTCTTCGCTGTCCCCTTTCCTTTGGTCCCAAGTCTCTCGGAAACGGTCAGCTGTCCTCCAAGCCATCTTGCGCTGTTGCCACGATATTGCTAGTAGACGCATTACAGCTCAGGTCGTCTTGTCTGTGCCAACTGCTTTGCCATCTGTGATCCCAATATCATGTGCCATTCTTATTTGATATATCCTCTGCCACTGTTTTACTTCCTACTTTATTTGTCCGTTTTACTGCCATTATCTGTTTTAGTTTAGTATACATTTATTCATTTTATTGGTGTTTTATTTGCATAATTAATAAAATCTTTGCATTTATAAAGAACTGGTTTTTGTGTGTCATTGATATATCCTGGACATGAAGGTAGAAAATCACTGTAATCTAGAGCTCATTTCTTTTGATTATTAGACTGATATCCTTATAAAGAGACTATTCCAGTGTAAACTGGTGGTGCCCCAAGAGTGTTAATTGATAAGATATTAATTACGAAGAATAACTTCAATAGTTGTCAATTGTTAGAATTGACTAAATAGTCTCATCGTTCATAACGAAGCTCAACACACTACAATATGTATCCTTTTACCTGCAACACATACATTTAGAGTGGGGTCTTCTCTTGGGGATTTTGAAAGTCTAATTCGTGTCAACTGGTGAAACTGATCGTGTTCTTCCTCATGGCCTCCCTATTGCTGGGGGTGACTCATTGAATGAGCGGGAGGGGCTGACGGCGGTGGAGGCGGAGGGAGAGAAAGATACTGGGACTGTTCATATCCTCCCCCCTTTTTGCTGCTGATTGTTATACTTCTGATCCTTGTTTTTCTTCTTGCCTCTACAATCTCTAGCCCAGTGCCCTTTCTTACCACAATACCACATTTATCCTTAGATTTATCGTCAGCTAGCATTTGTTTAATTTCAACCGGTGTCCATGTCTTAATTATGGCCATGTCTCCTACCATTATTCTAGGAAACTGGGGGAAATATTGTCGGTTGGCCTGTGTTATCGCTGTTACTCTAGCCAACGTCTCTTCATCACGGGCAGGCAGAGGAGGATACAACTTTTCTACTGTTTTCTTAGGAAACATTCTGACCCCCCCGTCGTTAGCTTTTGGGGTAAACAATCCTTCCATTTCCAAACCACCACGTCTCAACATTTCACACAGTTTGGGGACTGTTAACCCAGATTGGGTCTTAGCCCAAGCATACATAAGCGCCCGGGCCTGTGATGGCGCTGTCGGACCAAGGGCATCCAGCTCCAGACGGGCCACGGTCTTATCTGTCAGGCCTATCACTGCAGTGACTTGAGGTATCATGCAGAATGAGCAGTTGTAGGCGAGGCACCTCAGGGGACCAGTTTAGCAACGTATCCGATATTTTACCTTTAGGTGGTTGGGTGGTTTCAGGGGTTTTAGTCTCTGAGTCATTTCCTTGTTTTTGTGATCTGTTGTGTTGTTTTGTGGGCGGGTGTCGTTTTGCGACATCTCGCCACACTTGCAAACATTTTTTCATATAGTCATAATCCCATTTCGGGTCTCCCTGACCACCCTCAATGTTGTCTGTCAGAATTTGCAGTTTCTTTGGGGCAAATGATCCGCCTAGTGACCATTTCCCCCCTGTCCATTTATACATATAAGTAAATGGTACTGCAAAGATGAGATCTTTTTCTTTGATTATAATCTCGGCCGCGGAGCCCTCAGGCCTCTGGTTTTGCCATGACATTTTTGTATGTCTTGGATTCTGCCGCTCATGGCCTTACTGTATTTAAAAAGTTGTTGGTCCCCAGGTAGCATTTTTGAAAATGCACTGCCCATTTTGCGAGATATAAGCTTACACTTTACTGGAGAAAGGAAAACACGTTCTTACCTTTGCGCTGCTGCAGTAGTCTTAAGAGTGTGTCTGTGTGTCTTATCTTTCGCTCCTGTTGGGCTTCTTTCGCTCCTGTTGGCCTCTGCTGTCTGCTGACTGCAGGGACCGGCCAGGCTCTGACCTTCGCCTCCGCAACTCACCTGCGAGGCGATACCTCTCACGGAGAGGTATCTTATCTGGAGGTACTGGTCAGGCCCTGGAAGAAACTCCCTACTTTTCACTTACCTTCAAATTAGTTTAGACACTCAGGCATACATGCAACGTTTCAAGACGACATTTAAGACAATTTTCTTAAATAAATGTGCTCAATACATGAAAATCAAAACTTTTGACTTCCAGCGGTGTCACTGGGTATGTGGTCACACCACACATTCACTACAAACCTGTAGTGCCTGAAAACGTTTAGAACTCATCCACTCAAGGTTTCTTGTCTACTAAACGACTTTGCAGTCTGCTAACGCCCTAGCAGTAAATCTGACAGTATCAACCAATACTGTCGCTGCCTAACTGTCACAGAGTGCTATTTCAACTCCGATTTCTGTGTTAGGTCTTAACCAATGCATCGCTTTCAGTCCCAAGTTTTGTTGCTAAAATATCAGCCAGGTAGCCTATCTGTCAAAATAAATTTTTAATCAAATTGTTCGTTTTGGATCTCGTCAAGACCAGAGGTGGAAGAAACGAATTACAAGTACTCTCGTTACTGTAATTGAGTAGCTTTTTCGTGTACTTGTACTTTTTTGAGTATTTTTCAAAGTCAGTAATTTTACTTTTACTTAAGTATGGTTTGAATGAAGTAAAGTAGTTCGCTACGTTTGTACATCCATCCGTTACTGAGTAAATTATTTAAAATGATCAAAGGAATATTGCGAGCTAGAAAAAAAATTGTCCTGGGACCAGACACCAATCAAATGCATTGGCCAAAAACACCAAATGTGGCAAGGTGCCACATAACCGGGGTCCGGAACAGACAGAGACGCAGACAGGGGGAGAGTTTAATGGCCAGCGTGGCCGCTTTATTTGCGAACACCGCAATCTCACGGCCCGGGTCTTGACGGCAGCTGTGTCCGGCGCCGCCTCCTCCGCCGGTCGTCCGCCCCGGTCCCGGTGGGCCAGCCGCGAAGCCCCAAGGCTGCCCCAGCCTGCCAGGCTTCCAGGGGTATCCCACCCCAACCCCGGCTGGTCAGGCGGCTTGCAGGCGGCTCCCAGCTGCCCCCGGACCTCCGCGGGACGCCGCGGCAGGAGACGGCCCGCTCCCGCTCCGTCTCACCCGTCGCTGGCTGGCTCGCTCTCCTCCAGCCGACCGGATCCTCCGTCCGCGTCGGCTTCAAACACACACGGCGCCAGCCTCTCACACTGGCGCGTTCCTCCTCTCGCTCTCACAGTCACACACAGGTTAAAAGGGCCCTGCAATTAGGCTTAATTGGCCGCAGCCGGTCCCGGATCCAGGCTGGATCCAGTTTTGGAGAATGGACTCCTGAGAGTTGGAGGAAGATTGAGTAGAGGAGCAATGCCGGAGGAAGCTAAGCATCCACTCATTCTCTCCAAAGATCAACACATTTCTATGCTCATTCTTAGACATGTCCACCAGAATCTGGGCCATAGTGGGAGGACTCACACACTGTCCAACGTTAGGAAGAGATTTTGGATCACAAACGCCAATTCAGCTGTCAGGAAGATCACTGGGGAATGCAGCTTTTGTAGGCGCTACAATGGAAGAGCAGTGGAACAAAAACAAATTGTAGGGAGTTAGATTTCTAATCAATAGGCAGTCTCTTTCTCAGGTTCAGGTTGGTGTTCCTACCTGTTATAATGGTACTTCCCACATGGCACATTAGGCGTGGCACTGTTTGAGGAGATTGAGTTTATAATTTCAGATAGAATTGAGAGCCTTAGAAAACATAAATTCACGTTTCGATATTTGTGGTGGCTAATCCTAGTTTCAGAGGACTGACACCGTTTCACATGTCTGGGTTTTGTTCATTTAGTAAATACTGAATCCTACCACCAACCAGCACACTGCAGGTCAACACACTCTCTCTCTCTCTCACACACACACACACACACACACACACACATACAGACACACACACACACACACACACACAGAGACAGACACACACACACACAGACAGACAGACAGACAGACACACACACACACACACAGACAGACAGACAGACACACACACACACACACACGTGTGTGTAATAGTATATACTTTTGACATCCTTCATTTTATGACATACAGATGCCTTCGCTCAGCAATAAATGAACCAAGTTCCTACTGTACAATAATTTCCTCTCTTCCTTTTTCAGTTTATTGCATGGGATACATGTAACCATAGCAAAATTAGTTTATTATAAAGATCAACAACAAAAAAAGTAACTAAGTAACTTTTACTCTGAGTACTATTTAAGTGAGCTACTTTTTACTTTTACTTGAGTAATTTTTTACACCAGTACTTTTACTTTTACTTGAGTAAAATTTCAGTCAAGTAACAGTACTTCTACTTGAGTAGGATATTTCAGTACTCTTTCCACCTCTGGTCAAGACATACTCACGTGAGGGTCATAATAAAGGAATTATGTACTCACCCCGTTAGTAGTCTGTATTGAAATCCTGTTCGTGATGCCAGTTTGTTGAATAAATTCAGATCTAGACAGAAGTCCTTTCAATCAATCATGAATCACATGAGCACATTTATTAGCACATAGAATACAATGCAATACAATACAATACTATACAATACAATACTGAGCGCTCAGGAGAGATACAAACATATGGGTATGGTGTGCGGATCTCTGCCAGAGGAGCCTCTGGACAGAGTTTATAAAGCGTAAGGAAAACAAAAATAGGGGGGTAGGTTCTAACACACTAGCAAAGTATTTCCTAATAAGGGGGAGGAAGAGGTGATGGGGTATCTTCTACACAATCTGCAAGGCCATGTGGTTATTACAAGGCGTACTTATTTGGGAACTTTCTGGGCAAAGGCAGATTGGGGCCCTTAAGTGGCTCCATCCTTACAATAAGCCTTGTACACAGTCGGACCTCTGGCCTGCACTCCGGGGCTCCAGTTGCTATCCTTAACAGTGTCACTACCACGACATCTTGATTGACGATTGACGCTGCACACTTGGTGCAGTGTCAATCGTAAGACACAACGTAAGCAGGAATATACAGAAGGATAAGATACATAATCATAGATACATAAGGGTGTACATAAATTCTTCCACAGAGTGTTTGTCCAAAGTGAGTTTGTTTGCAACTCTTTGCAATCTATTCTCCCTTGTATGATACAATTAATCAGCAAGATCTTATTTGATCTCATTCATTTTTATTTAGTAATTTTTACCCCCACACTCTTAACCCGAATTAGTTGACTTTACTCGCAAATCGCGTGGAAACCCGTTGCCCTATACCACTTTAGTTTTTACACAAGCTGAAACTAAATATGTTGAGTTGTATTAACATGGAACGTTAACTTTTTACACAAGCTGAAACTAAATATGTTGAGTTTTACTAACATGGAACGTTAACTTTTTACACAAGCTGAAACTAAATATGTTGAGTTTTACTAACATGGAACGTTAACTTTTTACACAAGCTGAAACTAAATATGTTGAGTTTTACTAACATGGAACGTTAACTTTTTACACAAGCTGAAACTAAATATGTTGAGTTGTATTAACATAGAACCTGAAATTTAGTATTTATATTTGTTAGTAGTGTGTACTCAAAATTATTAAATATAACTAGCTATTATTACTTGTTATTGCTACTTATTATTTATTACAATTACTGTATTTTCCTCTAATTAAATTACCTTTTCTTTAAAAAAAAAAAAAATTGTAGAAAACATTGTTTCAATTAAATAGGATGGAAAAAAAAATAAACACCTTTAAATGCTCCAATGCATTTTATTTTTAAGACAAATAGCAAAACACAGCCAATCTTATTATTACAAACTTCAGGTCATCAGGTCAACATCAACACATCCAACCTAAAACGATTAATCTGAAAAAGGTAATTTCAAATCATTGAAACAATTATGTGTGTGGTTGTTGAATGTGTCTGTGTGTGGGTGTTGTCTGTGTCTGCGCTGTTTGTGTGGTTGTTGGTGTTGTCCGTGCTGGTTGTGTGGGGGTGTTGAATGCATCACAAATTTACAAGAAAAAACATGGATGTGCCCTGAGATTATAGTGGTAAATCCATTAAAAAAAACAGAATTCACAAGAAACCTCTGCTCAAGAAATTACAAACAAAAAGAATCTGCTTCATCTGCCTAAATGAAGGTAGGCCAGCACATGAACCAACAGAGACTATCATATCAGAACAATAACTCCATCTACAAAGACTGATGATGCAACAAGAACTGAAACAATGTCTTATGTCTTTCTGCTACAACTCCTCTCAATTTTAATTTTCACACAAGTCACATCCTTCAGCCCGCTTCCTACAACATTTAAGTGTATGTAGGTGTGTATGTGTCAGTGTTTTTTGTGTGTGGGTGTTGTGTGGGACTGTGTTGTGAGTGGGTATTGAATGTGTCTGTTGTTTGTGTGTGTGTCTGCGTTTTACGTGTGCCTCTTTGTCGGCCTGTTTTACAGAAAATAAATAAGGTTTACCCCACTGGTCAGAAAGTGTTTTTACTGGTGTGGCAAAAAAAAAGTAGTCAACAGTTTATTACAGTAGAGCTGACATCTCTTTACATTGCGAGCTGATTTTTCAAAGTCTGTAGCTTCGGTTTTAGGTCAGTGTGGCCTAACGAGAGCAATACCTGTTGAATGAACTGAAATGTGAGCTTCATAGTCTTGGGATAGTTA
>JAXDDW010000024.1:0-50000 GCA_034670385.1 Hoplostethus mediterraneus
GCGGAAAATAACCCCTCGCAAAAGACGTTGGCCCACGTTTTATCCGATCCAGCAAAGGTGGCCCGCGGCGTGAATCCCAAAATAACTTGGTACGGGCGCAATAACTCCGTTTTTGAGCCGCCGAAAATTTAAACAAACAAATGACCAATAGAGGGAGAGAGAGCAGAGAGAGAAGGAGAGATGGACAGAGAGGACAAGGAGAGAGAGAGAGAAAAAACAAAATGGATTTGGAGATCGGGGGGCGACGTCATTAGAATTACAAAAATAACTGTCAGTTACGGTGCAAAAAGCAGGATAAGACCTAGGAGCATGAAAGTCATACAGAGTGTGTGTGTGTGTGTGTGTGTGTGTGTGTGTGTGTGTGTGTGTGTGTATGGTAATAAGGTGGGATTTAGCGACGAGGGGGATTAAAAACTGTGACAGTACAGGCTCCAGGCCCCGTGTGCACGCACACACACACACACCAACACCCCGCACGCACGCACGCTCGGCCGGCGCAAACACGCGCCGCGATAACGTAGCGGGACACAACACCCCCGGGGTAGACGGCCCATGTGCAAATACCGACCCCGGCGCCGCGGAGTTTGGCGAGCAAACCGAGTCGTCGAGTGCACCGCGTTTAACTTTGGGACTTAGTGGAGCAGCTGTTCCCTCGAGTGGCATCCCCCCCCCCCCCCCCCCCCCCAGAGGTCGTCAGGGGGGGGTCCCAGCACAGCATCCGATCTTAGTTTAATAGGTATTTAATTGGGTGAAAAAGTACCGGCTCAAGTTCACACGGAGAACTGGTTTTTTTTTTTTGTAGGCCAGACGCCGAGTCTGTCCTCGTGTCTCGACTAGAGGTTGACGTGTCTCCTCAGCTGCCTGCTTCCCCCCGCGGGCGCGTCGCGGAAGATGAAAAAAAAAACGTGTCGTTACAAAAACAACGGCGCGGGAGCGTTTCCGCCAAAATAAAAACCGACGTGTTGGATTCGCGACATTTTCTCACGCTGAGATGCATCATCGTTGAACGTGTGTCAGACAGGCAGACGTGTCATACGTGTATTTCACAGCTGTGAAGGATGGCTCCCGTGTGTAATGCGTGCTATCATTTCAAAACGCTCCTGTTGAGTTTTTTTGCTGTGACAGGTTATTTAAGAGCATAATGTGAATATACACAAATGTTCGGTGGGAAAATGAAACTCTGGATCGTGTCTGGAAGAAAACATCACGTTGTCTGAACCAGCCCACTACAGAAGCCCCCCCGCTGAACAAACAACATTTCAAAATATTGCAATTTGCAGTCGCATTGCATGTATTTAAAGCTTCCCACCACCCCCCCCCCCCCCCTGAACACCAATGGAGAAGAAACTCAGAGAAAGTTTTCCGGTGCACAGCGGAGGCGTATTGATTCTATCAGGCGGCCATTAAGAGTAAGTCTGTTCGATCGGGGCTCTCTCTCTCAGCGGAGGGCTGGATGGGAGATAAACACCACTAGGGTCTTCTAATGTAAATTGAAGTGCGAGCCGGGCCGATCCGGGCGGGCTATCGAGCGCCATTATTCACTCCCCTGTCCCGGGCAGCCTTGGCGCTTCCTCTACAATGTGCCATCTCCTCCCAAGTGATGCATCGCGTATTATCGTACCAGCCTTGAGTGTTTTGTGTTTACTCATCTCTGAAACGACCCTCTCTCCCACCTCGCTGCCTCCCCCCCTCTCCCCCACCAGCCTCTCGTCCAGCCCCCCGAGCGCCTCTCCTCGGGAACGCCCTTGAAAGGTAAACAGCAGAGGAGGAGGAGGGAAAGGGCGACTTCCGACAAAAACAACTTCGAACCGCTTTCCCCTTTCTCCGATAAAGGAGAAACGTTCCGGAGGTGATCCGCTGAGGCGTTTGAGGCTCTTTCTGCGAGCGCGCCCCGAGTGTATGAACCCTGTAGGCGCCCTGGGAGCGTTCATTGGCCCTTTTCCAGCTAATAATTCTCTTAACAATAATGTAAAAGCTCCAACTCTCTTTCTTTTCTTTCTTGCACACACACACACTCATACAGGCTTTACACACACACACACACACACAGCTCCGGGGAGAGAAAGTCCATCTGCAATTCCCGAGAACATTCAGCTGAAATGTCAGGCCGTGTTTCGAAAGGATCAGATAGCTTTTTGATGTTACAGTTGCAGCCAGGCGGAAGAGGGAGGGAGGGAGGGAGGGAGGCAGGCGGCCTTGATAGGCATCAGGTGTAATTTCGGTAACTGCTTCGGCGGCTGATGACTCACCGTGGAGAGGATGTGCGAGCGTGAGCCTCAACCTAGAAGGACCTTGGCTCAAACCGCGGGGAGATGCCTGCCGCGCGGAGCGACTCTTGACCTTTTTTTTTTTTGCGCGTGAAGATCATCGATGCCGATCGCTTCGTTTTCACTGCAGAGATAGCGAGAAGCCTAAAAGGTGAGGAGACGTGTCACATCCTGTTATAGTACAGCCACCAGTACATCACTGTAGCAGGACTTGGTTTTTTTCGAACTGTGGTAGCGGGGAAGTGCAAAACCATTTCCTGTAGATGGATCCAGGGGCAAAAAAAGAACATTGTTAATAAAAGAAAAAGAAAAGCGATTTCACCTCAAAACCAGTGTTATTAAGTATGACTAAGCCTCACAATACATCCAAGATCAAGTCGACTTTACCGCTGTGCGAAAACTACCCACCAACCCCGCAACAACACAACTGACAGCCGCGGTTACAGAAGATTTGTTGCCGGGAGAGAAAATTTCTTTCGACTGGCAATACAATATAACTCGGTCTAGCGGGACGGTTTCCCCTTCGCCACTAAGTGTTTATGTGTCAGCTTGACTTTTCAGGGTTTTTTTTACGAGTGTGGATGGAGATCGCTAGCTAACGTCGGCTCGCCTCTCAGCTGTCCGACTCGGAAGAGCTGAGGCGAATGTGAGGAGAGGTGATGACAAACTAAAGAAACCGTTCACCTGTTCCCGCCCTGTGAGGTCATTTTCCAATGCATGCTGGGATAGACAGGAATAAGTGTGTAACAAGGTCAAGGTCAAGGTCAAGGTTTTTTTATTGTCATATGCACAACGTTCACAAGAAGCAAAAGTATGCAATGAAATTCTTGTGTCTCTTCGACACCTTACGCTAATGCTAAGGACATAACAGACATCATTTAAAAAAAACCCACAAGAAATATAATAGAAAAAAGTACAAAATATAATAGAAAAAGTACAATGTTATAAAGTTCAAAGTTACAAAGTTATAAAGTACAAATACTAGAAAAAGTACAAAGTTATAAAGTACAAAAGTTATAAGTACCAGTTATAAATTAGCAAGTATAAAAATTATAAGTTATAAAGTGTAATTTTTATACTTGATTATAATTTTTATGCAATTTTAACGGCAATGAATGAATGACTATTCCCAATACAATACCTCACCCTTTCTCACACGTTCAAATAGATTCTACTCCCTGAAAAGGGCTTGAACGACGAGCGGTGAGATCCCACTAAATCACGGCGCCTGGACGGGGTCAGCGCGTTGAGTGCCGGGTCTCCCTGCGGCGGTCCGACTCAGCGAGCCAGACAGACAAATCAGACTGAAGACCGCTTGAACCCTCGCCCAGGCCGTAAAACACGGGCCACAAAATGTTGTCTCTCCGTCACCCGGCTGGCAGATCTCTTGGCATTGTGATCCTCTTGTGAAGATTTATTTGATCTTTATTACACCTCTTGCAGGTTTTTATATACTGTAGCCTGAGAAGGGACACGATCGGCGAAACCCCCCGAACGTATCGAGTCCCCGTTTCGGACCGTCGACGTGTGTTTTTGACTCTCGCCCCTGAACGCAACCTCATCGATCTCGCTGAGAGGCCATGTAAAAGCCGTCGCCCCCGCCCTCCCTTTTTTCCTGTCGTGCCGCCAGTAAGAGGATTTATCTCCATTTTGGAAGCACTTACACCAATGCAAAACCGTAAATTCATTTGGACGACTTTTCCTCCCCCAGTCCCATTATCGTCCTGGCGCCGTCCCACTGTTTACCTGCGGCTGCCCACCCCCCGCCCCCCCCCCACCCCCCCAGGGGATTTGTTATGTCCATACTCTGGTGGTTGTAGCGTCTCCAGGGAGATTACCGCCAGCTGTCAGTGCGTCGGTAAGGCTGAGACGGCTACAAGGCGAGGGGGGGGATATCCACGCCTTCGTAGATGGAGGAGTCGTTTTCTTTACCTCCTCGACTGATGACAGGTCCGCTTTTATCCGGTGAGGTTCAAGGCGAGGCCGGGGCAGCTTTTGCCGGCGCTTTGCACTACGCCGGTCTCCCATGGAGGGGCCTGTCACCCACACCCACACCCACCCTCCTCTCTCACACACAGGCTCCACCAGCTTCTATGCTTTCCCTCCCTCTCTGTCTCTTTGTGTCTCCATGCATAATTCTTTTGGGTGGCTGGTTTTTTTTCTCTCCTCCCTCCTGGTGCGATGGAGCGCTCCCTTTCTTCTCTTTGACTTCCCTGCGTCCACAGAGGCAAGTCCCTAGAGCTTGCTTTACTTTCCTTACCAGCATAGATATGAGCGGTGAGAGTTTGTGTGTGTGTGTGTGTGTGTGTGTGTGTGTGTGTGTGTGTGTGTGTGTGTTGTCAAGCGTGACTGTGGAAGAGCGTGCATGTTGTACGGCAACGTGTGCGTAGCTGGTAAATAAATAAATGGGGATTTTTTTTTTTTTCTCGAGAACATTTTGTCAAGAGTGTTTGAAGTTGTACAAGCGAGTGTGAGTGCGTGTGAGTGTGTGAGTGCGTGTGTGTGTGCGTGTGTGTGTGTGACTCGTCTCGTCGGACGGCGGAGAGGGTGTGCGTGGGCGTGTGCCGCAGTGGCATTGTGTTTCTCCGTGTTCGCCCGGTCGACGGGAGGGTTATACGGGAGAGAGAAAATGGGGGGGGGAGGAGGGGGGGAGTGGGGGGGGGCGGGGGAGACAGACAAGCGCGCGTGGAGGTGAATCGTAATTAAAATTTTCTGTCTCGTTAAGTTGGTGACAGCCTTCGCTGCACCGCGGCTGCTCGCGATCGATGGCGAGGATCTGCCTCCAATACTAACGAACCAAAAGATCGTTTTTGCCTTTTCGAGGTGGGAGGGGGGGGGGATGGGGGGGGGGACCATGAAAGGGAAAAATTAATTAAGTTATTTACAACCCCAGTTATCCAACCCGCTGCATCCAGGTTTGTTTTTTTTGTTGCTACTTGCTAGGAAATAGTGTTGGAAATCATCCTTCCTGTTTGAGGACACACCTTCGTTAACCATTATATAAAACTCTAATTAGGAAGCCGGCGCTCCCTTGAGCTGCAACCCGGAGCGCCCTATCATCTCCAGTTATTGTAGCGGAGCCCGCTGTACCGTGTGTAATAAGTACGCGGTGAACTCCGCCGCGCTGATCCTGTGTTGGTTCAACAGGGATCAAAAACATATTAGCCGTATTACATTATATAAAACTATAATGAGGAAATATGAGCTCCCTCAAGCTTCAAAACCCAACCACCCAATTATGCTCACTTGCTGTTTTACAGACCGCTGCAGCGCCGCTTGTAATGATGCACCCCCCCCCCCCAAAAAAAAAAGAAAAAAAAAAGTGCACGGCACAGTGGGGAGGCATTTGTGACGCAGGTTCGATTTGTTACTGTAAAAAAACTGTAAAAAAAAACAAACTGTAAAAAAAAAAAAAAAATTCAGCTGAGATTTTTTTCTTCTTCTTCCCCCCCGGACCCCGCGGTTCAGTGAGCGGCAGAACATCGCACACACACAAAAAAAAAATAAAAATGTTAAGGGTAATAAACCCCCGTGCTCCTCGGCTGCCAACAACACCGTGTTGGTATTCTGTCCTGCCTCGCGCCACCTGCCCCCGGCTTGTTAACAAGGTGCCCGTGGCAATGATTGCCTGGCCGTCAAAATACCCAGCTGATAAGTTCCTGTGGGAGAGATCGGAGCGCTGTCATTGAATTCGTCCCTGTTCGGGCGGGGGCCCATCTACGCGTCGCACATCCGAAATCAAACCTCGGCCTCCCCGGTAATCGCCTCTGTGATGATCCCGTGTCTAATTTTGCGTCGGATCTACTGGAATTGCGTCCTATCCGCTGTAGCTCTTTCAAAGCGGTGTCGAGATGTCTGGATTTATACACACAATTACACCGTTATAGTCTGTCGTCAAGATGGCAGCCGGCGAGACACCTGTCACTTCCGATGTTGCAAGGCCGAGGGAGGAGATTGGCTGATTGATTGAAGCTCCAAAGTGCACGGAGGGTGAGGGACGCAGTGACAGCCCGGTGATTGACACAGATGAGAGAAAGGAAAAAGAGGGTGGGAGCGAGCGGCGGAGAGAGAGGACAGCATACTAAAACAATAGCGAGGAGAGAGAAAAAAAAAAGAGAGGAGGGGGGAGATTTAGGGAGACAGATAGATAGACCCGAGAGAGAGAGAGAGGGAGACAGGCGGTGAGTGGGAGAGGTGGTAAAAGAGGAAGGAAAAACACCGTAAAGTGTTTTGTAGAGACGAGAGAGAGAGAGAGAGAGAGGAGAGGGAGGAAGCTGAGGAGAGAGGAGAGAGGAGAGGGAACGAGTATTCCAGGAGGAGTATTCCCACTTCAGTCATGCCCCGGTGAATGTGCTGACAGGGTCTGTCATACAAGCAGACACACAGGCCCTGTTTAACCTACAACACTGGAGGAAGTTCACACACACATAAACATGAAATACAACCTGGAACAACTTTTTGGCTGCTGGGAAGGATTGTGAAGGATTGAGGATTTTCCTGAATTCCTACGCACGTGAACGGTGCTTTTTCTTCCTGCGCCGCAGGTAATAAAAAAACGGGGGGGGGGGGGTAATGCAATCTGACAAACAATCGTGTTATTGACTTGCAGCCGCATAGGGGCCCCCGCTGCAGCCCAAGAAACGCTGCGAACCGCGTGAAGTCTCGCCCGTTCTTATCTCGGGGAAGAAAAAAAAAAAGGAACCGATTTCTATCTGACACTTTGATTTCGGCGCAGGATTTTTTCCCCCCCCGGTCTTGAGGGCTCGAGTGCAGGAGATACGCGCTGCAAGATTGCGAGTCGAGAAACCTTTTTTTTTTTTTTACTCAAGGCACCGTGCAAAAACAAAGTGCATCCCCCCCCGGCTAGAGCTCTCGATCTGTATTGACGTTCTAATTGACTGATCAAAGCACAATATTAATCCGGCCGATGAATCAAACATCAAAGTCGCTTGGAAACGGCGTTTCATCATCGCTGGATCCTCACTGTCTTGCAGTCACAAGTTCTTGACACACTAATCATTCCCATTAAATGCTCAAGAGGTTTTTTTTTTCTTCTAAGAGTGTTATCTTATCCTTCTCCATGAATAATAGTATTATCATGACCGTGTGCATGTAATGGATGCAAGGAAAAACACTAGGGTCATTATGAAGGTATAAATGGATGTGTGTTCTGGTGCTAAAAGGCCCTCTGTGCTTGTGCAAATGTGATTGCAGCTCTGTTAAAGGGTCCGTCCTGCCCGCTGATCTGGGCGCTGCTACCTGTCTCCGCCGCTCCACTTTTAATTAACACGGCACAATGATTAAAGTTTTAACTTAATTATCTTTATCTTTTCCTCCCAGGGTGTTCATCCCTCCGTGGGAAGCTGAATGAGCCGCTTCGCGAGAGGAGGAGGGGGAGGAGAGAAAGAACGACGGCAGTGAGAGCGAGAGAGAGAGAGAGAGAGGCCTGGTGTGATAGAGGAAGATATTAGACGGTGAAAAAAAAGAAAAAGAAAAGAGGAGTGACTGACACCTGCCCTCCAGCCTCCAGAGTGAAGGGCGCAGAGAGAGAGAGAGCAGCGACGGGGCGAGAGAATGAAGACAACTGGAAAACAAGCCCGGCCCCACAGCAAACCTCGCGCAAATTAGGACATCGCAAAGGCAAAGATGATCACCGGGAACCTGCTCCTATTGGTTTCCCTGTGCCTGTGGGAGGGGCTCGCGGGAGGCGCCTCGGCCAGCAAGGTTGTGCGACGGAGAGGAGTGGGCGGGCCCCCGCGCGCGGTGAAGCCGGCCGCGGACCAACGGGACGCCAGCGTGGAGGCGAACGCGATGCCCGTCGTGACTCTTCGAAACCTGATTGGCCGCGACCGGGAGGGCGACGCCGGCTCCGTCTCGTACTCCAAAATATTGCAGAGTCACGCGAACAAGGAGAGGCTGGGTTTGAAGCCTAAGCGCGAGGTGGATTCTGTCAACAAGCAGGAAGTGACTCAGCACGTATCGGCCAATAGCAACAAGGAGTTAACCCAGGACGTCAGGAAAGCCAAGAACAATACCAAGAATGTCGAGACCACCGCCAAATCGCGGCGTTCGGACAAAACGTTTTCAATCCACCACAAACCGGATCTGCACTCCAATAAAACCAGATTCAAAGCGGGTGCCAGATCCAGGGCCAGACCTGATTTGAGTGTTTACGCTACAGGCGTGTCGGGGAAAGGAGTCAGCATGGATTCCAACCGAAAATATAACCTCACTGGCACTTACGGGGTTCTGAAACTGCTGTCAAAAGAGAACCTAGTCAGAATCGTCAACTCTCAAATACAGAATGTTCCCAGCCTGAGCTTTCAGAGCAAAGGCAGCCGGAGCAGGAAGAGAGATTTGATTGACGTTAATCACGGCCAGTTAGAGGCTCTGAAAGTGCAGAGGCAAGATATAGCCGTCACTCAGACTCACCAAGGGTTGAATAATCAGACTGCATTGCCTTACGCGGGCCCAGTCACTACTCCAGATCTTAATCCCGATCAGAGCGCTCACACTCGTGTAAATCCTTTGAGCGAAGTCACCTCGGCGTCTGGGAAAGGGCAGGACGGCTCGGAGATGCGGGGTTCAGATAGCGGCGACGGCAAGAGCAAACATCTCTCCCGTTCGCTATCGACGCCCCGGAACGAGGTCAGTCTCGGCCCTGAGAAAGAAACGGTAATCAGTCAGACGGAGCCTCCGTTCGCGTCGACAAAACATCTCCCGCCGAACGCTCGTTCTCAAACAAATGATTCGCCTCCATCGGTGCTGACACTGCAACCCCTGGGAAGACCGGGGAACAGAGCGGCGGATTCCCACAGAGACCCATTAAAAGAGACAGTTCGCGCTGCTCAAACAGAACCCGGCGCCACTCGGTACCCCGCGGACGAAGACGCCAAACCAATCAACGGCAGTCATGTCCTGAGGCTCCACCCAGATCCCAAATGGGGCCGGGATGCGGTAGACGGTGGGCTGCCGGCTGTCGATCCCCAACCGGAAAGCGCAAGGGGCCTCGTGTTCGAAGAGGCCGAGGAGGAGGAGGAGGAGGAGGAGGAAGAGGAAGAGGAGGACGAAGAGGGCCACGATCGCACCGAAGGGAAGGGGCCTCGCTCTCGCAGCAGAAGGAGCTGGATCTGGAACCAGTTCTTCGTGATCGAAGAATACGCCGGTCCCGAACCTGTGCTCATCGGACGGGTAAGGAAAAAAGACCAAAACCACATTCATAATTGATGAGGTCTGCGAACTATTTGATCAATGTTTAATGAGTATTTTAGACTTAGTTACAAGTCTCTTACATGACTTATTTAACTTTGGTGCCCCTTCTCCCAGATACGTGTCTCCCGGTAAGTAGCGTCTTGCAGAATCCAAGCTCCCCGCTACAACCGAGCCACGAGTTTGATTTTTGCGTTGTTCCCCACAACCCTTCGATGGGAGCGGATTTACGGCGGTCCGGTGTGGTGCTGCGCTGCCTTCCAGTTGCCATAAAAAAAAAGTTCAATGAATCAATGGTGTACTGAGGCGCAACAAAAGCCCTGAATCCCATCTGTCGAAAGGGGGGCTAGTCACGAGCGCTACCAATCTACACTCGCCAATGGGAATTGACATCTCCGGGAGAATTAATGGCTTTACTTTTTCATTCTGCCATTGATCTCCACCCCAAGGCAGAAAGCGAGAGTAGTCAAAGTGTTCCCTCATTTCACTGCGGGTCAGATCTGTCAGCCCCCCCCCCCCCCCTCCTTTCCCTCATGGCCAGAGGCCCGCAAGGTCCCGCTAATGCTATTTCAGTCGGGCTGATTTACACCTGGTGTGACAGGATTTATCGCCACGTTTTTTTCCCCCCTCGGAGTGCGGGAGTGGCTGTAGTCCTACTGCTCCCCCGCCACTGTAATTCATTACAATCATCGACTAGGCACGCCTCACCCCTGGCTTCCTCCCCCCCCCGCCCCCCCCCTATGCCAATCCCTTCCCTGGCCTCCCCCCCTTTCAAACAGCAGAGCAGCTGAGCGTGGAGGAGGTCACGTTGACTGGACAGAAGGTGTCTCGGAGCCAACGCGCTGTAATGGCGGCGCTCTCGGCCCCCGGCATGCGCCAACTGTCTTCGTTCCCAGCTGCGGTAGATGGGCTAATTTATGAGCCTGTGTGGCCAGTTTACTGAGCAAACGAATAGTAATGGTCCCGGTGTGACTGCCGCAGGCTGTTGGACGCCACAGAGATAGAAGGTGGTGTGTGTGTGTGTGTGTGTGTGTATGTGTGTGTGCAGACGGGGTGGGGTGCTTCGCTCTACAGACAAAAGCCCTAAATTGCTTTGTGTTTTTGAAAGATTTTTAATATCCAGCTGTACACAGACGGGCAGGAGCCCGCAGCCTACATACACAGCGTGGCCTCCCCGAAGTGCGTTGAGGATTAGCCAACATTTAATTTGGCTGTTTTCTCGCCCATCCGCCATGACGGATGACAGAGCGCACTGATATGAATTACTGAGTGGCCATGGAGAAGATGCAGCAGCTCACGGTCCAGCTTGCAGATGGCACCACGTGTAAAGCCATTAGTGCCAATCTGCTGTGTCGAGCAGGTATTTGTGCCAGTGCACTGTATGGCACTCGAGGAGGGAACGGCGCCAGGCCACACACACACACACACACACACACACACACACACACACGGCCATATGATTGTGCTGACGCTTGGAGTACACCCAGAACACCATTGTGCGCATGCACGCGCGTGTGTGTGTGTGTGTAGCTAGATGTGTGTATGATTAGTGCCCTACTGTGTTAGATGGTAACAACAGCACACACACACACATACACACACACACACACACACACACACACATGAATAATGCTCTTATACATCATAATACTCTTATGAATTTTTAATCTCCCCTGCTGTGTGCGCTATAGGCAGAGAGATCAATGGGGACACGGCGCCTTGCTTTTTTTTCATGTCAGGGAGCAGATTGTGATTTAAGGCCCGCGAGGCGTGATGGAGAGTGTGGTGAAATCAACTGTACAGGCCAGAACCGGCTCCACCTGCCCGCTCCGACGTCGCCCAGAAACCCAGGCTCAATCAGCTGCCTGTTGCCTGTGACTCATACACGTCTGTTTCTGTGTGTGTGTGTGTGTGTGTGTGTGTGTGTGTTTTGTGCAACTTTCTATATTGCTCCGCTATTTCACTTTGGACTTTCTTTCAAAACACACCCCCGATTTCATTTTTTGATGTGATCTTGGACATGACTCTTGGATAAATCTCTACCTGAGCTAGAAACGAGGGGCCAGCGCTCTCTCTCTCTCTCTCTTTGTGATGTCACAATGGTGTAACGCTAATGAATTAGAGGCTCGCTTTGTGGACGCTGGGCTTTCCCGCCGCTCGTAAGCAGCATCAGAAGTGTGGGCGCTGTCACAAATACGTCTCATTTTGGGTCAGCTCTCATTTCAGCTGAAGGAAAAAACACTCTCTGAGACCACAGCTGTCCATTTGTTGCTGCCAGTGTTTTTTATTATTTTGTTCTCGTAGGTTGTTTTGGGGAGAAAGCAGCTCAGGTTCACAACTGTTGCCAAAAAAGGCCAAGAAATGTTTTCAGTAATGGTTTGTCTGACTCAGTTTTCTGCTCTCTGTCAGCACTCTCTCTCGCTCGCTCACTCGCTCTCTTTCGCACACACACACACACACACACACACACACACACACAGACAGACTAGGCCATGTTACTATTTTTTCATGCTAGAGTGTCTCTGCCCCATGATAATTGTGAATTTAATTGATGCTGTCACATGGTCTGTAATGGGGTTTCAAGTGATTGCAGAGGCAGTATGAAAGAAACAGAGATTCTTCTTGAGGAGGAATGACGTCTCAGCAGAGCTGGGATTAAAAAAAAAACAAGAAAAAAAACACTCCTTTCTGATTAGCCCCCCCCCCCCCCTCCACCCTCTTTAAAACGCCAACTCCTTAACACCTCATGCGGGGAGAAAACGTGACACATTTCGCTTCCTCTCTTTTTTTCCTGAGAATTTTTTTTTCCCCCCCCCGAGCATCTCCGTCTCTCCCCCCGGCTCACCTGTGTGATAACTGGGAGTGCGTGAGCTCCCTAGCTGGGTAGCGAACGTGCGTTTGTAATCCGAGAGCGCAACAGGGAAAATGGAGCCGGGGCCTCGATTTCATCATAGCATATCATTAACATCAGCGTGCGCATCCATAATTCATATGTAGTGAAACATGCCTGTATTACACAATTAACAGTATTGCTCGTGCGTCCGTAGCAACAATGTAGACATGCATATCAAACCTTAACGGTCTCAGCTTTTGACACGCTAAACAGCACTGTCCAATTCCCTAAGTAGCACACGCTTAGCATTCATTTTAATGCTGAATGTTCATTAACGCTCGCTGTTGAAAATTGCTCTTGCAAACTGCAGTTAAAAAGAGTCCCGCAGCCTGGAGGCGTTTGCAGATGTATAAATAACACGGTTATTGACCGCTGGGTTATTGATAACTCCCGTGCGTCCGTGTGCAGCGCCTGCGGTTGCAAAAATGTGTGTATGTATTATATTGTGAAAGCGCCAGTGGGAAGTTGGCAGTGTGATTCGAGGACTAGTAGGCAGCTGTCACAGGAAGTTAAGTGCTTGTGTGTGTGTGTGTGTGTGTGTGTGTGTGTGTGTGTGTGTGTGTGTGTGTAAGGGGGAGGGAGGTTCCTTGGGTGCTCACTCTGGCAGAGTCCATTTTTCATTGGCTGTAAGTACACACGCAGCTTCCATCCCCTGACTTGAATGGTGGCCAACAAGTCTGTGGATGACATTGTGCACGTGTGTGTGTGTGTGCGTGCGCGTGCATACACACACACGTGCACTGATAAACACACAAACAGTGGGCACACATAAATAAACACAGAACAAGTGCTGCTTCAGTGTCACAAATAACACTACATACATAGACAAGCCATTATGAGGCGGGTAGGAAGAGAGACAGAGAGAGAGAGAGAGTGTGTGAGGATGACAGTAACAGTACACACACACACAAACACACACACACACACACCTTCTGAAGGCACTCATCAATAATAATCCCAAAAATGTCTCGTCACAAACTTGGTGTTTTCCTGCGCTTCCGCTCTGACTCCATAAAAAGCATTTAGCCTTCGGGTCCAAGCACAGCAGGGGTGAGACGGCAATTAGAGACTGTCTGCAAAGATGGAGGGAGGAGAGGAGAGGAGGGGAAGGAGAGATAGGGGGACGGAGGGGGGGAGGGAGATTATGATACAGGCAGCGGGGATAATTTGGGAAATAAGTGTCAAAAGGGTAAAAACAAACTGGGGGTGTAGAGGGACAAGAAAAGCGAAGAGGGAGGTGAAAAAAGGGGGAGGAAAGAGGAGGGGATGAACGGTACAGTAAGGAGCGGTGTTAATGGGGTGTGCATATGCAGAGTGGGAGAAAGTCGAGAAAAAAAAAGACGAGAGGAGGAAAGTGAGGAAAGGTTAATGGCTTACAACTAGCGGAGGGGGGAGAGCGTGCGAGGCGGTTAAGGGGAAAAAAGAAGAGAGGAGGGGAAGAAGTGAGAGATCACACCCATTTCCAAAGCTGACCTCGCAGCCCATCAGCCCCGGAGCGAAGCCGAGGAAACGGGAGACAAGGAAGAGAAAGAGAGAGAAAGAGAGAGAGAAGGTGATGAAAAGAGGCAGTTGGGAATCCAGGGCATCAAGAGAGAGAGAGAGAGAGAGAGAGAGAGAGCAAGGACGGAGAGCAAATGAGCGAGAGAGCGAGAGGACGGGTCGGGCGAAAAAGCGGCTAAATACCATTTTATTTGCGAACCGCCTGTGGAGAGACGCCGCTCAAATGTGTGCTGAGTAGGTGCAGGATCACATAGACACACACACACACACACACACACACAGAAAAAAAAAACTAGTGATGGAGAGAACGACAGAGAGAACAAGGATACAAGAGGGAAGGAGAAAATGAGAAACAGTGGAGTCTATTAACGGTTGGGATTCAAAGGGAACGCACAGCCTGCCGTTTCTCTCCTTTCCTTCCAATCACCCTCCTCTCTGTTTACAGCCTGGCGTTTCATCTCCCGGAGAATGTCGAGCAAATCGGCAAAGTGAGCATCTGAATCTCAACGCGCCGCCACCTCGCGGACGTATTAGAACGCAGCGGCCGCCCGGTTTCCAACTCGACGTAGCAGATTAGATGACCTCAGAGTGTGTGGATAACCTTTAATACCCACCTCAGCAACGTAATGACACACACTCAACCTCACCCCCTCTTATAGACCGCACTTCAAGTGTGTGTGTGTGGCAATATGACGTGGCGGTTATGGTGAAGTGAAGGGGCCGCGCTGTGGGGGGGGGGTTGAATTCACCTTCTGGCGGCCATATTGGAGGATCCACAGCTTCCTGGATCAACAGTGCAGCTGATAGACGCGGTTTCTAACTTCACCGCATTGGACCGATTCTGCGCTCATTCACTCGCTGACCATAAATCAGCCTTAAACGTAGGAGACAAAATTCCCCTCTGAGTTCTAACGTGGCTCGGTTGAAACGCTGAGCGGTGATTGGCCGAGGAGCAAATTCGGAGGTCTTTCTGGATAACGTGATCACCGTTAGCGCATTTATTCAGTCAGGGAGATGTCGGCTTCTCATCAGTTCAGCTAGCGGCTTCTGGGGCCAAAAAGTCCTCTTGGTCACTGCAGGCAAACACGGACCATTTCATTCCAATATTACCTCTAATGTATTCAGAGAGCATGAAACTTTTTTTCCTTTTTTTTTTATGCACGCGTTTCTATGGCTACAGCCCTGCAGTTTTTCAGCGGACGCTTGGAAATTAATTTAGCTTATAATAATATTGTGAATCAATATTTTGGGGTCAGATGATGAATGCCCGTTGGTAAGTAGCGGCCTAAGCAAGAATGCTGCACGGGGAGCTATTATTAGGAGATCTGTGTGTGTTCATTGCTCGGTTGGCTTTTCTTCATTGTTCTTCACCTCATGCGTGGTGCTTCTTACAGTATACAGTGCTTAAGTGAATTACAGTACGTGGTCTTTAGGTCCCTGGAGTCCTAAGAGTCCTGCGTAAGGGGGAATCCAGCGTGGCTTGTACACCAGGCAGGTAAAAGTCATGATGAGCAGCTCCAGGTCGGTGCGTCGCTGCGTTCAAGTACCGGGGAAGTAGTGGGTGGTTTTGTAGCTGTAGTGACTAAGTCTATGCCAGTGGTGTGCAAAGTACACCAGGCAGTACACCAGGCGGTACACCAGGCGGTACACCAGGCAGTACGGTAAAAGTCATGATGAGCAGCCCCAGGTTGGTGTGTGTGGTGCATTCAAGTACTGGGAAGTAGTGGGTGGTTTTGCAACTGTAGTGACTAAGTCTATGCCAGTGGTGTGCAAAGTACACCAGGCAGTACACCAGGCGGTACACCAGGCGGTACACCAAGCGGTACACCAAGCGGTACACCAAGCGGTACACCAAGCGGTACACCAAGCGGTACACCAGGCAGTACACCAGGCGGTACACCAAGCGGTACACCAGGCAGTACGGTAAAAGTCATGATGAGCAGGTCGGTGCATTCAAGTACCGGGAAGTAGTGGGTGGTTTTGCAACTGTAATGACTTAAGTCAACACCAGTGGTGTGCAAATAGTTGCATGTGGGTATTTTGGTGCCCAACACACACACACACACACACACACACACACCTGTCATGCCTGCAGAAGCTGTTCAAACATATAAAATGTCAAATGAAAAAAATAAGCGCTTGTTTTATTATTTATTATTAGATTTTACTAGTGGTGACGGGCTAAATTAAATTACTACCATCAGCCAATCACAGGTCAAATAATGATGTTTTGATGCAGACGGCTTCTGGCACTACTTTACTCAGTCCAGCGTAGGTTTACGTTCCTATGAGGATGGAACAAAAATCGGAGAAAATGTCAATTCTTTACAACGACAACTAAATGCACCACGGTTCATAATAGCCTGAGTGCTGGCTCGACGAAAAAAACCCCACTTGTACCGACGGAGAGAGATGGAAGTGGAGAGCTTTTTGGAGGCTGCAGAAGTGATACTTGAGGGTTTATCCAACAAAGCCTTCCAGCCTCTCCGGTGAGACGAGGAGAGGAGTGTCTTTCTCCACCGAGCACAGAGCTAAAACAATACGAGTGCTTTAGTTTACGGTTGGATGACACAGCAGTCAGACCTCTGTGATGGTGCCAGGCGTGGTTGCTAGGAGACGGGTGATGCACCTGATGCAGAAGAGGAGAGGAGGGTCGGGATGAGAGGAGCAGGAGGCCGGGGTAGAACGGAGCGCATGGGTGACAGGTGGCATAGAAGGGGGGGAGGAGGAGGAGGAGGAGGAGGAGGAGGAGGATGGGAGGGAAAGGAAGGATGGAGCTCTTTGACACGCACTGACACGGCGGGCGAGTTTGCAATGCATGCTGGGAGACGTGCCCACCCCAAACGGACACGCGCTGCGGGAGAACTGAATTCATCAACACACACACACACACACACACACACTACTACTACTACTACTACTACTACTCCACATGTACACTCCCTCCAAAACACACACACATGCACACACAAGCAGGGTTTTTTTTCCACAGTGAATTACACAAATAACAAGTAAACTACTAAGAAAAACATTCAAACGGGGCTTGAAATTTCCCTCACGTTATTGCACACGCTTTCTCTTTTACACACACACACACACACACACACACACACACAGATCTGTTCCCCAGTGGCAAAAGGCATCCCTCTCGGCGGCGGCGTGCAGTGGCATATATGTGGGCGATTTGCCCTTTAAACGTACCGCAGCGAGTTGAGCCTCCAGTGGCCCTTTTTTTTTCAAGCTCGTCTCCCTCGGCTAAAAATACGATGTGAAGTGTGCGCCGCCGGAGTCGGGCACAGAGGCAATAACGCACAAAACAATCACCCGGCGAGCCGCCGCCGCGCACTTTCTATCTCCTACATCAGCTGATTATGATAATCAAAAGCGGGGTTTTGCATACTGGGGGGGGGGGGGGGGGGGGGGGGGGCAGGGTGGCTAAAAGCACAGTTTTGTCCTGAATAATGTATCGCGGTAGGAAGGGAACAGTGGCGTGATGTATCGAACAGCTTATGGGTGCTAAAGGAAAAGGCTAATAATGATGAATAATGGATGTTCTATTAGGAAGTGTGTGTGTGTGTGTGTGTGTGTGTGTGTGTGAGGCCACACAGCGAGCCTTGGAGGAGACAGACGGAGGGTTAGATCAAACAAGAACGCGGGGCCCAGCACATGTCCACATCCGCTAACGAGGCTAACGAGGCTAACGACGTCGGATCAACGCTAAAACAATTAAACCCGCCGGTCCTCGCCGCGACACGTCAGAAACCACGCCCCCTCCGAAACCACGCCCCCTCCACCCGTGAGACGAGGAGACAGGCGGAGAACTGGAATTCAATAACGTCTGACATTTTTATCCCCCCTCCCCCCCCCCCGCCGCCGGCGCAGAACAACAGCGGGTTTCTTCCCCCGCGTTCACGCCGCGCCGCCAGAATAGGGCTTGATTGAAAGTTCACACAGAATTTTAACCTTGTCACAGTGCAAAAGGTTGTGCCGCCTGGAGTTGAAAGCGCTCCTCTGATGCTGGGTCGTTTCTGCAGTTGTGTGTGTGTGTGTGTGTGTCTGCTTTGAGTGTGAGTGTGTGCATGCATGTGGATGCATGTAAGGAGTACGTAGCGTTAGGGGTGGGGCGATATGACTAAAAATCAGTATCATGATTATTTCAAACTTTTACCTCGATTACGATTAATGAACGATTATTTGATTTGTTTTGTTTTATTTTGAAATTTGTTTTATTTTGAAATTGACCGGATGCTCTATGCCGTTCCTGTGTCTGACTTCCTGCCCGGCTTGACACATTCGCTCGCGGCTCGCAAAAAAACGAACGGTCCAAACCTGTCTGAACACGTTACTGGACGTGACTGAATACCACGTAGTATTTTTGAAGGGGACAGTTCATGAACGCAGTATTGGGGAAAGTATTTGGCCCGTTCATTCACGGGAAAGTGATGTTACGTCTGATGCGCACGCACGCACACACACACACTCACACCGGTTGCTTTGCTAACTGGCGCTTCTAGACGTTCCTCGTTCTTGTTGCCTAAATAACAATCGAAATGAATGATTTTGAAAATTTTGAAAATTAAATAATTGCGTTTATAATCGTAATCGCGATTTAATTATGTCGTGATTACGATTATAAATGCGATTATCGCCCACCCCTATGTAGCGTCCTATGCCACAAGAGGAAGAGGAAATCAGGTAGAAAGTATTTGAAAGCCAATGCAGGATTATTGTGTGTGACGGATGACTCACCTGTCCTGATGCGGGTAAACCCCTCCCATCTGGTCCGCGCGGGTGAACAAAACAAACAGATCATCGTGCATATGTGTGTTTGTGTATGTGTGAGATGTGTTGAGAGAGAGAGAGAGAGAGAGTGTATATGGCCTGCATGCTTGTATTTGCGTGTGTGTGTGTGTGTGTGTGTTTGTTTGGTCTGTCTGTGTGTGTGTGTGTGTGTAGGTGTGCGATATAGTTTGCTCCCCTGGGGGCCAGATGGGCGTCCGGTGCTGTCCAGATGGGAGAGAGAGAGAAGACATCTGATGAGGGACGCCCGATCTCATCCAGCCCCGTAGAGCTGCTCTCTTTAATTATGAGTCGTGTGGATGTTGGCCTCGGCTCGGCGCTGCGCTCTATTACCGCTCCAGACTTCTGGCCCGCTCTCAGCTGTTTCTTCTCTCGCCAGGTCAGGCACTGGAGGCACTCATACAGGCAACGGGCACACGCACACGCACATGCACGCACACACACACGCACACACACACAGTCTCAGTCACGCCTTGGCTCCTTGTCCAGGCTGTACAATGGGTGTGCCAACTAGAGGTTCAGCCAGGGCAGTAAGAGACCCAGAGTCATTAGAGTCTGTCTTCAGGATTACTCTAGCCAGCACTCACACACGCCACACACACACACACACACACACACACACACACACACGCTCACACACACACACACGGCATCTCTGCAGGTAAGCTGGCCACGAGACATGGTTTCATTTCAAACAGGCTCTCTGACCTCATGTGGGCGTCGGCCCAAATTCATTTTTGCCGCCGCATCCCTTGATCACGCCGTTTCCTCTCCTGACGCCCCCCCCCCCCCCCCCCATCTCTCCCCTCTGCCCTCCTCGACTCCCTCTGGCTGATATGAAAAGAGCTGGTTCCCCCCCCCCCTCCCCCCGGCGATATACCTCCACCTAACCCTGTTGTGGAATCTGATTGGCCGGCGGGGCGCTGTAGCTTGCAGTGGTCCTACGGGCCTCCGCTTCTTTTGAAGTCCAGCACAGAGGATGAATGAGGTTTCTCTCCTCCGCAGGCTAGCCGGGGTGGGGGGGGGGGGTGGGGGGGGCGGGGGATATCCTCACACCTGCCCGCATGCCTTTGAAAGCTCAACCAGTGTTGAGGGGGATCTGAACCTCACTGTCAGTCCACTGCATCCTATTGATTTTTATCCTTTTTGTTTCTATGAACTCATTTTCCACACACTCTAAGCCCCCCCGCTACTGTAACCTCCATTTCAACCTCACACACAGCACACACACACACACACACATGCTAAAACTTGTGGGGGGGGGAGAGAACATCCACATTCATTAGGCTAATGCACAGTTGTGGAAAAAAACACATTTTCCTCGTATTTTTTTTTAATGATTTATTGTGCTGCAGAAATGTGAAACGGAGTATAGGGAGGGTATATACGTTATTTAAGTGATTTAGAGGTTGGCACCGTGATTCCCCTCCCCCTCATCCCTCCCACTTCATGATTTATGGTTATTGCAAAAATGTGAAATTGAGTATATGAGCATAAGCATATTACCTTATGATAATATAAGTAATTGAAGAGATTTAGGAGTCTGGGGAAGCTGGATGTTGCCTACACAACAGGCGCCGGGCAGAGAAGGAAATGGCAGCTTATCAGACTCAAATCACTCTCTCTCCGAGAGCGGTGACACGTCGGTAAATTCGGGGCTTCGTGGGCCGGTGGCTCCATATTGTTTGCCTCTCTGATATATTTGATGCTGTATCAGAGGGATATGAAATGCAGGAGTTATGAGATGTCATATTATTCAAGTTTAAGCGGATGTGAAATACGGTGATGGCTACTTGTGTTCTAATATTGTTTGGGTGTATTTCCCAACGATGGCCGGGGCGAGAGACCTTATAAACCCCTTATAAGCCCCTGAAATATTTGAAATATCCGCAGGCCGTAATATTCGGTGAGTAATTGCTACACTTTCCCCCCGCGATCCGTCTTGGCGGTGTGGTGTTGTTGCCGAGGGGCCGCATCGAGGGGGGGGGGGGGGGCGAGGGGGTCAACCTTAAATGGGTTTGGTGTCTTTAGGCTGGGCTACTGCTCGCTCCCCTTTTCATCAGACCTGCCACCCGGTCGCCGCGGCGATGATGGGGCCGGGGCTTCATTAAGGAAGCTCGTTAAGTCCCCCTCGTTAAGCCGCGGGGGCCGTTAAGACTTTGATTGTTAATGGGTCTTCGTTAAGAAGCGCGAGGATCTTCCCCCCCACACCGCCCCCCACCCGCTTCCCCCCCCCCCTCCACCCCCCCCGGTGGTCCTGACCAGCCGGGTGTTTTTTGGCCAATTAGCACCCAGAGATTGGAAGATGAGTGCGGGGCGTGAACGCCGAAGCCGAGGGGGAAACGGGGGGCCCGGGCGTTAGGGATCCTCAAATGCGGTTTGATCTAGTTCTGCGCTACACGGTCTATAAATACCGGCGCACGCCTGCCGAGGACATTAACACCCGTGGCTCCCCAGAACCTTTAAGAGACGGAGATGAATGAGCAGCGCGGTAGTAAAGAGCCCGTAATGCGGTGCATGTTTACAGGCTTCAGACCAGCAGTTAGCAGACCCGCCAGTCAGTCAGGTCTATTTCCAGGTCCCCCTAAGTGTTTCCTGTCTCTCCTCGTCGTCTGGAGGGGCTTTCAGGTTCCTTACAATCAGCGTAGCGCATTTCAATAGCGTGGATATCTCTTGAAGGTTAAGTGATGCTTAATTTTTTTTTTTTTTTTTTGTTGTGGACTGCACCGCCGCATTGTTCACACAGTTTTACGGTTGCAACTTTTTCCCCACTGAACTTATGATTACTTTCTCCAGCCGTAAACAAACCGTGTCAACATCCGCCGCTTATCGTTTACCCCCCGGGAGGCCGGCGCAGAAATATCCAGTCTATTCCCCCCCCACCCCTTTTGAAAAAAAATGGCTATCCGCAAAGTAAATGATTATTTCGTTTCAAAGTATCTATTCTCATTTCATTTAGCAAATATGCTTAGCTGTTGCCACGCAACGATGCTTCCTCCCCCCTCACCACCACCACCACCACCACCCATCATCTCCTCGCCTAGCCGGCTGTAGATTCTCTCTGTTTAAAGTCGCAATGTCACACTTTCTTGGGGAGCGGAGGGGGGGGGGTATAATTTAGCGCTCTTTTCTTGTGGCGGTGGCTATTCAGCCCACGTAGGCGCCGGTGGGTAATGAGGTTGAATCTGGATGTGCTGGGCACGTGTGTCTCGTCGTCGGCGTGGGGCCCTTCCCTGATATCACCTCTCCCCGCATGAGAGCCGCCGAACCTGCCAGGCGCTGATCTAATAAAAGCCCGACGCCGGGGCCGCGATCGATACGGCACGTCCCCCTCCGCCCCTCCCCTCCTATACGCTATTAGTTAGGGAAGAATTGATTGGCCCGCTGTTCATTATTCCTTTGATTTGGTGCTTTCATTAAGTAGCCGGGGCCGCTTGCCCGCGCACGGGCGAGTACGCTCCCGCTACCCGCAGCTGCTGGGGAGTTGAATAGGAGCTTCAGGACTGAGCAGGAGAGCATGTGTTCTGGATATCATTGAGATTAATGAGATCCGGGTTCATAACTGCTACTCTGTGGGACCGGGGAGATGAGACGGAGTACGAGGGAAAGTGTGAGAGAAAGAGAGAGAGCGAGAGAGAGAGTTAGAGAGAGCAAGAGAGTATTTTGAACGTGCGCTTTTATGATGCATGTCTCAAATTCATTATATCCTCCAGGCATGCGCTGGATCATCTCCTTGTTTTGTCTCGACTGCCTGTCACAAAAAACAAACTTAATTTTAAACTGGTGTTTACATCTCTTGTCTATCTCCCCCTCCCTCTCTCTCTCTCTGTCTATTTTTCCTCTCTTGCCTCCCACAACTCTCCTCTCTGCTGTCTTTCTGTCTTTCTCCCCCCCTCCCTCCCTCCCTCCCTCCCCCCCCCAGCTCCACACTGACATGGACAGGAATGATGGACGCACCAAGTACGTGCTGCGAGGCGAGGGGGGCGGGCTCCGTCTTCGTGATCGATGAGAAGACGGGCAACATCCACGTCACCAAGCCGCTGGACCGCGAGGAGAAGGACGAGTACCGTCTCATCGCCACGGCCACCGACCGGCAGACGGAGCGCGCCCTGGAGCCCTCGTCGCAGTTCATCATTCGGGTCCAGGACATCAACGACAACCCGCCCATCTTTGACGAGGGCCCCTACAGCGCCATCGTGCCTGAGATGGCCAATATAGGTACTGCACGCGGGGCGGGGCGGGGTGGTGGATGGGGGTTGGGTTCAGCGTTTTGTTTTTTGTAGAGAGGCTGTCATCAATAACTATGTTTACATGAGCACAGTATACCGTATACTACCACTACTATCCATGTAATAAAGGCTTACTGCAGTATTTTCACTTCAACCTCAGCCACTATGAAAAACAGATCGCAGTAACCAATAACCTGTTTACCTGCGTCAAAATCCTGGATAATATCGGAACGTCCAAGTATCTTTTCCCCGTCTCTCATAGCTGGGATGATGATGATGTTATTATTTTGTCAAAAGGGTCAAGAAAATCCTCAAAGTCACCCCTGGGATCAGCATCTTTCAATAGAGCGCAACAGTGACCGCCCACTTTTTTTACGGCTCTGGTTCGGGAAGTAAATTTCCCATTCATTTACTCCATAGACGTTTCAGAAAATCCTTCTATAAAGAGTTTCAAGGCTGGAACCAAGACAACCAGCTAGACGATGAATCGTGACCATAAAACATTTGATTCTGAGCAACAAAAAAAAAAATGGAAGAAAAGGAAAAGGTACAAGACTGTGTACATCATTATTTTATGAAGTGAAGGAACTACTCATCCCATAAGCCACTGCGAATGATACTTTTCCAACAACTTCCAAACTAACGATAGTTTAGCGCGCTTTCTTCTTGAATTTAACATTTGTCAATAGTATAGTGTTGATATTGTTGTTGTTTTGTGAGCGTATATATAGTGTTTCATATAGTATAGTGTAAAGTGTTGTCATCGACATGGTACAGTGATTCGTTCCAGCTGCGTAGGATAAGCAGCTAGCTAGGTTACGTTAGTAGCTAATGTTAGCGTTAGCTGACAAGACGTTCGCGGGTGCGGTAAACATTTCCATGGTAACAGTGAGCTCCACCAATCAGAGACGTCGCTGTTACAGTTTAGGATTGTGGGTAGTGTAGTACTTCTCCATGACATCGCGAATAAAACATGTTTTTCTCAAAACAAGGTTGATATCATACGGACTTGTGGCTTCTACAGGAGCATACACTATCGTTTCACAACCTACTAGCTTGTGGTGAGGCTACATTGGATGGTTACGACATTATGGCTAATAATCAAAATCCCTATGCAGAATATGAATGGGATTTTCACTTCCAGAACCTCACTGTTGAGCTCTATTAGGTAGTAGCTCATTGATGGTTGAAGTCGGTAGAAATGTAGTTTTTTCATGGGGACACAGATACAATGATATGGGCTGCTCAGCATATAAACGAGGGTTATAGAGATAAATATATGGTTTGATGATACATTGGACCAATATTGTCCTTTTATCAGATCACAAATTGAATGGAAGCGGTTCCTCCCTGACCGCAGCTAATCAGCGTGTTTTATTAGAGTTATATTTGATGGCTGAAATCATTCCCGTGTGGTGTGGGAACTATTTTACTTAGCAGCCTCGGGGGTGATAGTCTGTAAAAACCCGCAATGAAACCCCTGCCTCACCCTGCCATGAAAGAGCTGTTAACCCGCTGAAAAGAAAAATCATTAGCATGGTAGTTTCATTGGTGAGATTTAGTGTCACGTGATGGTCTAAATGCTGTTTTCCAGATGCTTTTGAAATCTGCCACCGATTGCGTTTTGGAGGGAAAGCACCGAATCCTGACAATTTTGGATATCGGTGTCGGTATTTGCCTTCAAAAACCCACATCCGTTGATGTAAACTTAACTGGGGATGTGTGCAGAATACTGCGAGCGTGTAAATGTAGCCCGCCGACGCCGTGGGACTCGTGGGGTTGTCACATGCACAGTGTCAGTTTCAAATGAGCTGCTGTTTGGTCAAATGGAATTGTAAAACAGGTTTGGGGTGGTGGGGAAAACCTGCCAATCTTCGGTAGCTTCAATGCCTGGATGAGTCTAGTAAAAGGCGGGTCCCTGAATACTGCGTGTGACATCTCAATAAGTTTGCACAGCCCACAGACGCTGCTAAAATAGAGTACTATAAGTTTGATTGACAGCAGGTTTCTCAGCAGGTAAATTCTCTTATTTTTTGGAACCGCGGTGTTTATCACTTACCTGGAAACACAGTGGAAAAGTCCAGCTCACTGCTCCAGATATGCCTGGATGTTAAATTTGGCCTGGCCGGCGTGTTATTCGGTGCGATCGATCACTAGTGCTGTTAGGTGAGTAGCAGCGCTGGAACACTGACGCACAGCAAACTCACTTTACTCTCCTGTCACACATGAAATGAGAGTTGAGTTTGATAAAGTCTTTAATCATTTCTCTCTCTCACGACAATGAAAAGACCTCATTACAGCAAACCAATAGATAGATTTCATCAATAAATCAAATCACATTTTATTTGTAGAGCCCTTAATCAGCGTTCCAGTCTCTAAGAGCTTCACAGTGTCCAACGTGTGAAACAATAAATGGTTAGTACCCGACACCCCCCCAGCCTTAGACCCTCACAGAAAGGAAAAACTCCTTTCAGGGACAAATTATACTCATACAATACCTAATAACACATATAAGAAATTAATAAGTACTATGAGAAATGAGAAATGACGTCCCTTACAATGATATATGTGAGCTCCGCTGTGCAACCCTTGAGCTGTCACTCATCCCGGATTCCTCCAAATGAATAAATTCCAGCCGTGGAGGAAAAAGCGAACGATGAGAGGCGGAGGGGAGGATGGATTCAAACTCTGCGATGGCGCTATTGGTTGGAACGCTTATGACGACGTGATGAAACAACCACTAAAAATACGCCATTTTCCAGGAAGTAATGGATTTTCCACAGACCCCTGGATTTTTCCCCCTGGATTTTGCGATAAAAATACAGGAAAATAAACATTTTGTAATTTTTTTTTGGCGATGTTAAATTAGATGTAAGTGATGATGTACGATACGGTGAATGAGCTAACACGGAGGGAAAATCTTCCAAAGGTCAAAGGTCAGGGATCGGCGCACCCCGACGATATTCCCGCGACCGTAGGATGATCGCGCGGGAGAGAAGACGTGGAACATAAATAAAAGCAGAGCGACAGGAAGTCACATTGCAGCGAGGGGGTTGATGAGGACGGCGTCAGATTGAGATTCAGAGCATGACTGCAGAGTGCCTGTAGGAAGTAGTTTCCCTGAGCTATAAGTACTCTCATCTCCACTTAAACTCCTTCACAACGCCTTCTGCTTTCAGGAGCACTCTTCCTGTTAAAAGTCGGGAGAATTGCTTTTAGGAAAACTTTTGAAATGACAAGGACCCGGGTATTATTTTAAATAATTCACCCCTAAACTAGTTAGTTAAAGAGAAACCCAGCGGATATGGCCTCAGGTCTTTTGTCGTCCGCCTCCTGTACGTTTTTTTTTTTCTTCCCCCCTCAACATCAAGGTTGTTTAATGCCGAGTAACGAGGCCGCCGGCGAGACGGAGCGCTATTTAGCAACCCTGTGAGAGCGCCTGCTCCTCAAGGCTCGGTGCTCGGTCTTCAGATTGAGTTGTCCAGTCAATCATGAATTCAATATTTACTTGATGATTCAATATTTACCAAGGCGCTTTTCAGCAGGCGTGACAGAGGGGAGACGAGGCGAGGCTGCGCGGAGACACCGATGCCGGGCGTGTTTTGGAAGCGAGCCAGCTCCTCACTCTAAAAACCCCGGCGCTCCGGTCTTTGCAAATTGTTTGGAATTTTGTTTCAATTGCTTGCGAGCGAAGCAGCCAGATGTGGTTCTGCATCCTGGGGAGGCTGGAAGCACGTTTCAAATCTTTAAAAAAATCGAAATAAATAAATAAAAAAAGATATAAATCAGCATGTTTATTTTCCCAGATGGGTGAAGGGATGTGGTGTGAACATGCTCGTCAGTGTGGATGTCTGATCTGTGTGGAGCAACAGGTTCGCCTCGACCTCGCAGCCAATCCCGTTTGATCTGGTCGGTCGGATTTTCTTTCGCCGGCTCGCGACACGAAATTTCCTACTTCTGCTTATCTCTTTCAAGCAAAAAGATAAAGGGACTCAATAGCAGGCACTTGTGCTTTCAGACCCAGACCGAAAGTGCACCTACGCTCGTCTAGCCGGCCAGAAAAAAAAAAACGTGTCGGATGTGAAAAGAAATCAAAACTGAGCGTGGATTAAAAATGTATTGGCAAAAAATGTAATAATGTAAGTAAAAAATGAGTTTTCACTGCCTCTACTCTCTCTCTCTCTCTCTCTCTCTCCCACACACACACACACACACACACACACACACACCTCTCTCCATTTTTCCTGTGGTGACACTGTCATGGCTTTGATGTCAGAAAACAGCAACAGATGCTCCCCACAAATCCCCTCTTCCCTCAGAGCTTGTCAGGCACAAGGCCCGCTGGGAATCGTAGTTCTCTCTACACTGGAAACATATATATACACCATATATCTTTTATATATCGATTGTATTTCATATATATGTGTTTTTTGACAATTCCAAAATTTGACACACACACACACACAGGGAGCCCCGAAGGAAGGGAGACTTAAGATAGGGAGGGTTAGGGAGACGGGGGGGGGAGAGGTGGGGGAGGAGAGGTGGGCTTTTTTGAAGAGACAGACGGAGAGATTGAGAGAGGGAGCAAAAGGGAATTGGAGACGGAGATGAAGAGAAATGAAGTGAGACACAGGGAATCGGGAGGGAGAGGAAGGTGAGCGGCAGGGGAGAGGGGGGAAGAAAGTGAATAAAGTGTTTGTCACACCGCCGCCGAAAGAGATTGAAAAGGGAGGGAGAGAGGGGAGAGAGGGGGGGAGAGAATGGCGGGAGGTTGTCATTGTGTAAAGCTTTCTCGCGTGGTTAAAGCGGCCGCCGTGTTTGACTCGACTCTCGCTCTGTTTCTCTTTCTACTACTCCGTTCACTCATTCTCTCTCTTCCCTTGCCCACCTCTTTTCCACACTCACCCCTCTTCCCTCCCTTCTCGTCATCCCTCGTTCCTCGTCTCTCTCCCAGGCACGTCTATAATCCAGGTGACGGCGACAGATGCGGACGACCCGACTTATGGGAACAGCGCCAGGCTAGTGTACACACTGGTGCAGGGCCAGCAGTACTTCTCTGTCGATCCCCAGACAGGTGAGTGTGTGTTATAAGTGTGTGTTATATGTGTGTGTGTGTGTGTGTGTGTGTGGTGCGTGTGTGTGTGTGTGTTCCCACCTGACACCTGTTTAGCACGCGCACGACGCAGATGCGAAGAAACGGGCAGATGCCGAAAAGCAAATACACATAAATACACACAAATACACACAAATATACACAAATACACACAAATACACAATGCAGCAAATACACTCAAGTTGTGCAAACACGCAAACCCACAAACAAGTAAATCCACTGGAGCAAGCGAACGTGTGAATACATATCTTATATATATATATATATATATATATATATATATGTATTGTACCCTCATTGAATACATACGAATACATTGAATACATACGTTGTTCTCTTTCTTAAGAAAAGAAAAATATATATATATGTTGTACTCTCATTGATGTGTCGATTGAGAAGAAAACAATAAAATGAATCGAAACACAATAATGAAATAAAATAAATGCTCTCAAAAAAAGAACATGCAGGCGCACGATAAGCAGTATACACTACAAATACTGTGCATGTAAACGTGCACGCGTGCATGCACACAGATGCAGGGAAACAAGCAAGAGAATGCATTGAGTTGCACATAGAGAAACACGTCTCTCTTTTGCACACACACACACACACACACACACACACACACACACACACACACACACACACACCTCTGTGCATCCCCCCCCGCTCCCTTGTCACACTTAGTCATCCATCTTTCCTACTTCCCTATTCCCTCCTCGGCTCCCTCCTCACCCCCCCCCCCCCCCCCCTCCCCCACCGCACTTTCTCCCCCGCCTCCCTGCCTCCCCTTCCCCAGCTTCCTGTTCTCTCCCTCCCTGGTTCATTCTGGTATGAGTTGGCAGAAATGTATTCATGCTGCCAGGACCTATGTGCGTCTCGCAAAAAAAAAAAATGCAGCAGCAGCCCGACGTTATTATTTCTCCCGAGCGAGGCGGAAGCGAAACAGACAAGTCTTCAAAAAGGGAGACGCCAGGAAAGGTTTGTGAACTGTTGTACGGGGACAGATTACGGCAGGCTCAAAGGGCCCGCCTCTCGCCTTGAAATCTGCCGCGTGTTCTCGATACGCCTCCGTGTCACGCCTGTCACCCTGGGGCGAACTTGATTGTGTGTCACGGATCTGTGTATTTTTTTTTTTTTTTTTTTCCCCCAGTATCGCACCTGTGGAGTTGGTTGACTCAGAAATGGAGTTGATTGCTGACTGATGCTTTTGGGTTTGATTTTGATTGACAGCGGCGTGGATGTAAACGCTATAGTGGAGCGTGTCATCTCAATGAGGTTGGAGTGCGGGTGTTTGTCTGTATACCTGTGTGTGTGTGTGTGTGTGTGTGTGACTTTTATTTTGTGCACAAGGGGCTGATATTTGTGTCAAAGGTGTTTTTTAACCGATTGCGAGCCACGGCAGGTTTTTCGAAATGCCAATCGGGGGGGGGGGGGGGGTATTAGCTTAATTCCCCCCGCCGCGCGCTAGCCGTGACACTACGCTATTAGGTTTAGTATTCTGAACCCGTCCGCAGCTCTTCTCCTCTCCCCTCTCTCTCTTTTTTTTTTTTTTCAATCGCTCCATTTCTCGCTGGCTCCGTCTCCAAAAGGCTCGCTCGCTCTTTTACTCCGCTCAGGAAAAAGCCAGACAGAATCGACTCCTGCGTGTTTGTTTGCATTCGAAACAGCCGTCTAGTTGAATGGGATTCACCTTGAGCTGCCAGGCCGGCGTTTGGCCGGCGTTTGGCGAGCGCAGCCAGCGGTTGATGTGCAATAACCAATCATATGTAACGGAATGAGGTCATTTGCATAGAGGAAGTGATTGATATTGAACGCTTGTGTGTGTGTGTGTGTGTGTGTGTGTGTTGAAGAGAGAGAATTTTCCACTCTTGGCTCATAGATCTTTTTTTTTCATATGAGCTCCTTCACATTTCGGTGTGTGTGTGTGTGTGTGTGTGTGTGTGTGTGTGTGTGTGTATGTGCTCCTGTTTGTGCTCCTGATTTAAATAATCTTTTGAGTTTTATTGACCTCTATTTACGACCGAGGAATTACAGCAACGCCGCTTATGGTGGCCTGTAACTGACACAACTAATCAAGGGCCATTTTCACAATATGAGGAGGAGGAGGAGGAGGAGGAGGAGGGGGAGGAGCTTGGGAGTGTGGCCTGAAAGTGAACCCTTGACTCCTTCAGCATTGCTATTGATCGATGATGATAACCGATTGATATACGATGCTCATCTAGCTCGGCTAACTCTCCCTGTGTTTCCCCAGGTATCCTGCGCACGGCGGTGCCCGACATGGACCGGGAGACCCAGGACCAGTACCTGGTGGTGCTCCAGGCCAAGGACATGGGGGGCCACCTGGGGGGCCTGTCGGGGACCACCACCATCACCGTCAGGCTCACGGACGTCAACGACAACCCCCCGCGCTTCACCCAGAGTGAGTCGTTGTTGTTTTTTTTGTTTTTTTGGTACTCATGATGCTGTCCCAGTGCAAGGTTCAAACTAAAATACTAAGCGCTCTTCCAGGATTGTGATTTGACCCCGCGGTTGCCCTCTTGAGCTGGAGGGAACGCGGCATCCTCAGACTCCCATTTGACCTGCAGCTTCCTGCCAGGTTTTTTTTCACAGCACCGGGTCAGCAGCAAGTCAAGGCAAGAAGAGGCTTGTGGGTTTCAGCGTCCTGGGCAGAAAGCAATCACCTATCGACCTCTATTTCCGACTCCCGTGTAATTTCAGATCACGGGAAATAAACAGACAACCCTTCTGTTTCGGCAGAGCTGAAATAATTGGCTCCCTAAATAAGCTTTTTTTTTTTTTCTCCAAACCTCCACCGCGTTATCGCTCACGCCACTCTTCCAGCGGGAGGGATGGAGCGTCCATTTCAGCCCGTTTTTTAATTATTGAGAAAATAAATTGTTCAGCCTCGTCTACCTCTCCGTTGGTGTGATACGCAATTTGGACCAAAACGAAGTTGCAAAAATCACATAATAGCTGTGCAGCAAAGATCTTGCATCGTGGTTATTTCGGCCCCCCCCTCCGGTGAATGGCGTACGTGTGTGTGTGTGTGTCAGCGGGTGATGTGTAAGTGAAGCGCTGCAAAAATCCCAGCTCTACAAAAGCGTACTTGAACCCATCTCCCATCCACCGCTCCCCCTGCTTCTTCTTCTTCTTCTTCTTCTTCTTCTACCACCGTGTTAGAAACCCCCAACAGGCACAAACTCATCCGTATGACATTACTGAGTACAGTGTTACCATCCAACACCAGGCGCCAGGCTAGCTAGTAGTGGGTGGGGGGGTAGCGGGGTGCAGGTGGCTGGCCGACGGGAGCCGACGGGCATGGGATGAAGGAATCCAGTCCAAAAAAAGATCGCTAGCTTTAATGGCGATATTGAACTGTTGATATCCTGAGGGGAAGGGTGTGCTTGTTGTGTTGAGCCCCTCCACCCCACTCCACCCCCACCATCAAAACCGGTATGTGCCGGACTAGGCCGGGCAGAGGACCAGAGAGGCGAAACCGGGCCTCATCCTGATCTCTCTGGGAGATGAAGGGGACTCGCGGTGCCAAGGGCTGCTCTGAAACCTCACTTAGTCTATCAAACCTCCTGGCTGCTGCCGCTAGTGCCGCTGCTGATGACTCCCATGTGTGTGGTTTAGTTTCTATGTGTGTGTGTGTGTGTGCAAGCGGCTCACATTTCTAACTGTGTGTGTGTGGAGCTGTGTGTATCCCTGCGTGTGTTCACTGTGTGCTGGTTTGCGCGAAGAACCATCAAAAGCCGACTCGACTCAATTACACACCCAGGCTTTTAAAAAGACACCCTCAAATCCGACCCCCCCCCCCCCCCCCACCCCCCCCCCCCCTCCCAAGGTCAGCACCGCTTATTCCTCGTGGCATTTACCACAGGCGAGAGGATTACGCCGGAGCGGATGAACCAGGTATCGGCTGTACGTTATACCCTTAACAAGAGGGGGAGAGGAGGCTCGTCTTTCCACGCCGCCCTAGAATTTTCTGTTCGTCCAAAATATGATTCCAGGAACTAAGTGGGTTTGTTGTGTGTGTACGGTTTTGAATGCTGTCAGGGGAATTTCTGTAGCCCGGAGGCGGCAGCGTAGCGGAGGGAAAGTAGGCTAGTGTACAGATTGTAGTTGTTTTTGGTTGAAATGATGAGTGGGAAATGTGGGATATTTTCAGCGGCGTCACTGGCAAATAGGCCGCGTGCGTTAACCACCTTTCCTTTGGGCTTCATTATCAAATGGCGCACGCCTCGCTCCAAACGCATTTTGGACGGCGGCACGTTTAATTTTTTTTGATGTCTCTGTTTGGATTTCAAACACGACTCGGCGAAAGAAAAGCTTTAATCGTCATTTTCATCCACATCAAATGAACATTTTTAAAAAAAAAGTAGCAGCGCTTTTATTGTGACGAGTTGTTTGGACGGGTAGTCAACAAGGTAATCGTTTTGTAGCAGCTCGCTGAAAAGTCTTAAACAGTAAAGAGATTATTTGAAGTCTTTGTCCCAGAAACATCACCGGACTCTTGATGCTTGTTGCTCTAGTCCCGTCACAAGTCGAATCTTGAACAGGTACATTTTTTTGGTTTCCTGTTGCTCCCTTAAAATCGATGCATAACAAGGCAGATGGATGTAAAAAAAAAAATAGTGCTAAGAGGGAGGCTGCCATCACCCGTTCATTCCAGATCAACTCATTGCCTGATTACACTCTTAATTACTGCGGTGTGGTGAGGAATACATTAGCGAGGGTCGTGGGTATAAAAATCTTCCCTCAAACTATCAAACTCTTGATCAAAAAGCTTCAGCACGGGTGTCGGAGGTTGTTTCTCTTCACTGATTTTCCCGCTGTGCTCCGTGGGGAAATTATCAAGGGGATGCGACTTTTCCACGCCATCACATATATAGCTTAGTAGTAGAGCGATGACGCTGTTGGGGCTGATTCTGAATCTCATACCCTTATTTCCCGTGTAGCCATTTATTCACACGTGTGGTTTTTTTGTTTTTTTTCATGTTTACCGTGTCTGAATAATTTATGGCTGACTGTACTCCAGAGCTGAATTCTCTCTGGGAAAACAACGCGGCAAGAACTGTACCTAAAAATAAGGGGACCACTTAATTTGATATGAAGTACAACCTTGTTTGTCCTAACCGCTCCGGAATGTAGGGCGCTGAAATATATGGGATGTATTGATGTTTCGCATTGTTCAAAAAATGAGTGTGCATGTGCAGGCTAAACGTCTTACGCAGTCGTTTCTAGTTTAAACACGGTTTCGTAGCATCCTTCAGCCAAGACCACTGGATAAATACCTCTTAAATGAAGGCAATAAGAAAATAACTTGACTGTGCGATATATCATATATACCGCATGTACGTATATGTGTCCTGTGTCCAATTTTAATCACAACAACCTTAATAACAATTGCAAAAAACAATAAAATGAGCTTATTTATACATTATTTTCATTGCCAATACAACATTAAGTGTGAAATAACCAGTTTAATAACCAGTGGGAAATCATTGCCAACTTAGTTACCCAGTGGAAGGACTGTTGCCAGTTCCTTCAATATCATTCTTAAAGGACATTCAATTCAAGTCAAGTTTATTTATAATGCCCTTTATCACCAACGAGCCTCGGAGGGCTTTACCGGCCTAACGAAGTCAGGCTGGATGACGGTCGCGTCGTGACACCCGGTCGATGCAGTCAACAAAAACGCGTAACGCCGAAATAGAAAGGAACGCCTCGGGCCCAATCAAATCAGCTGAACATCAATCAATTATGACAAAGAGGGGAGACACACGGCCAACACACACCTAACACGCTGACCACGCGCTCGGCCATTAACGCACTCAGACAAACAGGGAGACAATCAGTCCTGATGCGCTCAGGTCAACAGGTCGCCCCGGGCTGGTATCCATCAGCCGATGCCTAGACTGAGCTAATGTAATGAGACTGCGTCGATGCCGGACCGGACGAAGATCACGAGTATAGGCTCGTGTGACATTTATAAGCTGTTGTTGGTCATATATTGCGAGAATAGATCGGTTTTACATTTGAATTTGAAGATTTCACACGGATTGAAAGAGGGAGTCGGGTTCAGAGAGATAGGGAGCTCGATAGGAAAACGCTCCGCTGCCCGGCTGATTTCTTCTTCTGGGAATAGAAAGGTAGACCGGCGTCCTGTGAACGATGGGGCTACGTAGGGCCCACACAAGGCTTTACATGTTAATAGATTCACTTTGCAATCAATAGCTTGTGTAATATTTATGAAATGTCTTGAAAAATGCTAAGTGGGATTTGCTTCAAGCTATTTAATAGTATAGTAATGAATCGCTTAACATTTCTGTTTTATATCTGAAATCATTACTTATAAGGATGCTTTGGAAGAATATACATTATTTGGGTGATGAATATTTACTTTTTTCCACTCATTTACAAATGGAAAACGATTGAAAACATACTCGCCGTCAAACACTTCACTGTATGTGCAAGGATATCTTGATATCGATCAAAGCATCTTCAGTAAATTGAGAAAACAGGTGATGTAGAACCTCATCCTTGTTCTATCTGAAATACGAAATTGCCAAAAATATCACTCTCCGTATGCTCCTCTTGGTTAAATGTCAACGTTTGATCTGTCATCTGGCACCAGTCAAAAGGAGGTTTAAGCGGCGACCGACCCAGTTGTCCCGATATGTATTGCATGTTTACCGCCGTGGTTGGAAAAGCTGGCCTGGCGTTCCTCCTCCACACTGTTCTGAGGAGAAAAACGTGTAGGATGTCGAAGGGCAAAACATTGATTCATTGCCCTGTGATGGTTGGATCAGAGCACACACACACATACACACACACACACACACACACACAGGAGTTTAAGTTATCCAAACATTTCTCAGAGGCAGAGCTATTCCGGAGGCACTAATAATAATCTCATCGGTTGAGTGAAACCTCAGTGGGCGGGGCTACGTAAGCCCAGTGGGAAAAGGTACGGGCTGAGAGACGAGGTAGCTAATATTGCTAACTGAAAAGTCGATGCTTGTGTCCTCGCGGAGAACCATCTTCTGACTTTACCTTCCAGTCTGAGCCGTGGGCTTGACGTCGCGCGCACCATCCTCATCGACCGAGTCAGCATCCGATGCATCCTCACGTTGTTATGGAAACGTACTTCGGCCCTGTTAGATATAGATAGAACGATACGCTTTACGCAAGACCCCTACGAACGCCGTGGTCAGGTTTCACTCGACCCACGAGCGTCTTTCTGCCTGTGGGGAAATGTTTGTCCGACCCCCAACTTTCATTTTGGTTTTCCCAAACAACCTTGGCTCGCCAAACGGGGGCCCCCGCGTAAAAAAAAAACGAGACGAGAGGGGAGCCATCACTCTCCCGGGTGGGTTGATGGATGGGAAGATAGATGGGCTGACAGATGACTACATAGGTAGCGCCGATAAGATCAGTGTCGTTTTATGCGCCAGGGAGATGAGACAGAGAGAGAGAGAGAGAGAGAGAGAGAGAGAGAGAGGGGGATTGAGGGAGCAGTTTAGAGAGGGCTTCATCATAAATATTACTAATTCATTTCCCGGGAGACTGGGGCTGTTATTGAGAGAGTGTGAATGGGAAGAGATAGAGGGAGGCAGGGAGGGCACGGGGAAGAGGAGGTGGCTGTTTTCATGCGGCGTGTGAAAGAAAAAGATGGAAAGTCGGTAAGAAAGGTGAGATAAAGCCGTCAGAGGAAGTGAGACAAAGGGAGAAAAAAAAAGGCAAAGAGGGAGTGAGAAAGAGGCTGGGGGAAAACAGAGGGAGTCACGCAGAGACGGAGGAAACACTCAGGAAGACAAATGCACAAGAAAGGGAGAGAGAGAGAGAGAGAGCGGGGGAGAGAATGTGGAGTGGAGGGAGGTGGGAAGGATAATCGCGGTTTTTATGTCCTTTGGTGAAAATGAGACTGGGAGAAAAGAGGAGGAGGAGGAGGAAGAGAGAGAGGCAACAAAAGAGCGATGAGCGGGTGAAGCCCAGAGAGTCTCTTCAGAGATCGGCGTAATGGCTTAACCTTGTGTGTGTGTGTGTGTGTTTTCTTTATCGGTGGCGGGAGCTTCTTCCTCTCTCCGTCTGGCGGATGCTGCCTTCGCCGAGTCGCGGGTTTGTTGTTTTTTTGTGCACGCACACACACACACATGCACACACACACACACACACACAGACACAGGCTGTGGCGAGGAGGAAGGGAGACGGAGAGGTGACAGTCTTTGTCATCTCCCCTGTCAGCAACACACACACACACACTGAGAGTGAGAGTTAGTGTGTGTGTGTGTGTGTGTGTGTGTGTGTGTGTGTGTGTGTGCACTCTCTCTGCACACCACTCACATTCACACCCCCCCCCCATCTGTTCCTCTTTGAAAACACCCGCAGCACCCGGCCATTTTTGCGTCGGCGTGGCAGGAAGCGTCTGTCCTGACGGTTCAAAACAACATCCACGTTTTTTTATTTATGATAAGTATCGTCTGGATGAACGCACGGGCTCCTCAAATTGTTAAAAATGATGTTGCGGAAACACGGGGAATCTACACCTGGCGTCAGTTGTGAGTCGTTTCCTGTTGTAATCCCGTTGAGCAATCCAACCGCCGTCATTAAAATCGAATGCGTATCGGGGAAAAATGGCCTGTGTCCTCCTCAGCAGGGCATCCGTAATGAATTTCTTTAACCGGCATGACTAATGTGCGTTTTGCGGCCCGGTAATGGTGCTCATCACCGCAACACGCCGGCCAAACCGTCCACCGTCCAATGAGGGAACGCCCACGCGCTGATGTCCCGCCCCCCCCCTCCCCTCTGTTGTCTGGACTGGCAGGATAAAGACGTGGAGCCTCTCTTTAGAATGCGTGACAGCGAGTCCCTGGGGGGGGGGGGGGGGGGCAAGTTTACCAGGCGTGAAGGAGGGATGAGGGAGAGAGGGATGACAGGATGGAGGGATGGAGGGATAGTTAGTGTGGGGTGGGGGGGGGGACAGAGACAGACAGAAGGACAGAGGAGAGGGGTGAAGCTAACTGCTTTATAGCGACGGGGGTAATCAGGCTAGCTGACAATCACTTCACCGCACACGGCGCCGCGGCAACGCTGCCCCCGGCAACGCACTGCCCTCTGGGAAGGGAGAAAAGGCGGCACAGGTTTTTTTTTTTTTTTTCTTCCCCCCCTGTTGTTTGTATTTGTCCGTGCACGTGTCTTTTAATGTGACGGGAGACTGTGCACGGTGTTCTGATTTATTATTGACAGGTGTGGCTGATGGTGTGAAGCCAGCCTTGGGAGAATACACACACACACACACACACACACACGTGGAAGTATGGAACACACGTGCACATACTGTACCTGTCGCACACACATGTAGGCGAATCCCCCGTGCATCCAGCCCTCCACCCTCGGTTTGCATGTGTGTGTGTGTGTGTGTTTTTGTTGAAGTAGTGGGGTCAGTCAGCCTCTTGGGTAGTGGCTTTTTTGTCCTCTGTCTCTCTCTCTCTCTCTCTCGTTCTTCTATACATATGCATGCGCACACCGACGAGACGTTGCACTTCTATTAGAGCCAAATCAAATTCCCTCCCTGCGAGGAATATGTGAGCAAGCACTTCCACCAGATGAGATTTTTTTTTTTTTCCCCCTCCAACAATCCCACGCCAAAAAAAGAGCCTATTGGGGAGAGATCCGTCGTCGGGTAATCTCCCCATAACACATAACAGGTTTCCTGTAGACCTACATGCAAGGCAGATCCAGCCTACGGAAGCCCAAGAGGGTCTTCAATTGTCTACACAAACACACAGACAGTTTCCATTTCCAGAGCTTCTCCTTCCATCTAAGAAGGAAAACGTCATTAAACACCAAAACGGGGCCATTTTTGTTCATTTTTTTCTCCCCCCCCAGTATATATATGAGGTAGGAAAGTAGGTGAATCCGTCATGTTTTTCTCCAGCAACGCCTGGGTCCCCTGCTCTTAGAGAGCGCCGAGCGATGGCAGTGAGATGGGGGAGGAGGAGGAGGAGGGGGGTGGAAGGGTGTGGGCAAAAGAGTGTCTTGACGATTTCGATGTTTTTTTTGTGTGTGTGTCCTCTGTCATCCCACCTGGCAGCGTTTGCCCCCTCACGCAGGATAACGGGAGTTAAAGTCGCCCTCCTCGCCGAGCCCCGAGAGCAGCCGGGCCAGAGGAAACCATCTCCATGTTAATGGAAAACTTTCTCAGCAGGATCTCCCACTCTCTCTCTCTCTCTCTCTCGCTCTTCCCTTCCTGTCTCTCTTTTGCGGTTTCCTACTCTCTCCGTTGTTACCTTTCACCTCTGAATACCTCTCCTTCCTTCCCTCTCTCTCCATCTCTCTCTCTCTCTCTCTCTGTCGAGCTTGATGATGAATGGAGTTGCTGGGCTGTGAGCGGTGCGGTGGGCCACGTCCAGCTGTCCCCACATCGGTGTGTGTGTGTGTGTGTGTGTGTGTGTGTGTGTGTTTTGTGTTTTTTTTTTTCTCTCTCTGTAAGTGCCAAGCCTGATTCCAAAGTCAAACCCATCAAAATGGATCCCTGACAAATATATAGACAAGCAACCAGCCAGACGGAGAAGCACATTCTCTGAGAGTAGAGAGAGGAAAAAAAAAAAATCCCTGAGCCGCTGAGAAGTGTTGTCGTCCACTTGGCTGAACTTGTACAATCCCTTCCTAGTCCTCCGAGGATGCAGCCACAGCCAAATGAACATGCTCCCCGAGAGTCCTCGCCCATCCCATCCCATCCCATCCCGCAAAAACACCCTCCCTCCCCCCTCGCCCTCCCCCGGGCTCCCTCAAAAAAACACCACTGGAAATGGGCCAGCGTGTCGTCTCCCCCAAGACATGCTAAGCAGCTCCATCCGCTATGAGGTCTCAGTCACACACACAGCAAGCGAGTAAACCGAATGGCGGCTCGCACACACTCACTCTCATCCCTTATGCATCGGGGCTGCCGGGGCCAAACCGCCCGCCGCTCCCCGAGTTCACCGTACTCTAATAAATCATAAATGCGGCTCGATATATATATATATATATATATATATATATATATATATATCGTCTAAACAAACACTCGAGTCTGGGATGGTCGACGGACGGTCAATTATACAGTGAACTGTGGCGAAAGGGAAGAGAGAGACGCTGAGGTGGGGTGGGCCCCCCCGTGGCATCCAGAGGTTGCAGATTGAGTTGCTATAGAGGTGGATATACACAACTATTACGCTTGGTTTTTTTTGGGGATTGAGGAGTCGAGGGGGGAGTGAGCGTGAGAGGATGGGAGGATGACGGAGAGAGAGAAAAAGGAGGGTAGAGTTTCTCCCAGGACAGACGGGAAAAGGAAGGAAGGCCTGAGCATCACCTGAGGTAGTCGCTCCCAAGCAGTAAACAAGCTATTATCGGTGCAGGGGGGAAAGACAGATCCATTTTTTTTTTTTTTTTTTGGTGATCAACTTTTTTTTTTCCTTTTTTGCTTCAGTTACATCCAAAAAAAACAATAAACTTCCACTCTCTTCCGCTAGCGTGTCGGAGCCTCCTCACTCCCGCCGGTCTCCTTGTTTCCCCCCGTCGCTCCTGTGTGGGTTTTTTAGCGCCTTGTAACTTGCAGCGCTCGCAATTACGCGTTCCCGTCCTCAGCGGGCTCATTTCGCTACAGTACATGAAATCACAGTACACACCGCTTTGCATAAAAAAGCCGTTAACCGGCGGAGCGGGGGGAAGGTTAGCTTCCAGAGCCCGGCGCTGTCGCAGATCGGTGATTGCCTGTTTTAAAACGGATTTATCTGTATCAAGCAAAATGAATAATACATTTCGACTTCACCGACTGTAATTGCACGTTTGTATCGTCGCGATCGCCATCTGCGTCTGTTATCGGCTGTTGTTTCAAGATGATAATCGGCATCATCATCTTTCGCTCCAAACGTCTGAGTCATGCAATATATCTAATTGTTTCTTCCTCAAAAAAAGGACCCGTGGACCGATTCCTGTTGTGCCGTAACGATAATGGGTTGCAGTTACGATGTTTCTGATCCCGTTCGTGTTAATCTAGCCACCCTTTTTTATTTATTCCGTTTGCTTGTCGAGGCTCTTCTGCAACACGGGCCTGTTGAGTTTTTGCGATGCATCACGGATCTGATTTCACTTTCCCCGAGCCCGCCGGCGTTCCATTACAATCCATGCAGTCGTTGTACATCACTTTGCATAAACATGCCTCAAAAAAAAAAGTGTGTTTTTTTTTTTTTTTGGCTCGTTGAATCCGCTTTGCTTTTCTCCTGCAGCCTCCTTCTCCATAGCAACCGAACGCTGTCATGAATTGATGCTTTCTATCTCGTGAGAGAGCGAGAGAGAGCGAGAGAGAGAGAGAGAGAGAGACTCAGCGAATCCAAGACCAAGTCTCCAGGCTCCCTTCAGGCTGGGACAGCACCTTGTGTTAATTAAACCTGACCTCCGGATTTGCCCGCTCTGCACCGGTGCATTCTGGGAAAATTGGCCGTTTGATTCCGAAATAGGTTTGACTAATTCTCGCCTGGGCTCTGATGCTCGGTTGCAGTGGCGGAAAGAGTCGTAAGGATGGCGGCGATAACCTAAACAATTAGGTAACAGGCGATACGTTCCAAGTTATTCCCTAATTAAGCTCCACGTCTCCCCAGCGAAATAAGAGATGGAGCAAATGAAACGAAATGAGAAAGGAAAGTAATTAAAACGGAGGTGACTAATAACCAGCATGCCTTTTTATCCCTTTATTTTCCTCTATCTCTCTGTTTCTCTTGCTCTGTATTAATATTTCATCTAAAGTTCAGTGCTTTCTGCTTCAATAGACAGTAAAATCACTGCTGGAAACATTGCTCTCAGTCACATCTCTCTCCCTTCCTCCCCCATCCCCATCCTCTCTCTCTCTTTTTCTCCCTCTTGCTCACAACCTCCTCTACTCTCAGCCCCATGTCATATTTCTCCCATTTTTCTTCCCTTGAGTGCTCCCCTTTTCTCTCTCCCCCCCCCCCCACCACCCTCTCTCCCTCTATCTTCTCTCACAATATCTCACGGGTGGAGATGAATGTCACCGGGGAATCTAACTGGTTCGAGCCAGTCACAAACTGTACTTTTCTGCTCTTAGTCGCATCAATCAGTTATTCATCCGGGCCGAGCGAGCCGCTAGTCTTGTCAAGTTGTTCGCGTTGCCTTTGAATCAGTCGACGCCGAGCTTTTTAGCCACTTGACATCCTGAGAGGCTGGAGTCGGCGCTCGCATTCACTCCATAACCTTGCAATCGGATTTCATTCAGAACGAATAAAGGCAACTCTTTATTTTTTTTCATTTTTATTTTATTTTATTAACATTATAGCGACGAGGGCCGCGGCAGAAAGCTCATGTCTGTAGCTTTTGTTTGCTAGCTACAACTCTGCTGCTTGCACTTTCCGCTAAAGAGAAACAGCATTTATGCAGGATTGCAGGGGAGGGTGTGTGTGTGTGTGTGTGTGTGTGGGGGGGGGGGTCTCCAACGGTTAGCACTGTTTGCACTTATGCACTTGGATGCACCCACGCAGGGGATGCATGCACAGGCATACTAATGGACTAATGGACACACACACACACACACACACACAAACATTCTCCTCCCACTCCATGTGGCATTAGCACGGAGGCCTGTAATTGCTAATGGCCCACCTCTGCCACAAGTTAGAGAGCAACACGCGGGCCTGTTAAGAAACACGTCTACACCTTGTCATTATTAACCCCGTGTTGCTGAACGCCGCTGAGACAGAACGGACTCAGACTGCCCCGCGCGCTTTCCAGTTCACCCGGCCGGCGACTCGGAGAGAATAGTTTCGTCTAGTCAGCAAACTGAGCTTTCTTTCCTCCCGCCGCTTTCCGTCCATTCTCTCCATTCTCTCCCTCTCGCGCTCGGTCTCGTACGCTAATACTCATGACGCCTAAATCACCCTCTCCCCCTCTCCTCCCCAGCCACCTTCCCTTCCTTCCGTCTCTCAGGCCTTTTTTTTTCCCCTTCTTTTTTCCCCTTAAGCCCTCTTGAGTATAAGTGCCTGTGTGATGGACTCTCACTAAACGGATGCAGATTTTATTCAGGCTATTTTCAAACCGGTGCGTGCGCTTTAGCCAGCTCGACATTTTTTTTTAATGACTCCCCCAACTCGGCGCCTTCCACCACTCCCGGGAAACAGTCCGCCTCCGCCTCCTCCGCCGCCGCGGCAGATAAGATGCGGCCGGAGTCGCATTCCTCTTTATTTCCTATATTCCCTCCATCACCGCTCAGCGACTCGTCTCTCCTCCGACTGCTATTACCGCGCGGGCCCCCCGGTCTGCTGCTTTTCCCTCTTCATCTCTCTCTCTTTCTCATCTTTCATTTCCTTTTATAGTCGCTACCTCTCTTTTTTAGATCACTTTCCTCCCTTTCATATCTCCCTCTCCCCTCTCCCTCTCCATCCCTCCCTCTAGCGGGGTGTCACACTCAAGTTAAACCTGCATTAAACTGCGGGGCCCCTAATTAACACCTGTCGCCTGTCATTTCTCCGCTAATCCCCCCCTTGGCCGATTGTGGCGCCCCACCCTCCCCAAGTTAACAATGATGGCGCTTTATAGGGAATCGGTAGGGGGGGGGGGGGAAAAGGGCTTACGCTGTTATGTTGCCCGGTGAGAGGAGATGACGGCGGCGTGTTGTTCTTTGAAGTAGTGCTAGAAAGCGGTGCGGCGACGGGGGGGGCGGGGCTTTCGATCTTTCTCTCTCATCGGTACAATTACGACCGGCCCGGCGGGGGAGCGCCCGGTGTGGGGGGGGGGGGGTCCTGGGCTGCTCCTTCACCAGCCCAACCGTAATGGCTTTACCTCTGCGAACAAAAGGCGGAGGACAAGATCCCGGGGCGCTCGGACCGTTTTCCCATTCCCGACGTGCGATTACGCCGGGGCCCCCCCCGGCGTAATCGCACGTCGGGAATGGGAAACGGTGTCGGCGCTGGGATTTCTCTCCCCGCCGCTCATCTTTCTTTTTTTTCTGCACCGGCTCCCTCGATTCCCTCTCTCTCTCTTTTTTTTTTCCCCTCCCCCGGTCCATCACAGGTGGGAATGATGTATGACTTGTGTTGCCGGTGCCTCTCCTCTGTGAGCAGAAAGCTGATAATGACTAGGTCTAGCTTACTTTACCGGCATCACACCCCCACACGTGTGTGTGACAAGTGTGTGTGTGTGTGTGTGTGACAGAGCGAGTGTGTGTGTGTGTGTGTGTGTGTGTGTGTGTGAGCCCGTGTCAGGGATTGTTCTCTCGTGTAGGCGTGCGGTTGCCTCCCACCCCACCGCAGAACAGCACAGATCAATAGACGCTGCAGTGTCTGACTTGTAAATAACTCTGCTAATTTGCTGTCTCATTAGCAACAGGCCTGTTTATGTTCGAGTCGTCTTCGCCTCAGCCTTCTGGTGCCGTGCCTGTCCCAGATGGTGCGGCGCGGTAGTCACGCCGCATAAACTGGCGTTTAGCGTTGATGCATTGGCACACGCTGTCCCTTTCAGTGGGCAGACCCCCCACGGTCCCACGGTCCCACCCCCCCACCCCCCCACAACGGCGTGGGCGTCGCGGCGTACTCGGCGAGCGGCGTAATTTATTCCGCGAGAAGAAGACGGGCGCGTGTGTGTTTCGGGTTGTGTAACTCTCCGACGGGTTGTTGTTTTTTTTTCCCACCCGCGTCTTGTGATAGCCGGTTTGTGTGTGTGTGGCGAGGCGTCAGGTTACAGTTGATGCTGTTACTCAGAAGAATAACACGTTACTTCTGTTTTTCACACACTGTGAATGTCAGATTGGACTTGGAATTGTCTGGAAAACGATATCTCACCCCCAAGTCCTTCTCAACATAATCACTCTTTTTTCTCTTCACTACTTCACCTCGCTACTTCTTGTCTACGCGACGACTCCGGAACGACACGTGACACCCGGAAGCGTCACGCTAGCGCCCACAGGTGCTCCCCGCAGAGTGGATGATCTGATTAGAAGTCGGAGCTCCTCGCTAAATGACGGAAAAACGGATTAACTCCTTCATGCTTTTAACACGCGGAGCTCGTATTAACACCGCCCCGTGTGTTGTGTTGACATAGAAACGTTTGCTTTTTAATGCATTAATTAGCTTGACGCGTGACCTCGTTAGCGCGAGTGGTTATTTTCAATATACCGCGGTGATTGCGGCGCGACATCAGGCAGCTCAAGCGCCTCTTGTGTTTTTTTTTTGAATAGTAGCTAAGTGGCTATGAGTTATGGTGAGTGCGCTGAAACCAGCTATTATAGTCTGTACGCTAGCTTTTAAGCAGCGGGACACAACTCCTTAAAAGCTTCTGGTACCTTGAGTGAACGGCAGAAGAAAGACAGACTGGAGGAGGTAGATGAGGCGGAGGAGGAGGAGGAGGTAGTAGAGGCAGCTGTTCACCAGGAGGTAAATGAGGTAAGGTAAAGTGGTGTAAAGAGCAGCCTGGAGAGCAAGGTTTGGTAATGGGGCCAATTCGTGGCCCCTTTAGAGCCATAAGGGCAGCGGTGAGGCTTAATGCCACTGTCACAGTTAATGCTCGTTACGTGTGCGGGGAGGAACGCCACGGCGCTAGCGAGCCGCTAACCACTTGAGCACGTGTAACTATCAGAAGTGAATCCCTTTTAATGTCATCGGTAAATTATGTCCTCCGCGTTGTTATGCAATCTTCCCCCGGGAATCAGCGGGAGCCGGAGCGTGACTGCGACAGCACCGAATATAGAAGGGGAGATTTTTCTTGTGGGAGCGCTCATTTTCAGCAGCGTAATAGTAAAACTGATTTGGGTATCGCTTTCCAAAACAGAGTTATGGATTCCCTCACAGGCAATATAACAATTAATAGAAAGCAATGAGATAAACAGTGAAATGTAATTTTAGAACATTACGATGAAGTGCAACTTATTGAAGAGTTTTCCTCCAGCTGCAGGGTGTAGCTCTTGATTAAATACATTTCAGTCTAGGTTCTCGTGTTTGAAGACGCGCATGTTAATATAGTGACACTCCGGGAAAAACAGCAGATTCTCAACTCGATGATTTCTCTGCATTTCGGCTGGGAAAACGACCGGAGTGATTGATTTTCTTTCATTCGTTTGTCATTTCATTCGCTTCTTAGCCTAGAACGCTGCAACGCGTGTGACCGTTCCTTCTTCTGATCCTGTTTCAGTTCAACACATCTCACACACAGATATCCCCCCATCGCTAGGGGGAGGCCACGATCCATCACCGGGAATTTAATGGGGTTCACTTTCTGCAGAAAAGCAGCTTCCTCATTCCGCACAGCCGGCAAACCCCCCCCCCCCCCCAATATCTGGGAGTGACTTCCCAGACAAGCAGCAAATGGAATCACAGACAGTGGGAATAATAGACTTCACAGTGGAACCGACTGTGGCATTCTGCACTGTTAGCCTAACAGGTGCTTGCTGCTCCTGACCTGAACAGGAAACGCTTTTTCAAAACAAAACGACGAGAACAAAATGTGCGGATGATGTAAAATGCAGTTATGATCGAGGAAATGAAAAAGCATTTTTCTTGAAAATTCAATTTGCGGTATTAATAATTCTTTGACAGACCGAACCGGCATCAAACACACGGAGCCGTAGCGTTCCAGCTCGCTGCTTTAACGGCTCAACTGTCAATCATCCCGATCTGCAAAGTGACAGCGAACGTTACATGTGTTGCCTTCGACGTGGTCGGATGCCGCATCGTTTGACTGCGGTATTTGATATTGTCTTTGGCTGAAGCGCGGGCTATCTGTTACTCTGTCAGCCCGCTGTGTTTGTGCAACGTTGTTCTGTCTCCGGTCGATCTGACTCCCGCTAGCTGTAGCGAGATAACGGCTGTTTGAACGGGCCCGCCAAATACTGATATCTTGCTTTTACCTCTCGCTCAATTTCTATCTTCCCCCACCGCGCCTCGTTCTCGTCAGCGGAGTTGGTGGTCACGCCTGTGTCGGGGTGCACGGCTGAAATAAGATGGCCGGCTATTTGTGTGTGTGTGTGTGTGTGGGTGTGCATATATGTATGAGTGTGCTTTCATGTGTGCGCATGTTTCTGCCTGCGAAAGAGTGCATCGGATGAGTCACAAGAGAAATGTACCGTACGTCCTCATAATATACGGTAAACTGCAAACCAAGCAAAAAAGGCCCCATAATGCACTGCTTTAATGGGCTGAAACCATGTTTAAACATGAAAGAGCCCCGCTATCGCGCTTAATAATCAGGCTTGTTAGCGCTAGGCGGCAATGGGCGAGAGAGAGAGAGAGAGAGAGAGAGAGAGCGACAACAAAGTGGACGTTTGCTTCGCGGCTAGCAGTTAGCTCGCTTCATCAGCTTCAAATGCCGCGCAGGAGACGGAGCGGCTTCAGATTACGTTTTTTTCTTCATCTCGTCTGTTTGCTTTTCCCGGCTTCTTTTTATTTAGTCGTGTTTTTTTTTTTTCTACCGGGCATGTTTTACCTGCCTTTTAATAATATTCGTACCAACGCAGAGCCTCTGCCTTTCTTTTTATCTTTCCCCTTCATCCTCTCGGTTCCATTAAATTAAATGGCGCCTTATCTAAATGAAATACCCGATATTGTAAATATTGGCCCAGTGGAGGAGGTGGATTGCAATTTGAAAACAATTGAGAAGACAAATGTAATGTTTAACTGGTAGAAAAACTGTGAATGCTAATGAAATAATAGTGGCTGTCTCCCTGATCTCTCTCTCTCTCTCTCTCTCTCTCTCTCTCTCTCTCATTCTGTCTCTCTCTCAGGTATGTGGTCCTTCTCCGTGTCTGAGCTGGCCATCCCGGGGGCCGAGGTGGGTCGTATCTCGGCCACCGACGCCGACCTTGGCGAGAACGCCAAGCTGGAATATACCATCCTGGAAGGAGAGACGGGGGACACCTTCAACATCACCGGCGTGAACCAAGAGGCGGTCATCACTCTCAACAAGGTGAGACGGGGGAGGATGACGGGATGGGCGGGAGAGAGGGAGGGAAGGACGGGGGGGGAATTGAAAGAGAGGGCGTACGAGATGTTTACGACGCGAGGGAGGGAGCGAAGGACAGGGTGGCGTGGATGTCAGGGGGAGATAGGGGGGGAGGGAGGGAGGGAGGCGAGGAAGGGGGTGGACAGGAGGGAGGGATGAGGGAGGGCTAGGGCACCCTGACGATGGCGTGGGAGGTGTTGGAGGGAGGGAGAGAGGGAGGAGAGGATGTGCACGAGGGTGTCGAGTTTATACAGGGTAACGGGATGAAGGGCAGGACAGGAGAGGAGAGGAGGAACGAGGGAACAGACGATGAGGGGGAGGACGGGTGAGGAGAGGAGAGGACACAGGTACGGTGGGCAGGCTTTCACAGAGGAGTGTTTGTTTCCCTGTGAGTCAGACCGTCGCTAGCGCCGCGCACTAAGCCGATTAGCCTCCACGCACACGTTAGCCTGAAACACATGAAGATGCCATATGAGCCCACGAGACTCCACCTGATCCGTCTCTCCGTTTGAGGGTTTTCCAACAGGCGATCCGCGTCTTCTATCTTTTCTAGACGCTTTGCAGATGAGAGGCGTTTTTTGTTCGATTGGGTTTTTGACAAATGAATCTCCCGATTTGATTCACTCGACAAGCCTCCTTTTTGTCGATACCTCCATCTGTTTGCAGGGGTGAAACACGCTCGGCGATCGATCGGAGCACGAGAATGTTTGCAACTCCGGTAGAAATGCTTTGACCCCGGTGGAGAAGAAATGTTTTGACCCCCCCCGGTTGAGAAACTGCAGGATGAGAGAGGCCCGATCGTTCAGCTCGCTAATCGTTCCCCCCGGTCTAATTTCAACGATGATTTCAATTTCAAACGAAGACGGCGTGCACGTGACGAGCGCCGGGTTGACGCACGCGCTCGTTACCGGCATCGCTTGTTATAGTGCCACGGGTGTCCGTCTCAGTAGAAGGAACCGGGGCCTCTGCGCTCTCATGTAATGTAGACTTCATGCGTGTGAGGCGTGCATGAGATATGACATTTGATGGTAAATTACCCTCTCGGGAGTGCCGGAGACACCGCAGACGAGTGATACAAATGCACACGCTTCTCCTTTAAATGCCGTCTGCCACTTCTGATCTGTGTGGAGCAGAGTGCCTTTTCCATTTCGTCACCAGTGTAATAGAGACGTGTGTGTCTGTGTGTGTGTGTGTGTGTGTGTGTGAGAGTGCAAAGAAATAAAGAGTGTGTGTGCACTTGTCATCCACCACCGATCTGATGGAGGTTCCTCCCATGACGTTTTTTTTTTTCTTTGCACGTTTTAGTTATGTTTTTGTAAATCCGTTCTTCTTTGAAACATGTATCCCATAGTTTCCCTGCCATGGGAAAGGTGCAGTGTGTCACCCTGCCTTAAAGAGACACTAACCCTCAGAGAATTTCATTAGTGTCACATGACATTAAATGCTGCCTCAGAGGCTTTTTCCACCCTGCCAGGTATACAATTCCGAGGGAAAACACTAAATCTTTGGAATTTTTTCGGCATGGAAAAAAGAAAGAAAGAAGAAAGATATTGAATATTGGCACAAAATATCGCCGATTGGCAACTTCAATCTAAAAATTTCTGTGCAAAATCTTCAAAAATCCATATCAGTCGAAAACCCAACATGTATGCTAAGTATATGCATGTGCATGAGCTCCCATGCGTGCAGTTGCATGCATGTGCGAGCTCTTATGTGGGCGTAGGGGTGGGCGATATGACTAAAAATCAATATCGTGATTATTTCAAACTTTTACCTCCATTACGATTAATGAACGATTATTTTATTTGTTTTGTTTTATTTTTGAAATTTGTTTTATTTTGAAATTGACCGGATGCTCTACGCTGTTCCTGTGTCTGACTTCCTGTCCGGCTTGACACATTCGCTCGCGGCTCGTAAACAAACGAACGGTCCAAACCTGTCTGAACACGTTACTGGACGTGACTGAATACCACGTAGTATTTTTGAAGGGGACAGTTCATGAACACAGTATTGGGGAAAGTATTTGGCCCGTTCATTCACGGGAAAGTGATGTTACGTCTGATGCGCACACACACACACACACACACACACACACACACACACACACACTGGTTGCTTTGCTAACTGGCGCTTCTAGACGTTCCTCGTTCTTGTCGCCTAAATAACAATCTAAATGAACGATTTCGAAGATTTGCCACGATTATATAATTAAATCGCGATTACGATTATAAACACGATAATCGCCCACCCCTACGTATATACCGGTGCACGTGCACGCGCATTACATTGTGAGAGCCGCGCGACTCTATCGCCACGACAGTCCCCCCCCCCCCCCCCCCCCCCCCCCGGGTTTGTAGGCCTCGTTAAAAAACAATCCGCGGCTGGAGGTTCGGGTTGAGATGGATTTCCGGGCCCTGGGATGCGTTGCTTTGATGAGAGAGGGAGAGAGAGAGAGAGAGAGGTACAGGGAGGTCTGGAAGTGGGAATGAAATGCAGCGAGAGAGAGAGAAATTAAAGGACGGCAAAGAGAGAAAGAGCAGGGTTGATGGATGAAGGAAGCGAGGGAAGGTGGGAGAGCAGAGTATTGTTAAAACGAAGGTCTTGGAAAGCAGTGAGTGCAGTGTAACGAGAGTAAGATAGAAGGAGCGAGAGAGAGAGATGCAGAGAGACAGAGAGAGAGAGAGAGAGATGCAGAGAGAGAGAGAGAGAGAGAGATGCAGAGAGAGAGAGAGAGAGAGAGATGCAGAGTAAGCAAGAGCTGCAAAGGCAGAGAGAGAAATTAGCCCGGGATTGAGACAGAGAGGCAAAATAAAGTAGGAAAACACATCCGGAAACGACAGGCAGGCAAATGGAAAAAAATAAATAATAATAATAATAATAATAATAATAAAGAGATAGTTAAGATGAGGGGGAAAACGTGCACCAGGTAGGGAGCGAAGAAAAGGGGGAGGGAAAAATGAACCCGCTGGGTGAGGAGGAGAGTGAATCGATCAAGTCAA
>JAXDDW010000024.1:52500-102500 GCA_034670385.1 Hoplostethus mediterraneus
ACTTGTCAGCGTTCTGCAGCAGTGCCCCCTAATGGCTAATGGGTTCCACCTAAAAGTCAACCGGGGGGGGGGGGGGAGGCACTAATTGACGGTTTGTGGAATAATGAGTCCTGGAGGGGGGGGGGGGGGCAGGGGGGGTGAACGGTAATTATAAACGTTGTGTTGGATGCATTAGGCCGTCAGACTAATTTCAACTTCAAAAAAAGGCCCTAAAAAAGGTACTTTTATTGTGAAGGGGGCGTTCTTCCGAAAAACTTTTTAAGAACAAAGGCTAGCTCGCATAGCGTATCGCCGATTTCACTGCACCTCGTTACACCGGTACGCTAACAACACCTAACCGCGTTTATATAACGGAAATCGGATCACGTGACGCTAAGCGTGTCGCAACACCGTTAATATGCCGGGATCCCGATTCAGGAGCTTCCCTTTGGAGGTGTGTGTTTTCGGGGTCGTGTGTGTGTGTGTGTGTGTGTGTGTGTGTGTGTGTGTGTGCCGTGAGCTGTGTAAGCCTGCTATTTATTTATTTTTTCCCCATTCCTCTCACCTGCGGGACGAGCTAGCTCTCTCAGGTTTTTTTTTCCCGCCGTTATTATTTCCGTACGATCCCACTTAAAAAAAAACGTCTGGCTAATCCTCGGTCACCCGCCAGCAGCGCCCGGGATTATCTGTGTTTGTTTTCTCACGCGGAGGAGAGATTGTGTTAATCTCCTCGGAGAGAGAGAGAGAGAGAAAAGAGAGGGGGGAAAGAGATAGACATGGGACATCTGAGAGAGAGAGAAATAAGAATGAGGAAGACCAGGAACGAGTGGCAGAGGAAGAGGAAGAGGAAGAGGAAGAACAAAGTCAAAAGGGAGATTTAGAAACGCGTCTTTGTTCTCTCAACTCTGCAGTTGTGCTTGTCGGGCAGAAATGTCCAACGCTGCGTTTGTCATCAGACAAATGTGATGTGTGATCTTGATTTAGACTGCACAAAATCAAGGACACACACACGCACACACGCACACACACGCACACACACACACACACACACACAGAGAATCTTCTCATTAACCATTAATTACGGAGAGGCATAACCTGGCCTATAACTGCCGAGGATCCAGGCGAGATGATTTAAACGCGCCCGAGCCTTTGCAATAACGCACGTTTATGTGCAACGCGCGCACGCGTACGCGCACGCCCCCGCGTGTGTGTGTGTGTGTGTGTGTGTGTACACGTCGCTTGAGCGTTGTGAACATCTGAGGGAAGATGTATTATGTAGCACCGGTCTGCCGTGCGCGTTCGCTAATTCATTCCTGGGGAAACGGTGAAGAGAATCTGAAAGGGAAATTGTATAAAGAAATCTGAATTTCAAAAAAGGGACTGAGAGAGAAAAAGAGAGAGAGAGAGAGAGAGAGAGAGCACTGCATTGCAGGACAGAGGAAGGTTACACTTGTAGAGTGTGTGTGTGTGTGTGTGTGAGGATTTGTGTGTGTTCGTGCAAAGACAAAAGAGTGTGTAAAGGTGTTTCTGCACGTGTGCATGCAAGTGCTTCTGCATGTGTGTGTGTGTGTGTGTGTGTGAGTGGAGCCAGCAAACAGCGGAGACGTGTGTGTGTGTGTGTGTGTGTAACCGCTTACCTCTTTCAACATGTGACACTTATGTGTTGAGCGCACGTGTTTTTCGAGACAGAGGAACCGACAGGCGTAGTAAAAAAAATAATAAATAAAAATAAAAAGTGATAAGTGCTTCTGGTGAGGGCGAGCGAGCGAGAGGGATGAGTGTGTGTGTGTTTGTGGTTTGTCATACCGGGGGGAAAAGAGAGAGGCGGGTGGGGGGGGTGTAGGGTGGTGGTGATGGAGTGTGGGAGGCAGGGAGGGAGGGGCTGCAGGGAGCCGGGGTGATGGAGTATCTGGGTGGAGGCGGGGGCGGGGGTGATGAGTGTGTGCTCACAGTGTAAGTGACACCTCTCCTCCTCAGACAGATTGTCTCTCTCTCTCCCTGTAATGGGGAACCTGTTAGGGAACCTTTTCTCTCCCCCCATCTAGCACTCTCCCTTTTCCTCCCCCCCCCCGCGGGGCCACCTCCCCTCACCTCCCCGCCTCTCTTGTTTTTTGTTTTTTTGCAACAGAGATGCAACGCTGCTTGTATTTTTTAACATCGCCGCATCGTTTTTAATCGGTCGCCGCCCCTTTTAAAGATTACCGATTCCATGTACAGTGGTTTACAACTCGGAGAGAGAGAGAGAGAGGGGGGAGATCAGAGAGGAAGGAGAGAGAGAGAGAGAGAGGGGGGGGGTATCAATATCAATTCTGACTCCCGCTGGGATCTTCAGAGTCGGTTTTTTTCTTCTTTTTCTTCCTGTTTGAGTCTGACAGTGAAATATTCTGCAGAGCCAGACAACCTATTTATTCTCCGGCCAACGTGGTTGTGTGTGCGCCAATCACGCTGAGATAATTCATGCACACTTACTTTGAGCACACACACACACACACTTAGCTTGAGGACACACACACACACACACACACACAAAAACACAGCAGTAATACCTCAAAGAGATATTTTGAACCAGACTCAAACATGTTGCTTTCCAAAAAAATGCAATCAACAGCAGGTGTATGTCGGCGTGTGTGCGCGCGTGTGTGCGCGCGTGTGTGTGTGTGTGTGTGTGTGTGTGTGTGTGTGTGTGTGTGTGTGTGTGATGATGCGTGTGCCCCTCCCCCCCCCCTCCTGCTAACAATCATCCCGCCAAACCTGATCAGAGGCTGCCTCATTGCCTCTGAGCCGCCCCGCTGGTGAGAGTGCGGCACGCAATCACACCGACACCTCAGACAAATAGGCTTCATAACTTTCCCTGTAACAAACAATCGATGGGTTTCTGACGCCCCCCCCCCCCCCCCCCCCCCCCGCCTCGCACCAAATGGGATCTTCTCCACCTGTGTAGATGAGAGAGCACAGAGGAACAAAGGGTTTTTTTTTAGGTTTTTTTTAATGTTGATCACAGCCGGGTTACGAGTCTCCCTGGTGGCACGTTTGTGGTGAAAAAAACCCCCAAAAAACGATCTGGTTTGTTTTCAATTCCGATGGAGGGGAAAATAATCCGTCGACATCGCGGCTCAAATTCAGAGACGCCCTGAAGCGAATTCGAGATCCTACTGAAAGCAGGTTTTGTCCAAGATTTGCCCCCCGCAGGTGTTTTAAAGTACTTCTACCAGCAACATCACGCAGGGCCCAATATTACCCAGCAGCCTCAGAGGTTGTGTTGCCAGCGCCGCAGCAACCCGATGCGCCACATGATTACGCCCATCAGATTTCCCCCCCCCCCCCCCCCCCCCCAGCAATCTCTTCTAACTCCCCGCAAAATGCAGGCGCCCGGCGTTCATCTTTCTGGATCAGTGTTTTCACCGGCGGTGAGTCGACTCTAATTCGCTCCACGTCAAGAATATCCTCACATCAAAACTCGCTAATGTTAAACCGACGTTCAACATCGGAGTCCTTTGAACGTTTCAAAAAAACAACCAAAAACCCACTTAGCATTCTCCGAGCGTCTGAAACCTCAACGCTATAACATCAAGACGTTTGCCAGTGTTATTCCGACATCAAAACACTCACAGCTGTCTTTCCCCGCTTCAAAACCCGCTCGGCATCAAAACATCCACCCCTTGAAAACAACCTTCAAAGTTAGTCCGGCAACAAACCCAGTGCCGCTCCAAAAAATCCTAGCGACCGCAGAAGGTATTTTCTCTAAAAAAAAAAGAAAGAAAGAAGTGTTTCATTGTCAATTGGATTGTGACGGTGACCACTCTGCCACCTCTGCAAGCTGTTATCTACTGGGATAATTTATCATTTTTGCGTTTCCCCCTTGCATTTGATGTGTAATTTATCAGTCTGCCGTGGAGAACGTGGCGTGGAAATCGGACCAAAACACATCACCGCACCTGATGTTTGCGGCAGTGACAGTTTTAACGTTTCGCTATTAGAACGGTTCATCGCAACTCCGACACCCCCTTTCCCCCCAGGCGGTCGACTACGAGAGCCGGAGCTCCTACTCCTTCTCGGTGGAGGTGCTCAACCCCATCGTGGACCCCCGCTTCCTCCGCCGGGGCCCCTTCAAGGACCGGGCCTCCGTCCGGGTGGCGGTGCTGGACGCCGACGAGCCGCCGCGGTTCTCCCGGGCCCGCTACCACATGGACGTGTCGGAGAACTGCCCCCCGGCCTGCACGGTGGGCCGGGTCAGCGCCGTGGACCCCGACACGGGCCTGACCAACAACATCAGGTACGCGTGTAGGGGGTCCCGGCGCTTTCACCTCCACCCACCTCTGATGCAAAGTTTACGCTTTACGCTGGGAGGGAGGGAGGGAGGGAGGGAGGGAGGAGTGATTTGTCATTAGCGACCGCAGACAAGCGTGTCCCCATTAGAACCGAGCAGAAGTGCGAGGAGTGTGTGTGTGTGTGTGTGTGTGGAGTGGATTGATAGTTGGTATATTCATAGAGATACTTAGATAATCAGTGGCACTTCAAAGCGAGACCCTATCAGCCGCGATAATCTCCCTATATTAATTCCCCGGCCATTTGAATGCCGCCTCCCTTATCGCTCTCTCACACACTTGCCCTATCTTGCCTCTTTCCCCTCCGTACCCCCACCCATCATCTCGCTGGCTTTCTTCCCTTTCTCTTCGCTTTCTGTCTCCTTCCTCGCCACTCCCTCTTTTACCCCTTTTCCCTCTGTCTGTCGGCGATTGCTCCTCCCATTCCCCGTTCCCCCGTTTCCCCTACCCCATCCCTTCTCAACCCTCCTCCACAGGTTCTCCATCGACCCCCAGTCGGACCCGGAGGCTCTGTTTCGCATCACCCCGGACAGCGGCCTCATCACCACGGCGATGGAGCTGGACCGCGAGCGCGAGCACTGGCACAACATCACCGTCATCGCCACCCAGAGAGGTCAGACGAGATAATGGCAAAAGCGTTCATTTAGAGCTAAAACTCCCCAGTAAAAAAACAATCATGTGACACCAACGAATCGTGTCCACCTCAAATGTTATAGGATATGGGATGTTGCGTCACGCCTGCACCTGCAACCACCGATGAGCACGAGAGGTTTAGCGGGCCGGTATGGTATTTGAAGAGCTGTGATCAAGCTATGAGAGGAATTCTGCTTGCCGCTACAAGACAGATAGACAGATAATCGCTGGAAATCAATGAATGTATTGTGTTAGTTATCTGATGCTCCACTGGAAAAACACCAAACTGAAGGTAGAAATCAAAGACAGCCATCATTACACAGATGATTGCATGGGAGAACAAGTGAACACAGGCAACCCTTTAGTTACCTAAATGCGCTAAAGGGTAATAGCAGGGCTGCCCCCTCTCCTTTACATTATTCCTGGTGCTTTCTGCACACTGTCAGTGTAGTCGGAGATATCGGGGCTCATTTTCCTGCAGAAGAAGAAGCCGTTTGCCCTTCATTTCTTTGTCAAGTGTGAAAAAAACAACTTCCCCAGACTTGAAAATTTGCCCGAGCTAGACGATTCATCACAGCGAAACACGGAGTCTTAATTTGGTTTTCGTCAAAGTTTCCGTTTCATCCGCACTTCATTGTGCTCGCGCGTTGAGTGCGTTCATATCAGCGCCCGCGTGTTACGTTGCGCTCCGCTTGCTGTCAATCACCTGACACCCGCCAGGGAGAAATGGAAGTCTCCGCCGGGGGGAAAAACACAGACTTAATTGTCACATCTCATTTGGGGAGTCTTCTTCGTTAGGCGAGACAGCGGTTCGTTTTCCAACACTGTTAACTTTGTATTTTAGAAAAAGCAACAACAAAAAACCAAATTAACACCAGCCGCCTGCCAAAATCCAGGGCCAATTGTTGCAGTGGTTGCTGTTTCTGTTCTAACAGCCAATTTGGCAGGTAACAAGCCATTATTCAGATGGTTTTTTCCCCCGTTTTTCCCCCCCCCCCCATCTGTAAAAACCATAATGGCCGGTACACAACGGGGAAAGGCGCTGTGGAAGAGCGCGGCGTTCCACCGGGAATGACGCAAGTTGCTTTCTCCCCGCTGTGCATTCAACTCAACGACAAAGTTAATCTTTCCTTAAAAATGCACTCGGGGCTCCTCGTGGCAGCAGTGTTGTGTGTGTGTGTGTGTGTGTGGAAGTAGCACAGCGAGCGCCTGTCTGTTGAATAATGAGCTCTATCTAATAAACAGACCGGCTGTATTGACAAGAGGCACAGTAGGAGCGCTGCCATGGCCACGGGCAGCCCGGGCTCTCTCAACGCCATTATAGCAGCCCATTGGTTCAGCCATGGGAACCAATGGGCTGCCAGTCCATGACACAGCGTTTACTGAGTACGGGGGAAGCGCGGTCCAGATGGAATTGGAAGTGAGTGTGCGTGTGTGTGTGTGTGTGTGTGTGTGTGAGTGTGTCAATTGTGTCGGCCGAGTGAATGAGTGAGGATGTTGGCGAGCCCCCGAATTGTGGTTTAAGTGCTTTACAAGAGCTGCCCAGAAAAGTAATGGCGTTCAGCTCTGAAACTCGTTTGCGTTTTCGACTGAGAACCGAACTTCGCGTTGGAGTGCTGCGTAACCTCCCTCCCTCCCCTCCCTCCCCCCTCCCTCCCCCCTCCCCCCCCCCCAGGTGAATGCGGCGTGGGAGACCCTCTGCCAATCCGTTTAAAGTGCGCCCTCGCGTAACTGCTCAGCACGCAGATTGACTATGCTTTGCCGCCCTCTCCCCTCTCTCTCTCTTTCTCTGTCTTTCATAGAAGCACACACACACACAGGCATGCGCACACACACACACACACACACTCCCTCTCTGAGATGCCTTTTGCTTCGGATAAGAATGGAGCAGTTTGATGTGGAAAATTATGCCGGATATTGGAAGCATCAGTCCCGCTCCAGCTGGGAGCTTGCGAGCTGCACCGCCAGCCAACTGAAAGCCAAATAAACTACAGTGTAAATACAGCCAGTTGTGTGTGTGCACTAATGTGATTTGAAAAAAAAGTGTGTGTGTGTGTGTGTGCATATCTTGGTGACATCGCTGTCTCTGATTGGCTCTCTCAGATAATCCCAGCCAGGTGTCCAGGGTGCTGGTCGCAGTGGAGACGTTGGACCTGAACGACAACGCCCCCGAGCTGGACAGGCAATACACAACGGCCATGTGCGACTCGTCCTCCTCCGGACAGGTCAGTGTGTGTGTGTGTGTGTGTGTGCGCGTGTGTTGTGTGTGCACGTGACATTGGCTTGCACTTCTGTGTATTTGTCTGCGTTTTGTTTCTGTTTCTGTTCCAAAGCTATAACGTACACTTCCATAGCTGCGTCGTTCCCTACCTCTGATAAAAACACAAAGGAGGACTTGTTTGTTTTAGGTTGACGCTGTCAGTCGTCAAAAGCAGGTATCGCTTAATTCAAGTAGTGGACGTCTCTCCCGGAGCGATGCGTAAGATGGAAGCGTCTTCAAAGCCGATTCCCACTCGGCCTGTCGTCAGAACTCACTCAGTACCTATTCTTAGCTTGTCCTCTTCCTTCCTTCTTTCCCTCTGCCTGTGTTTTGTTGTTGTTATGCATAGCGGTATTCCTACTTGAACCCATCTCAATTATAGAAACCGTCTCCGTGTTTCTCTTATTTCTCCCTGGAAGCCGTCCTTTGCTCTCTCTCTCTCTCTCTCTCTCTCTCTCTCTCTCTCATCTTCAGTATTCCATGCTGGCTTCGTCACCATAATTTGGTGTCTTGGCCCATCTGTTGTTTTTGCTGGTGTCTTCATTGTGTCTTTGTTGTTTTCGCCACTAAATCTGCGAGTCTGTGGCAACGATGTCGATTTGTTTCTCTCTATGTTGCGCCCGTGTGTGTGTGTGTGTGTGTGTGTGTGTGTGTGTGTGTGTGTTTGTGTGCAAGTCGTTAGCCAAAAGGTAGTGGAATATCCCGGTGATTTAATATGGCCGTCTCAAGGCCCCCCCACCGTAACGCTCTGACTGACTTGGCGAGCACGCAACACTCTCATCCCTCGTGCCCGTTCTCTTAAAGGGTAATTCTGGGATTTTTCAACCTGGCTCAGATTGTTATTCGTGTTATTATCCAAATGTCTGACAACATTATGGAAAGGGTCGCTACAGAAACAGCTCGGAAAACGAGGACGGTGAAAAGGATACAAAGATAGTTTATGAAAGCGAGAGGGTGAACCAGCTGCCGCAAGTTCTAGCAGTTCCTCTACGTAAACTCAAAACTCGTCTCTCCGACTCACGTATCAACCGTAATTGACATATCAGACATTTGGATAATAACACGAATAACAATCTGAGCCCGTCCGTGACAAAAACAAGCACTTTTAGTGGACGTACTTTGACTGGCCGAGTATGCCTTTGCGGATTACGTTGCCGCCATAGAGCCGCCGTTACGCGACTGCCGGTTGAGCCGATGGACCGGAGAAACTCAGAAACTTTTGGGATCTACTTAAAGGTATGAAAAGCGATTTTGTGGACATAGAGGCCAGGTTGAAAAATCCCGGAATTACCCTTCACACTTCGAAAGCATTTTTTTTTCTCCGAAAGGATGTTTTTTCACGCCGACGACTGGGAGTTAAAATAATGTTTTATTCCCTGTTGGCTTTTGCTTGCCTGAGATGTAGTTCGTTAAGTGTGCCGCCCGTAGTCAAAAGTTCAGACTTCCCGCAGATGCTGGCGGTACTACACCGGAGAAGCCCAACCGTTTCCTGAAAAGTGATTAAAGTGAGACGGTTTTTTTTTCTCTGTACTAATTGTTCGGCTCGTCTTGATTCACCCCCCAGCTGACGTCGGCTAGCGGTTTGCTGCTAAAAGCTCTCTCTCTCTCTCTCTCTCTCTCTCTCTGTGTAAGTGTTTCTCCACGTTACCTCTTACCTCCTTCCACCGTTTCACTCTCACACTCTCTGCTCTCTGTCTGCTCTTGTTTGTGTCCTGCCTTCCTCTCTGCGTCCCCCCCCCCCCCCCCCCTCCTCCCCCTCCACTCCCCCTTTCTCCTCTCTCTCTCTATCTCGGCGTTTCAGGTGGTGCAGGTGTTGCGGGCGATTGATAGAGATGAGGGAGGAAATGACAGCGCTGTGTATTTCAGCATCCCTCCGGAGTCCAGCGCTGCCCTCAACTTCAGCGTCAGGGACAGTGGCGGTAGGCACTCTATCTTTCTCCCTCTCTCTCTCTCTCCATTTCTCTTAATTTCTTTTTTCGTTGTTGTTCCCGCTTTCTTCCACTTTTTAAGGCTCTTACTCCCACATTTTCTTTCCACCCTTGTCTTTCCTCATCTTCTTCTCTCTTCCTCTAGTCCTCTCCCTCCTCCTCCCCTTCCTTTTTTTCTGTCTCTGCCTCTCTCTTCTACCATCCATCTCCCCACTCTGGTGGCCCCATTGTTTTGCTTTGTTATCCTCTTCTCTTTTGTTCATCCCTCTTGTTTGCCTTCCCCTCTCCTCTACATCCATCTTTTTCTCCCCGGTGTGCTCAGCCACCACCACGTATACTTAGTGCTTCCCACGGTAAGCTTTTGAGGATATCAGAGCTGCTTGATTCAATTCACTTCAACTGAATTGAATTTGGCTTCTTAGAATTTGTTTCTATCGCATTTTCTGTCTCTCTCTGTTTCTTTGTTTCTGGTTCATGCACAAACACACACATACACACACACACACACACACACACACATGTAGAGCCTGCAGCACATACAAGCATGTAGCAGAACTGTGTCCAAATCCTTAACAGGATTCTGGGTCTTTTGGTGCTACTCCTTCCATGAGTTCACATGAATCCATATAAATTTGCAGAGCAAAATATCAAATTTCATCTCAAAACTATGTGCGATGTCATCGCCATTGAGAGGGCCGTGAAGAAAAAGAATAAGATGTGGTAAATGTGAAAAAAGGGACAAACGGAGCAAGGTAGTATACGCCCACCCACATGCACACGGACACAGCGTCCGATGTTCCTTAAGCTGCACGTGGCAATTTCACACGTTGGAGGCCCCGCATGGCAACGAGAGGTAATGGTTGGAAAATTTTGAACTTGAATATCACGCTCGCGTTCACCAATCCGGCCGGACTGTGATCGCTTCGTAGCAAAGGATACAAAGGGGACGAGAGAGGCAAAAGATCTAATTTGTCTGGACGGAGCGCTCACTTGCTGCTGTTTCGCTCTCAATATTTGATGTGTCACTTCCTGTGGGTTGAGAGGATGTCCCGCCATACCTGACACCACAATTTCATTTCATTGCACTTCTGGGGATGGGAAGCTCACCTCTGTTGCAGCCCTACTTCTTGATTTAGGCTCATAAAATATTTTCATGTAACAACCCTGCCTAGTGCAGCTTTAATATTATATACTCTTCTTCTTCTTCTTCTTCTTCTCTCTCTCTCTCTCTCTCTCTCTCTCTCTCTCTCTCTCTCTCTCTCCAGGCCCCACGGCCAGCCTGGTGCTGCTGTCCCAGCTCCAGCCCTTGTCCCGCTCCGCCTCCTCCACCCTGACCCTGTACGTGCCGTTGATCCTGAGGGACGGGACATCGGGCCTCACCAGCACCGGGACGGTCACCGTGTCCGTCTGTCCCTGCCTGAGAGGAGGGGCGCGAGCCGGCGAGAAGGAGAAGGACAAACTGACCGAGGGCGAGTGGGACTGGGAGAGAGAGACGGTGTGCGTTCCCCAGCAGTCCACGCTGCCGTCTCCGGGGCTCAGCACCGCCGCCCTGCTGGCCATCCTGGCTTGTGTGGCTACACTACTGGGTAAAGATCATCATAAGGCAATAACAACCACCGACATGAACAAAAATCAATACTGTTTTCATACCTCAGCTCAATAATGTGGAATAACTATTCCACAAATAAAGGTTTACCCTCCACTACATCCCTGGATACATAATCTCCGTATAATAAAAAATAATTGAAGCAGCAGAATTAATATTTCTCTGAGTCACTGCGGCTCTATATGCGGGGTGCATTTCCTCACAATTCTGGTTCAGGTATCTCCTCTGGCAAGGTCAGTGCTAATCACCACTAAAATAACAATTCCAAGTGATTATCTGGGGCCGCTGTCTTTTGATAGCAGCATAATAAAATGTCACTGCCACCTCTGCAAAATCTCTCGAAATGCCCAATTGGATCATGCCTAGTTGCTGAGGAGGCTTTTGGCATGTGGCCATCATCATTGTCATTTCTCCTCAATCTGTTGGATCACTACTCATGCCTTGTTGATAGGGGCATTATCATTCTGGAAGACACGACTCCAATCGAGACAGAAAGAAACGCAACATGGCATGAAGGTGATCACTCAGAATCACTGTTGGTAGAATTTGTCCAGTCCTCTACGTGACGAGTCATAAACTATACCTGGAAAAACAGGGCTAAACAGTATAGCACAGTATTCCCCTTGTGTTGGTGGCTTTGAAAGAGAGCGAGGTGCTTTTTTTTGTCAGTCTCCTAGACCATTGTACCTTTAGTAATTGTTCAATCAGGATTATATCTGTTGATTGGAAAGACATTGGCTTATTGGTGAACATCAAGCCATTGGGTGTCTGCTCATGCCTTGTGGATAGGGGCATTGCACACCCATCAAGAAAGAAATGCATCATGGCATGAAGGTGATCCCTCAGATTGTTGGGGATGATTTGCATTCTCCTACTCCTCTAACAAGGCATTCACATTGCGAGCGACTTGGTTGATGGTTCGCTCTATTCTGACCAATTGTGGATGGTGTGCGAGGCTACGATTGTATCTATGTAGTGGTCTCGTGCAGCTACCATTGATTTTCTAGCTGTGTATCTATGTGAGGGTCACAGTGGCAACAGGGCAAGCAGATCAGCCCAGACATCCTTTCCTCCAGCGACTTCCTCCACATTTCCTGGAGGATCCCCAAGCACTCCCAGGCCAGCTGGGAGATATAGTCCCTACAGCATGTCCTGGGTCTAGCCCAGGGTCTTCTCCCATTACACCTCCAAAGGGAGGAGCCCCGGTGCCTGAACCACCTCAGCTGGCTCCTCTCAATGTGGAGGAGTAGCGTCTCTACACCAAGACAAGGTCCTCACGGATCACTGAGCTCCTCACCCGATCACAAAGAGTGAGGCCAGTCACCCTGTGGAGAAACCTGATCTCGGCAGCTTGTATCTGTGATATCATTCTTTCGGTCACTACCCAGAGCTCGTGGCCATAGGTGAGCGTCGGAACATAGATTGGCCAGTAAAGCGGACTGTGATCACCGATGTGCACTGGAGCAGTTTGCAGCTGATTGTGACATGGTCAGGATGAGGATCAGTACCTCCAAGTCTGAGGCCATGGTTCTCTCCTGGAAAAAGGTGGCTTGTCCTATCCAAGTGAGGAGTGAGCAGCTATCTCAAGTGGAGGAGTTCAGGTATCTTGATTGTCCGATAAACAGGTGAGGGTAAGAAGGATCATTAGATTGACTGCCGGTTAGGTGCTTCTGCCGCATTAATGCAGCTGGCCACAAAGCATTGTTTTTGAGACATTTATTCCTGCAGTCTTTCAAATAAAGGTTGTAGAGAAATGGGAGGCTTTGAATGGCTGTAATCTACTTTCTATTATCTATCTATTTTGCACAAGGAAGTACGGATATCTGATTGGCTTTTGATGGTCAATCTCCAAGATTTTACGACTTCATAAGAGCATAATCAGAAGCCATCTTCAGGATAGATTCACAGATCACAGACAGCCTTGTTGAAGACCTTGGTTCTTTGCCGAGAGCCCTGGGTCAAACATAGTATGCTGCTTTTGGAATATAGGAAATGGAGAGTCGTGAGAGAATAAAGCGCCCATTTGTCTGGCTGGGGCTCAAAGTCAATTACAGAGTGGAGGCATGCAGCCTGCAGATATGATGTTCCAACACTCTAACCCAAGGCCTCTTCGGTATTTGTTTTGTCTCTCTGTGTCCCTCCTCTTTGTCTGTCTGAATTTTTCTCGTTTTGCTCCCTCACTTCCTTTCACTCTCTCTCTCTACACCTCCTCTTCCTTGTTCCCCTTATTTCCCCATTGAGTTCTGCCCCTTCCTCTCATTCATCATTATTTCTTTCAATTTCCACCTATCCTATCCCTCACTACCCTTCATTCCTCCGTTCATCCCTTTGTAGCGGTCAGTGCCCTGTCTTTGTCGCTGCGCCGCCAGAAGCGCGACTCTCTGTCACCACTAGAGGAGGACGACGTGCGCGAGAACATCATTACTTACGACGACGAGGGTGGAGGCGAGGCCGACACGGCCGCCTTCGACATCGCTGCGCTCCAGAGCGCCCCCCACAGCTCGCGCACACGTGGCTATCGCACCCTGGACAGCAGGAATGTGTAAGTAGACGGTGGGGAATCAGAGAGGGAACAGAGAACAGTTTGGGCATGTATGATACTGTGTGCGGTCTTATATGCTTTTCACACTACACTTAACCCCGGGCTAACGTCTTTCTTAACCCTGGGTTAAGGACGCATTTAACCCCAGGCTAAGCAGCGTTTCACACTTGCATTTTTAACACCGCTTTTAACCCTGGGTTAACAAACCCTGCTATGAAGCAGGGTTAGCACCGCTTTTGTGGTGCTATCCCCGAAATGCAGAGCTAAGAACAATAGTGTGAAACGTTGTGGGGTTAGAATGTAACAGGGGTTAGAATGTAACAGGGTTAGAATGTAACAGGAATTAGAATGTAACAGGGGTTAGAATGTAACAGGAATTAGAATGTAACAGGGGTTAGAATGTAACAGGGTTAGAATGTAACAGGGGTTAGAATGTAACGGGGTTAGAATGTTACAGGGGTTAGAATGTAACAGCGAGTTAAACATTAGCATTAAACGTTAACCCGGGGTCTACAAGCTTACAGTGTGAAATCCTGAACACTGAATACCCGGGGTCAATTGTTAGCCCAGGGTTAAAGAAAACTAGTGTGAAAGGTGAGATAAGTTAAACCAGGGCTATTATAACCCAGGGTTAAAGTTAGCCTATTAGTGTGGATCATCTGAAGAGGTGAGTGGATTGTGTAAGCATGTGTATACATGTCTGTATGTGTGTGTGGGAGTGATGGCGGTTACTTAATTACATCAAACATAATGGGTTGGCCTTGTATTACAAGGAAACATGTCCACCCCTTAAGAGTCACAGCCTTGATTTCTTTCCAGCACTTAATTGATCCACTTAAGTAATTGATTGAGCAATAACTCCCAGGTCGAGATCAGTCACTGATCAAAATGGAGATACAAGAGGCTATCAAGCTTTGTAGTCCTGGTGGACCACTTTGTTGTGCTCATTTATGTTCTCGTACATCAATGAGTTGTATGCACCCACTTTGATGTTTCTGTGAGACATTGTTATCTCCCATAGACTAATAATTAGCTCTGGTGAGGTCATACAAGACATATGGAGAGACTATAACAAGTACAAAGGCTGCCGTACAAAGATTGCTTGTCGGAAATAAGGAGCTACATGAAGAATATGACTGCTGTTGTGTCTTACAGACGTTACACCCATCATAACCAGGACAAAGCCCGCACCTACAGCTGGGCTCAAAATCCAGGTGTGGATCCCAACTACTCAGCACAAGGAGGACCCCTCTATGGTCGCCTCTGTTACAGCAGCCACACGTTACCTGTTCTCCGGCGCACCCCTGGGGCCCCGTTTGAGCCAGGACTGGCTGAGCTGGGTTACCGCTACCCCGGAGGCCAGCCGGACAGCTCCCTGGTCATCCAGAACCAAGGAGCCATGGCCGGCCAAATGGAGTCCAGGGCCGTGTACATAGCCCCCACAGAACTTAGCATAGGAAGTCGAACGGGCAGCCGCGCAGGCAGCCGCGATGGGACCGCGCCCCAGAGTGGAGTAAGCACATCCGATGGAGGAACGCCAAGGACCAATGACAGCCAGGAGAGAGGAGGAGGAACGGGAACTGCAAGCAACTGTACAGAGGGCAGTGGTGAGGACAAGCTGAACCACAGTCAAGATGTGGACTGGGTAAGGATTACCACGGATGGATGGATGGATGGATGGATGGATGAATTAATTAATTGAGTAAGAAAATGAGCATGTCAATAAATAAGTAAACAACAATTACATGTTCAGGTACTATAAACCCGATACTGTACTTATTGCAGCAATTGCACCATCAGGACAATGCTGAGAGGAGATGATGATTCAGACATTTCAGCAGATTTATATCCTGATCTTCATTATTTTTTCTATGGTTTGTTTGATTTATTAGTGCACTTTATTTACTTTTCACATGTTTTATCTCCCGATCACCTCCCTTGCCACCTCCCTCTCACAGTGCAGCGTTAACTCCTTCTAGTGCTCAGTTAACATCTACATTTCTTACCTTTCCAACTCTTCTCTTTCACTCTCTCTTGCGCAAAAGTCTGCCTCGACTACCCCTTTAACCATTGCACCTCCCGCTTTTCCTTCCTTCGCGCCGTACATCATCACGCTCCTCCAACTTTCTGCTTTTGTTCTGCCTCTTATTCAATTCATGCAAAATGTTCTCATCCCATCTGTTGACTGTAACTGAACCTAACAGTGCCACACCCTGCCCCAGTCCCGGACTAAAAACCACTCCTGCTCACGTCCGTTCCCCTCCAGGTGCAGTCAGAGACCCTGCCCAGGGAGCATAACCTCGTCCTGACTCGCTCTGGCTCCATGATCGGCCAGGGTCACGGTGCAGGAGGCTGGGTCTGCGACTCGGCTACCCTCCCCTTGTCGGGTCGCAGGGCTTCTCGCGCCGGCCTGTCCCCTAAACGTGCTAGCTCTGGTCAGGCAGAATCCGACTACAGCGCCGGGGGCGGTGGCGGCGGATGTGGGGTCACCTCCACGGATGGCCAACAGCAACTGAGCAATGGACGCCACTACGCCGCTGTTCTGCAGGGGGAGGCATCTGGACAGAGGGACTACCCCGGCAGCCTGGGGAGGGGAGGGCTGGAGATGGGCAGCAACTTTGTGGTGGCGAGGCCGGACAGGGAGGGCGGAGGGATATCACTGACCGGGACTCCTTCTGTCTACTCAGAAGCAGCGGGCTTTATTGGTGACTGGCGTGAGCGGGTGGGTCTTGGCGGGTATGTGCTGGGCAGGAGGGATATGACTCCCCAGCTTTTACCCTTCCCAGGGCAGCCTAGGGGAGCATATGGAGGGGTGATGGCCTTCGGTGCTGGCTGGGTTCCAGGAATGGAGGCGGCGAGAGGGGCACCGGCGCCTGGGGGTCCATCCTTGGCGCTGAGGGTAGGGCGAGTTCCTGCGCCTGCGTCTGGCCCAGGTCACTTTTGACCCCTCGCAGCCGCCGTACGACTCGGTGCAGGTGTACGGCTTGGAAGGCACAGGGTCCCGGGCCGGATCCCTCAGCTCACTAGAGAGCGAGGGTGACAAGGAGGTCGAGAAGGATGATTGGGGGGGGGGGGCTGGAGGAGTGGGGTCCCCAGTTCCAGAAGCTGGCCCAGCTCTTCAAAGACAGGGAGAAAGAGAAAGAAGAGAAGGGGATGGAGGAGGAGAGTGTCAAGAAGGAAAAAGAGGAAAAAGAGTCCGAGAAAAAAGAGGGAGGTGAGCAGGCAGGAGATGAAGAGAAAGACTGAGAGGAGATTAAAACAAAACAAATGGGGAGAAAGGGGGTTACGAGAGAGCGGGATGGAAGGATGATGAAAAGGCAACCAGAGCTAGAATAATGTGAAGAGAAGTTAAAGGGGAGAAAGATGAAGAGGCAAAGTAATAAAAAGAGACAGAGAAAAATGAGCCAAGGGAGGATGGAGAATGCGAGGGCAGGGGAGGGAGTGATTGATGTAATTTAAAGCAATAAGTGTTGAAACGCTGATATGGTTGAGCACAGATACTGAGACAATGCACAGGCTGCTTCTCCTCTGGGCAGCAACAATTTGTTAAACGCTTTCGACAAAGAAAAACAACCCAAGCATCCAAGACTCGATTTAATTCAACTCTCACACGTGTGGAATGAGAAACAACAGGAAACAGGGAGCAAAGATGTTTCTTGTTTGTGCGCTGGCGTATTCTTTGTGTCTGCATGTGTGTGTGTGTGTGAGAGATATAGTGGTGTGTGTGTGTGAGCACATGCACATATATGTGATAAATATAGGTGTATGCGTGTGTTTTTCTGTGTGTGTGTGTGTGTGTGTGTGTAACAGGGAGGGAGAGAGAGTGGGATTGAGGAATCATGAGCTGCAACATTTAGTATTTGGGGACAATGTGCAAGAGTACACATTCAGCAAGGGAGTAAAGGAAAACTAGGGTAGCACACAGGAGACACAGATATATACATATATATATATATAAAGTAAACGGGGGCAGAGGAGGGAGCAATATGGAGACGTGGAAGTCGAGGATTGAGACGATTGTACAGAAACTGATACTTTTTTTTATTCCATCTGCAGTGGCAGAAAAAAAGTGAATTATTCAGCTCACTACTTCATTCCAAATGAAAACGATGAATCATTTAAATCCTGCAAAAGATTCTCTCTGCTCACGCTCCACGAGGAAAACAGACATTGTGAAAATTTAAACTGATTTAGGGATGTGATTCAACCCCCCGACACAACCGCCCCGAACAACCCCCGCCTCCCCTCGGCTTTTTGTAGTTGAGTGTTGTTATGTTTACAAAGACACACGCGCACAAACACACACACACACACACACACACAAACAAATAAAAGAAGGACTGATTAACACCATGAGGCTTTGATTGTACTACAGTAAATTATGAAAGCAAAACCATCCACGAGTATTTCATCCACTTTATGGAGTATTGACAAACGGATCACTCCATTATTACATTATTGATCGCTTTGTTGTTTTTATGGAAGACGAAGAGACAATTTACAATTTAATATTTTTTATACCAAGCCCCCCCTCCTCCCCCGCCCACCCACAGCCCCACACACCCACCCCTGATTTGAATCGACAAGTCTGCATGATTTTTGGAAAAAACATGTGAAAGAGAACCCCAGGCGGCGATCAATTCCCACTCCTTACTGCCCAAATTAAACTTTCCCATAGATCGGTAATGACTTTACAGGGGAACAAGACCACAGAGACTCCCGCGACAGGACTTTTGTTCTTGGTGAAGGTCAAATGAGCTGAGTTTTCAGCTGGAATGCACTTTTATACTGTGTGATGTTCAATAATAGATTATGAATCATGTCAAAGATTAAGAGTTGTTGTTTTTTTAAGACGTCAATGAAACAAAAACAAAAAAATAACAATGTTTGACTGTATGTAAAGGCATTTCAAATGTAAATATCACTGAATATTATTGCTAAAAGAGAATATAGAAAAATGAATGAATAAAACAACAACTTCCATGTCCGAGTGGAGCGCTCTTGGGACTATACTGTATGTGCTGTAGTTTAGATTCTGGATTCATTGAGCTGGACTGAACAGCCAAGACCTGGACTGAAAACTACACCATGTCTTCAACATCTGCACTAAGTGGTTTGGGTTTCTTTTGTGGTAGGTCTCGTCTCAGATGGACACGCCAGGGATTCAATTATACATGTGGCCTCTAGCAAAATATGTTGTGCAAAGCAAAAGTTGCCAGGTATCCTCCAAGCTAGTCTCGGCAATGAACCGTGTCGATTGGATTCCACTAGACTGAACAAACTATTACCTTAAAAATAAAAAAGGTGGGATTGCACCAAAATTGACTTGACTGCAAAAATAAACATTTTCCCCAAACAACATCTGTGGTCCCTGAGTGGATGGAAGGAAATTTTATGGTGTTACTTTAGTCACTTTCCTCTAGAATTAGATTGTTAAGATTTTGAATGTGGATATGGGAACATGCCAGTCCATAACATTTGCTTTCATCCAATTCAGGCAACGCATTTTAATTAAAAAAAATTAAACTTGTAAAATAATTGCTTAAAATTTTAGGAAACTGTCTAATTTTGCAGAATAACAACCTACAAGTCCCTTGAAAACACTCGAGTACTCTCAGTATTTGACCCCACAAAGGAAGATTACCACCCACCCCAAACTGAATGTGTGTCTTGGTGTCTTTTTGGGTGCCATTCCAGAAATCTCACTGGTCCGCTGTAAAGCCACCCCGCAGAAGTCGAGCTGCCAACTTCTGCCAGTGTCCGCCCGCTTTTGGTCCGCCATAATCTTGTTGTCTAGGTCTGCTAATGTCAAAGTGAAACGATGAGGAAGTCCAGCTACACACTAACCATCATAGAGCCCATATGCACCTGTATACCCCCCCCCTTTAGCCACAGACATGCCAACCCCCCCTGCACTGTCACTGTGTCAGACTGGACCATATAGTAGGACCACCGTATAACTATTGCACACTCGCTGGAGAACAGGGAGGGGAGGGAAGGAGCGAGGGGTTGCAGAACCGTGCGGGAGTACAGAGTTATAATTAGTTTTGGCTGATCAACGATATCTAAACGCCCCGAGGCATTTCCGTCAGCTGTGGAACATGCAGCGTAAGCGAGTGACAAGCGCGGGTATAACGGCAATTTAATCTTATTAAGAGTAACATTGCTGTACACGGCACCTGTAAACCTGTAAACCTGATTTTTTGTCAAAGGTGGAGGCGTAATACCAACGAAACTAGAATGGATAGAATGGTGAATTTGGACTCGTGACTTAAAGATGACTGCCAAAGAAACCTTTGTCACGGGATCATTTAGTCGTGGACGTATGGCTGCAATGCATGGGAACACGAGAACTCGGCGGTGAAGTTTAACGTTGAGTCTCACGCTCCATCAACACACCCAAGCTCATTTTCATCCACGGCGTTATTAACATTCTATGGCAGCCGTCTTGCGTATACCGAAAGGAGGTCACGCCGACATGCCGACAAGTGCCCTTTCTATCTATTCTAATTCTACGCGCAGTCCTGATTGGCTCCAGGTGTTCCATCTCAGCTGATTTGGGCTTAAGTCGGAATTCCGCCGCGGCTGATTGGTCAAAATCAGAGCGCTGCTTCTCCTGATTCGTCTTATTTTGGGGGTTTTGGAGTGCTGCAGTGACTAAAACCACTTGACGGAGCTGATTATCCACCTCCTGAGCTCAGCAGTGCCATCAAATTGGTTCAATCAAAAGCATGATTAGTTGAATCAGTTGTTTTAAATAGAATGAAAAGCCGAGAGTCGCAGCAGCGCTCCGGATCCAAAGCTCGCTTTCGCTCGTTTGGCAGATGGCGGTGGCAGATGAAAGCGGCCTTGTCTGACCATTTGTCAAGCCCTTTATCAAAGGAGCCCATATAGTGAGGAAAAGAGGAAAATGAAGGCACACTCAAAGGAAAGAAGCCTCTACGGTTTCTAAGTGTGTACGTTCAAAAGGCTGCAGGGTGACAGTCTTGACTTCTGGCCCTCCGGCAGGTGACCCCCGATAGGTTCTGCACCCCCGGGGACCTCATCGCTCCTGCACGATGTTGATACAATACCACGATGGCATACTGAACAAAGTGTATTTATTTCTGTTGTACTTTTTCTTTTTGTAAATTGGAATAAAAAAGGCAATGTTTCAAAGAGATGAGTCAGACCGGCTGTGTGTCTCTTTTTTGCAGAGAGTCTTGAATATCAGCCTAATCAGAGTGTGTGTGTGTGTGTGTGTGTGTGTGAGAGAGAATGAGCAATTCAGAGAAAGGGTACGCAGTGCATACAAATGTGTATGCACCTTGAGTCTAGTTGTATAAATGTGTGTGAGTAGGTGGGTGTGCCGTGTCAAATGTGCCTCCACAGTGTGGTGTGTGTGTGTGTGTGTGTGTATATTCTCACTGCAGGATGAAGGAGCACCTTGTCTGGTCTGATCCGGTCCCGACAGGGGTATGTGAGGTCAGATATAGAGGACAGACAAGAGTTCTGGCAGAGCAATCACGCTGTTAGACGGAGATGTGTGTGTGTGTGTGTGTGTGTGTGGGTGGATTCTGTTTGCTTGCCACTGAGAAATGGACATTTTGAACTCGGGAGCAGCGGCAAATAGAGCAGATCTGACAGCCGCGACCAAATAATAAGGGGGTCCTTCCACCGGGAGCCTCCCAGCGCTGCTGCATTCTGCATGGTTCATCCCGGCTGAATGATGGATCGGGGAGATGTGCACCATTTCTGCGCGGATTGAATAGCTGGTTAAAAAGATTTATTACAATAATCAGATACGAAGGAGGGGATTATTTCTACATGATGGTTTAGAGAATGATCGCGTTAGCCGGGTCTCCGCTTGATTACAATGATAATACCCGCCTCAAGTCAGGAGAGAGAAAGAGAGCGAGAGAGAGAGAGAGAACAATATTAACAGTTAATATGCAAGTCTGTTACGTTACATAAAAGCTGTATTTGTGATTGTGATAGAGCTGATTCTGCAGAGTGCCGGAGAAAGAAGAGAAAAACGCATCCGCTCGATTACGGGATGTTACGGCCTTCGCTCGCCCTCCGCCCGAGCATCTACACACAAAATCAGTGGAGGGGGAAAACACACAACTTTGACTGAATCCTACAACCCTCTCCCCCCCTACCGGTCGAGTAAACACTCATATGAACTTGTAACAAGGCGCGAGCGAGCCCCGCAGGTCTCTGTGTGTGTCTTATATGTAAGGTTATCAGTCTGCCTGGAGCGTCAACACTGCAATGCAGCATTTGTAGGTGAGACGCGCCGAGAGGGCACTGTCAATAATTACACCATGCATAATTGATCATCGGATAATGGCGGGAGGCCGGAGATGAAACGGGCTCTGTTAAGCAAAGATGTACAGCTGGGGAAGGACAAACTGTACGGCTATACGCTGTACTCCGTGTGCTGCAGGATTGCATCACGGGAACACACTCGTTGGTGTGTGTGTGTGTGTGTGTGTGAATGCAGCTACATGGTGATTCCTCATTCTGTTTGATCCCTGCTGACACACAGAATACCTCTGGCTCTACAACAAAGTGTTTGTGCGTGTGTGTGTGTGTGTGTGTGTGTCTTCTTTTGTAGTTATTTGATTGTATAGCCTTCGAAGACAAATCAACTTTTGTTTTTTGTTTTTTTCCGAAAATGTGCTTGATTTGGAAGCGCGAGCCCTCAACAACCGTCTTGACGAGCTTCTGTCCCTGTGGGTTTTCTACCTCCCTTCTTCCTCCCCTCTCTTCGTCTTCTTGTCTCGCGCTCTCTCGTCTGCCGCGTCGCGCTCTGGATGCTCTCCCCGAGTTCACCGGCTCACTTGAAGTGGAAAATTAAATCTTCATTAACAATCTTAATTAGAGTTCGATCTCCCCGTAGCGAGCCGACAGGGAATCCATAGTGTAACAGGGGGGAGACCCGGAGCTGGAGTTGGTTTCAGTGGGGTGGGCTAGGATTAGAGGGTAATTAGTGAATAGGAACTTCAGGGTAAATTACACAAGAGGTATTTACACTTCAGAGGGGTGGAAGAGATGGATAATGAAAATGTGCTGGATACAGGCGGACACTGAAACCATATTCCGACATATTTGCGTGGCTCTTTCTAGTGTTGAAGAAGAATGGGAGGCGGGGAAAAAGGGGGGGGAGGCATTATTGCTCCGAAATCTTTCTCGGAATTGCCTCTTGTCTCGCTTTCCAGTGACATGGTGTTAGCCGAGGCGACATAATCCCTTATCATGCTCCCATAAGCATAGAGCATTTGCCTAATACCGCGCGGTAATCATTCAAAGAACACCGCTAAGCATGCGACCCGATGCTTCCCCGCTCTCTCATCCGCATTCACCCCGGCGCTGCACTTAGCCCCTGTGTGCAGGGCTTGGCGGGTTTTAAAAAACAACAACAACAATGACACCGTGACAGTATTTACACATGCCTACTGTACTTACAGTTTTTTTACAGTATTCTTTTGTTATTTTTTTGTTGTTGCCATGTTGCTTTTCAGTGTACGCATTCACCCCGGCGCTGCACTTAGCCCCTGTGTGCAGGGCTTGGCGGGTTTTAAAAAAACAACAACAACAATGACACCATGACAGTATTTACGCATGCCTACTGTACTTACAGTTTATTTACAGTAGTATTTTGTTATTTTTTGTTGTTGCCACATTGCTTTTCAGTGTACGCATTCACCCTGGCGCTGCACTTAGCCCCTGTGTGCAGGGCTTGGCGGGCTTTAAAAAACAACAACAATGACACCGTGACAGTATTTACACATGCCTACTGTACTTACAGTTTTTTTTTTACAGTATTTTTTTGTTGTTGCCACTTTGCTTTTCAGCGTACGCCTCTATTGTTGCTCTAGCCGTCCTAGCAGAAAGCATCACAATCCCCACTAAAGGCCTCTTTGAGCAAGACATTTTGCCTGAAGGAAACTAAGGGGGTGAGACCAAACAAAGACTTAATCTTGTGACAGGCAGCCTGCAAGAGCAACAGCAACCCGGCGGCCCCCCGAGCGAGATTATATTTGTCACAGAAAAATATAGATTAGTTGTTTACCTGTGTCCGGTTTCGCTGTCGCCGTTTGCGGAGAACATAAATAACTACCGGGCCCTGGAATATTTGTAAACGGGGTGTGGGGAGCAGGAGATACTGTCCGGGCCGTCGGTTTATTTATCTGCATGGTTTGCCTGGGAGCCCGAGCTGGTCGGCTGCTCTGAGCGCGGCGATCATATCGGCGGTAATGTTGTTGTGCCGGGTGAAGACTCTGGAGGGAGGTCTGTGTGTGTGTGTGTGTGTGTGAGAGAGAGAGAGAGAGAGAGAAAGAGAGAGACTTACTTACACAGCTGATCATCATGGGAGGAAAAAGGCAGGAAAAAAGACATGATAACCAATTACACACACACACACGCGCACAGTGGAGTACATAGCTTCATTAGGCCTTAGTGTCAAATTAGTTTGTTGTCCAATGAAGTGAGTAGAATAATAAGTTGAGAGGGATATTGTGCCTTCGGTGAAATGTGCATAGGGTTTCATTCTCATCAGCTGCGGCCCCCCTCGTCGTCTTCCGCAGAAACGCTGATAGCTGAGGGCTGCAGAAGAAGAATCGCATCTATGGTCTAGTTCAATCTGAGTAGCCGTTCGCTGAATACATGCAGCAGCTCAGATAGCGTATGAGGGCGATTCTACAGAAGCGCTTCAAATTGAAGTCTCCACCAAAGAAAAGGGTTTCAGAAGATAACTTCAGTTTTCGGTTTTTGAAGAGAAAAGCAGAGAGCCTGAAAAAAAGGCCGTTTGATGCAGCGCGTGGAAGAACTCGGTCTTTGAATGGCCCCGTATGATTCATGTGCGTAGCGTGACTTGATAGCGATGGCTATCGATGGAAGATGAACCACTTTCACTCTGAGCAGCTACTGATGCCGAGCCTTTAAACAAGCCCAAACACGCTGCTCTGCTGCTACAGTCCCGGGAGTTTAGTTTTCCATACTGCCTTCATCGTTCTTTTGATTATTTTATTCTTTATTATAATCATCATTGTCAGTTTTAATGCTGTTAGTGTATTCCCACATGAAAAATAAGCTGCAGGTTTTTTTAACCTACTTTAAAGTTGAAATGTTATTCCTACAAAATAGATGGAGGGTGAAAATGTTAACCATTGTTTAACGAGTTGCAAAATAAATGAATACCCTCATTAGACATGTTATCAATTAGAGTTAAGATAAAAGGTAACATCTCCTCAACAGTGTGGTCACTAATGTCACTATATTTTTTTAATTGAATAAGCTATGTAGTCAATTACAAATCTACTATTATGTGTAATATGGAAAGATTTGAAAATATGGAAAGATTTGTGATTGTACCTTTACATTTGGACTAACACACTTATACATTAAATATATTAATGCCAGAGTGCAGTACTGCAGGCTGGTCCAGACCTACTATGCATCACCAACGCATTTCCTGAACTCACAGTAATCACAGTAATGAACCAGCTCTGACTTGCCATGTTCTGTTAAATGCTGGACAGCTCAGCACAGCATCCATACCTGCATTGAATATGTGTCCGACCACGTTGTTCAAAACAGGCCCAGTCAAGCGTAAGCTTTGGTTTGGTATTTGCTGCCACCTGGTGGAAACATAACCTCTGAAGACACGGAGTCATATTCTTTACCTGCTAACTCCTTTTCAGGGTCATAGGTGTGGGGGTGGGGTGGGTTCAGGGGTCTATCACAGCGTTGGGCATGAGGTTGGAAAACACCAGCACAGTCCATCGTGGGGTGAACGCATAGACAGACAAACACTTGCATTCGTACTTATGGGCAATTTAGGGTCTAATCCACCTGCATGTTTTTCAGCTGCGGGAAGAAATCCAATACATGCAAACTCCACACAGAAAGGACCGAGGAGGCCCAGGGCATCAAACCCCCGGGGTCCTACTCGCTGTGCTGGCTAACCACTGAGCCAACCCTGCCAGCCGTTCCAAAATGTAGTGGCTCCCTCCTCACCGGTTCATTTAAAGTTGCCGGTGACTCCCTTGCCAAATGTACATCATTTGTGTGTGACTGAATAGCTGGTTAAAAAGATTTATTGCAATAATCAAATCAAATATGAAGGAGGGGATTATTCCTTCATGATGATTTACAGAATGATCGCGTTAGCCGGGTCCCTGCTTGATTACAGTGATAATACCCGCCTCAAGTCAGGAGAGTGAGAAAGAGAGAGAGAGATTATTAGCAGTTAATATGAGGGTTTGTTGTATTACATGAAAATATTTGTGAATGTTACAGCTGATTCTGCCATCTCAGTGTCTTATGCGTCGCCATAATTAGGAGATTTATGAAACTAAAGTGCCCTCCACCCGAGCAACACAGTGCATATAAAGATGAAGTCACTTCAGAAATCCTGAAATCAGGATGGATGTCACGGAAGCGGCGCATTTGTCAGCCCCATTTGGCAACGGGGATCTCACCAAAGGCATTTTATTTTCATGCATGATGGCTAATACGATTATCCAGGTTTTATTGGCTTTCTGTGAAGTCTCTAAAGTACCCCTGGATGGTTAATGGGCATCGTCTAACCTGTCTACTCAAAAGGAAAACCATGAAGAGGCCCCCTGTCACGCCTTATCAAAAACCCAAAGTGTGAGTATATCATAATTGGGATGTCTTTACTGTAGCAGCTCATATGCTTCCCAATCTACTCAATTTCGTCCCAGTGTACCAACACCACCAATAAGAATATTACTTCTGTAATCTTTTCAGCCAGAGAGAAAATTGGCGATGCTGGCATTTCCCATGCCGTCCTATTATGGAAATATTGAACATTTGTGGGTCTGATCAAACACAGCAAAACACTGATTTAATGTATTTATAGACTGAAAGCAGTAGAAGTAGAAGTAGTAGAAGAAGACGAAGAAGAAGAAGTTTCCAAAGTGCTTCACAAACAAGAAAAATGTAAGACCGAAACAAGGTTACACAAGACAAGAAGAGGACGGCAGTGCAGGGATCCCGGTTAGACTAAGCGGTTTGGGAAGAGAAAAAGGAAACAAAGCATCCTCTCGCTTTTCTCTCAAGCCTCCTGGATGTTCAATCCCTTTCATACCACGTCCATCAATCTAATCTAATCCCTTCCTGCCCTCCCATTCTTTTTGCCCTTGGCTTCAGGCACCTTCTCAAACAACTACTGGTTTTACAGTGAGTGCCAAATTTAAAATGTAACACAAACTAGGGCAAGCTGACAGACTAACATGTTGCTAGACATTTTGGATAAATTGATCTTGATGTTTCCTCAGGCATTTTGCAACAGGATACAGGGAGGGAAAAAATCTTGCACTCTTGCCATATTTCGGATTATATTTTTGCTGAAAATTGAAACGGTGTATGCTCTGGCATTTTTTTGCTGACAGATGCTAGAGGTAGCAACTCAGTTCAGTGGAAATTATCGACTGTCTAGATCTGTCTTATACGTAACAAATTGATGAAATCCGACTGTCTCGTTGACGATGCATCTGCAACAGGGCCAAAAAAGTACACAAAAGTCTTTTATTCCTCCTGTTGAGGTTTTTAAACTTGTTTGCCCACTGTGCTTGAACTAAATCCCCAGTGATTCCATTCCATTCCCCATTGAGCAGCAGCTCCAAGTGGTCAGGAGAAAGAGGCTTCAACACAAGATGCCCGATATCAAGACACAGAGATGTGTTGCAGGTGTTCTAACAATCGGATATATTTTTAGATTTAGGAGCCAGCTGTGTTGAATCCCATTTTTCTATTTGTCCTCATCACTCCTCTGCTGATGCAATGGGGCAAAGTATAGACCACAGCTGCTTTTTGATAGCTGCTGTGAAGGATGCTCAAGCGAAGCTGTCAATAAAATTAAGGACCGAGAGAGAGGGGATTCTGAGAGAGTCGTGCCCAATCAAAATCAAGAGATGGCGCAGATGAAGAAGAAAGACGCAGAGCTGGAGTGACTTTTTCATAATGAGAGCCACGATGAAAAAGCCCTACATGAAAATGCACACTTCTGAAGCCGTTGTTGTCAAAGTGGCGGAGAGCGCTAATTTAGGGACCCTTGGGAGGGTTCCAGATGGTCCCTGGGTAAATGAGGAATCATATAACTTTGCCTTCATTTAATTTCCTTCTTAGCATGACGAGAGAATTGGTTTAGTGATGATAGGTTTCACTCATGCAACCGTTTTTTTTAACCTTTTATTGGCTGCAGGATTTTACCAATATAATATTGTATGTTTCTTCATACTAATAATTAAAACTATTTGTTATGATGAGATAAGAAATTTGCTGAAAGCTTATGTTCTGTCGTACTCTTCAGGAATGTCTCTACTGGAAATCTATAATTGTAATGTTGTTAAAAACGTCCAGATTCTACTGCTCCATTAAGGCCTTATTTAAAGGTGCTACATGTAGCATTTTTAAACATCAATATATCATCATCAAATTAATTGGTATAATTACTGTAAACAAATGAGACCCTAGTACTGGCCCCGTTAACTTCAATAGTTTGGGAAAAGGCTGAGATGGAACTATGGGAATGAACTCGCTATGTTTGGTGGACCTATGAACTTCAATGAAGTTTCAACTGACATCAGGGTGAGTAAATAATGACTGAATTTTCATTTGGGAGTGAACTATTCCTTCATTTCCGAGTGCGAGAACGTTCAGCAGATCATGCACACGCCGAGTGTGACGTAAGATGTAGGGTGAAATGGTGTGAAAATGGGGGCGCCCCTGGAAGAACAGCACCCTCTTCCTGTTTTGTGCCATAAACCAATACAACAGATTTCCCGCAAAATCCGACCCAGTGACACATACCGTAAAATGCAGTGGAGAGACCGGAAGAAGTTGCCAATCTTCTCATCGATGGTCTCATTTTTTTAACGGTGCTTATGCTAACGTCTCAAAATTAAACGTCGTAATGCTTTATTGATGTTGCAGTTCGAACACACGGCACCTTTAAACGTGCTCGGTCGGTTGTTTCCTTCAGGTTCAGCATCCACCCACTTACCAATCACCTGCGTTGAACAGTTGATTCACTCGTGTGTAAATCCCGTCTTATTTGCATTGAAAAGACGCCGTGGCGAGGTGTTGTCCAAGAGTCAATCACTTGTCGGTACACACTGTATGTGCTACAGCTGATCATAACTGAGTGGTTGGATGTCTGGGTCACGGAGCCGCTAATGACCTCACTACCTATCATTAACACAATTTACCATGATGTTGTGTCTGAACTGTCACTTCCCACTGGGTCAATACAATGTGTGTAGCCACAGCACAGCACTATGCTAACAGGATAGATGTCTGTTCACTGTGGCAGCCAGTGGGATGATCTTGTTTACTCTTGCTAGTGTAATACTCTGATGACACCATTTGAATGTAATGAATTCCACATCAGAGGACACCAATATGAATTGCCTGACTTGGCAGACATCCACTCTCACTATTAATTAATACGCTATGCTGTCTAATGATTATTAGAATTAAGGAGCCGATTCCTGCCAGAATACAGTATTGGGCCTACACACACACACACACACACACACACACACACACACACACACACACACACACACACACGCATACACACATCTGCCAGTGAGAGATAATTTGTTTCTTTTCTGTTTCAAGGATAAAACAAATTAACCTGCATCTTTAAATAAACATCTGGATTTTCTTTCGATCAGTGCTGCAAGATGTTGCCGAATTAGTAGCACTAAGAGGAGAGACCTTGATAAAGACAAACTTTGATTTGTGGTGAAAAAGAAAAAGTGTAGACAGATGTTGTTGTTTGCTCTATAAAAGACATGAATTATATTTCTCATTAGCAACTTCCTGCTTCCTGCTACAAACTGTGCTCTTAATGCAACCTACCTGAGGTTTCACTGTTTTTAAATCAAGTCCATCTCATCTTTCACAGTTTGTTGCGTTGATGTGTGGACTAGGTGTAGTGATACATTGTGTACTACCTATTATCTCTTACTTTGAGCCTCAGATGCTAACCACTTGACCTTTGACACCACAACAGCGCACCCCAAAATCAATGTGGCCAAGGTTGCACTGCAAAAAAACTCAAACTGCCGAATGAATCAAACGGCAAGATAATGCCGTTTGATTCATTCCAATTGTTGGATTGAGTCGAGCTCCACTAGAAACCAGAGAGATTTTCTTACCCCACTGGCAGCCGTTTCCGAAAAACAACATTCTAAGATGGACTTTCAGACTTGCGAAGACAGATATACTTTGAGCCATGCCTGCCCTGCTAACGCTCTCCAGCCCTTTTCCTCTTCAGCTGGACCGTTTAAGAAACCCACCACGTACCCGGCTACTTCTGGGAAAAAAGCATAGCCTGAAGGCCAGACCGCGGTGGGGGTCTGCAACACTAGCGCGCCCGGCAAAGAAAACAGCATCTTTGATTCGTTTCACTCTAACAAAACTCCTGCAGTTTTGATTTCCCTCCTGGAGACTTCTATCACGCCCTCTGCAGTCCACGAGATCAAATCAGATCTCCGGCATCGCCTTGTCACGCTCAATCAACATACATCAGGCCGGACGGGACGGTAGGTGTTATCTGCGTGTGATACCTTATTGATCCCCGTAGCCAAATTCCCTTTTCACTTGCCCCCATCTTATGGACCTGTTGGCACCGTGTCAAATGCCACGCTTCACATGGACTCAGAGTCCCTCCCCGGCTTGGTAATGGTCAGCAGCTGCTACATCAATCTTGGTTGTCTAATATCTTCAAAGCTTTTCCTGCAAAGGCATGGGGGTTTCAGATTGCTGTTGCGTGTGAATTATTAAAGCACCAGAAACAAGTCCAGAAGGAAAGCAGCTCCTTTTGATATCTGTTTAGAGAAAGAGCCCAGATCCAAGTCTAGCTCGGGGGTTCGCTTGCATCACAGTTCTCACCGGCCCGCTACAGTCGTACACCGGTCAGTTCGTAGACCGACTGGGCTGCAGATGCTGTTTTCTGGTCAGAGGAATCGTCTCCGTGACTCTATTTAGGCAAGCGTTATCTGTTTACTTGACTCATGCTCATCTGATAGCAAAAAAAAAAGATATAAATTGAACCAGACATTTTGTAATGATGCACTGCGTAGGTCTCAGGCAATTGGATTAGAATGCGCGGGATGGTAATTACGAGGGATTATAACCGTCTGCATCTTTTGCGTATCGTTTCTAATTGAAACGCTGCCTGCCCACATCACGTCCCGAAAATTGTGTCTGCTGGAAGAGCTCGTTGCAATCCTGCAGCATCTGAGCGCCTGCCGTCATTATTCAGTGTTAGGGGTCCATTACAGTGAATTAAAGGGTCAGTGCCAGTGCTTTTGACGTAGGGGAGTGTGATGTCATTCTTGGCTTAAAAGCATTCAGTATCTCAGACCGTTATTTACCCAGCATCGTTTTCCAATAATGAGGTTTTTGTTACCCGTTTTGTGCTGATTTGTTAACTCTCTCCACCGTATATACACACATGCACCCATACAGTACCGTAAACACCTCAAAAAAAAACAACTCACGTTTTGAGCAGATTTGATTGATGCAGCCTCTGAGGAGTGGGAGGCTGTCAGAACAGGAGCAGGTTTTTAGATGTAAATTGATGCTGCTGCAGTTAGAGCGGCATCCTCATCGACTGTGTGTGCGTACGGCATGATTACAGATACACAAGAAAAAAAATTATAATTGACAGACATCCCAGAGGTTGATAAGTGTCTTCAACAGCATTAAAACAGATCTTCATCTGTTCAATGATCAAAGGTTGGCGAACAAGTCTCTGATAGCTAGCAGCTAGAAATTAAGACTCGCGGTATCAAGGGACGCTCTCTGGAGCTGGTCTATTGACTGGAAAAGAATAGATTGCTTTGTTTTGGCGTTTACTCACCAAATTGACTTTTAATTGCAGTGGTAGTGCTGGAGCTCAGAGGGCATTAGTCTGCCTGGGAAAATCACACAGTGCTAGCTAGTAGCCATGTTCTGCTGAGTTTGAGATGGAGCGGCGGTTTGAGTTCCTGTTGTCTAACCGGTGATGTGCTCACATATAACACGACTAGACTAGTTTTCTACTTTAGAAGACCGACCCGTCCTGGATGTGTGTTGCCTGCCCTCCGCCCCAGTGTACGCTGACCCTGAGACGTGGGCAAAGAAAGTGGATAAATGTATGAATGCATTATTTAGTTCCTATATGCACGGTTAGGTCGCTGCTCGGCTGCTACCCGGAGGAAATGAACTGAAGTTTGACGTAGTTTGCTTGCAATAAAAGGGTAGCGGGACAAAGGCAGACACAACCGCGATGCCCACGCAGTTGTATGTGTCCTTGTAAAGAAGATGATAGATTCAGTTGCACAGAATGCACATTTCAATGACCTTCTGCAACCGATCAGACCTGCGTGTTCTGTGCAAGACAGAAGCACGGACACGGTTCTGTTGTCAGCAGGTTCAAAGTGTTGACCACTGCGACCTACTAATATGCAGCGCTGTGCAAAAGTAAAACAATTCCATAAAGCAAAGATGCTTTCAAAAATAATGAAATGAAACGGGGGGGTTTTTTTATCTCAAAAAAAGCACTAGAAAGAGCAGTAACATAAAACAAAAAATGAACATCTGAGAGCAAATTTATATAAAAAGGGCACCTAAGACGTAAGCGAAGTGAAGTGAACTGTGTACTCCGTTAATAACTTCTCTTATTTTTGAAAAGTGGCACACAAGGATTAGAACGATGAACCCACTCTGGATGCTCCAAACCTTGAAGTGCTGCGCTTACCGGGCATAGCAGGTGCCCACACTTCCACTTGAGCTATTTCAAAACCACGCCATTGAATTAAATGGAGCGTGCTTAACTATCTCTTCAACTCTTACCCCCTAACGACTGACAGCTGACTCCTCTGCCGGTAATGTAATTTCCCCTCCCATGCCTGAATAAATGTATCGACTTGCCGTTTTGTTTTAAGCCATAATTATCGCTGTGTTTGTTGCTCTATCCGTTTCTCGCCGCCCAGTTGCCCGGGGAGACGGATTACCTCTTTGCTCGTGCCAAAGGAATGTAATAGTAATCATCTTCGCGCTGTACCTTAAAGCTGAATGCAAAGGTTTTTTTTACGGGCGCTTGGAAATGAAACGGAAGTCACGGTTGGCTGCACGGTTGGTTGTGCTGCAAGTGGGTTACTTGCTTTGAAATGATATCTGAAGGCCCAAAAAGTAAATGCAGTAATCCAGCCAATGCATTACCTCTCTCTCTCTCTCGACCTTAAACAGAACCCGTTTGACCTTTGACTTAAATGTGGACCAAACTGAGTGTCCGTCATGCCATGATTCAACTTTACACTAGCAGGGTAGCTATCACCTCATGGGTATCCTAAAAAAAAACACCACACATCTAGGCCCAGAGACATTTAGGAGATTTCATTTTTAGTCTTTTTAAGCAGGTGACCCCTGGAAGGAAGTTGCACACCGAGAAATGCAGCACTCCTCCCTCCGACAAAAGTCAAGAGTTATTTGTCTTGCCTCGCAGTGGAGGAGGCTCTGCTCTTTTTTTTTTTGGTGTTGGATGGATGCCTAAAGCTCCCTAGCACTGACAAATAAAACATTTGTTGCTGCTGTTGACTCTTTTTTTTTGTTTGTTTTTACAGTAGTTTATATTGTTGCAGCCCTAGGATAATATACCAATGTTAAGCTGTTATTGATGTTTATTTCAGCTCAATTCAAGAAGCAGCAGTTGCTTGCTGGGCCTTGCTGAACACAAAGGAATCCAGTAAATGAGGACACTTAATGTCAACTTAACGTAAGCTGTTTGTATGCCCAGAGAGCTGGCTGTAAACGAGTATAATCATTTGGTGTTACAGCGTGGTTCTAACCACACTGATCCAAGTGTGTGTTTCATGCCCTAAACCATTTTGGCAAATGTTCTTTTTAAGGCCCAGTAGACCTCAGACTCCATTTGTGTTTCACTTTTTTTTGATCTGTGATGGATCAGTGCAGCTCAGCTACCTTGATTTAGCAGCCTGGTGAAAAGTTCAGTTCATGTCATGATTCCAACCAACATTACATTTACATTACAGTCATTTAGCAGACGCTTTTATCCAAGTGCATTCAACATAGGTAGGTAAGAGAACTACTAGTCACCAGAAATCGTAAGTGCATTTCCTTTCTTGGCATTTCCAGTCTTGGTCTCAAAAGTGACATTTTCTTCTCTCTTCCAGGTGACTTAAATCGGTAATTTATCTGTCTATCGCCTCGATGTTGTTTTTCTTGAGGTATAAAAGCAGAAAAGGGAAGGATTTCAGACGAGCCAAGGTGGGAATAGTCAGAAAAGCAGAGCGCGGGGGCCTCTGGCGGCGTGCGGCACGTGCAGGCAGCCATGCTGCCTAAATCTAGCCAGCTGTTTCCAACAGCCTCTTAATCTGTGTGCGGGCTCATTTAGCGCCAGGCTGCCGTAGATTCCCTTTTCACGGGCAGAATCACCGCTGTGAAGGGCGCCTATTTTTGGGTGCCCTGGGCAAACTGTCAAGAGTAGCTGGTGCTTAAAACCCACAATGTGCGTTGGTGAAAATCCCGGGATGATATAGTGTTGGTGACCCACCCGCACGCAGTGGCAGTATTTCAAAAGACGTTCCAACTGACTAGGTGGAAATACAGCGTACTGCTCTGGTAGTACTACATGTTTGCTGTGATCCACCAGATGAGGGCAGTGCATCATAAGCTCTGCTGCTTCGCCGGTGAGACGCTTTGGCAGGCGCGTGTTGCTCCGGCACGTTCTGGAGGCCCGAGGAGGGGGAAACCCAGGCCGGGCGCGAGGGCGAAAAGAGGGGGAACAGGTTGAAACGCGTCCTTTGAAGACGCAGCTTGAGTTATCACTGACGTCAAGATGAGCAGCAGCGAGACACTGTTGCGATAACACTTTCATATTATGGAGGGGATGTCGGCTGCCAGTGAATCATACTGTTATTCTCTCTCTCTCTCTCTCTCTCTCTCTCTCTCTCTCTCTCTCTCTCTCTCTCTCTCTCTCTCTCTCTCTCTCTCAGGACCTAGTGTTTCTGTGATATGTGGCTGTCTCGCTCTCTTCTGTGCACAGATGTTATGTTGTCTCGCGCCGTGTCCCCACATCACAACAATTTGCGTAAAGAAAAGGCACCAACATTTGCCCGGTGGACGTCCGTTTCCCCTTTTGAAAGCATGTAAATGTGTTTTGTCTGCCGCAAACAAATTGCCGACGGAGTACTTTAGAGAGGCAAAACGTCTTGGTAAAACCTTTTATGTGAGAATACTATACACATACCTAGACAGACAAGTAATTGAGGGCGTATTGAGTATCTCCACTCCTATCTTTGAGATGCCGCATTGATGAATAAGTAATGGATCATCCTTTCAAGTGCATCTCGGAAGTTTTTAACCCCATGAAACCTAGAGACAATATAGCATAGCAGTTACACTCCAAACCTCTCATCAGCCGCCCTACGCACTAAGCCTCTCTCAACCCTCTCTCTCTCTGGGGTTATGCCCCCCCCCACTGGGTTCTCTTTCACCAGAGTGAAGTATCAATAAGAGACACAAAGGTCTCTCCCACACATGCACACAAGCACACAAGCACACAGAGAGGCATGTATGGCAGACACCTTTTATTATGTGACTGTGGGACCCCTGGAGGGCCAACTGGGGAGATGACGCCAGAGACAGCTGCGCCCTGCACACACACACACACACACACACACACACACACACACACACCATCTATATGAAAATACGTAGCCACATCTGTTTTATTATTAATCAGTCTTTGGGGTTAGAGTGAAATTTCTCAATCTAATTTTGGCTCCAGCTTTGAATTGAGTCGCATTTGCGATGACGTTGACAAGTAGCGCTCATTCAGACGGTGGGGTGAATCATACATCACAGCTTGACTTTCAACCTGCACGGCCTCCCAGTCCTCTCTCCCAAATCCTATCACGGCCGTGAGTGAGTGATCTCGCCACACCGAGGAGAAGTGCGCCCCAAAAGAAACTGCTCGACATGTTGATCTATCCTCTCAGCGTTCTCACGTCATTACAGGAATATTATCATGAAAAATCATTTTTCACAACCGTCCAATCAACGATCTCATCTGACATAAGAAAGCCATTATTGGTGTGCTACCTATTTTAATCTTTCTCCAAACACAAGATCCGTTTTTCTTTTTCTCAGACACCAGATGAAACAAGAATCCAGGTGAATGCTTTGACATGTGAGTCCATCATGAAAGGTCTTCTAATTACAGAGCCCTCCACCTTTCTGATAACATGGAAGATGATGACCTCTGACCCCTTTCAGACAGCTGAATTGGATTTCCTGCTCTGTCCCTGTGAGCTGTGCAGCGCCTATCCTACAGCTAAACAAACAGTAATATATAATTCATTAAAATGGGGGGTAAACTCTGATCTCCAGTCAGTGCTCACCGCAAGGTAAACGACCACCTTTATGAACAAAAATCAATCATATTTGCACAAAATTATTGACTAATGTTTAATCTTCCCTTAAAAGACCCTATCCTCTTCATTTAGTACTTACTCTGGTGAATAGCAAGACCTTGTGAAGATTGATGGCAGATTAAAAGGAGGGTAAACTCTTTCATAAATAAAAAGGTGGCTAAACTGAGTTTAAGTGGGTTTACCCAAGTGTTGAGTCCATGTCTGGACTCATTATCACACACTAGCACTAGCACATTATTTGATTTGATTGATTTTACTTATTTAGTGATTGTTTTGATTTTGACTTTTGGTGCCTCAGTGGATCTGTCTTAATAATTAGTGTATATTCACTGTTTTGTTTCCATGCTGAGCCAGTGGCACCGCTGGGATCCCCAGGGCCCATGATGGGATATTAGCCCCCCCCCCCCCGCCATTCCTATGCATCTAATTCAGTACAAGATCACCTTGCCTGTCTGTGGCTGAGGGCCCCCCTTGTGCATGAGACAAATCCCCAGCAAATCTTGGCTGACATAGCAACATCATGAAAATAACACGTCATCCTGTTATACGTGGGCTACTGTGTGGCATCACTTGGGTCTGTGAAACACTTGCACTTGCGCAACCACTACCACCCCTCCCCTCTGTCTCTCTCTCCCCTCTGTCTCTCTCTCCCCCTCTCTCTCTCTCCCTCTCTCTCTCTCTCTCTCTCTGTGTGTGTGTGTGATGTAAATGGGCGCACGAGTCGCAGGCGCTCCTCGACTCGCCAGTGCGCACCGCGCATCGCATCGTGTAGCATCGGCTGCTGCGCCCGGATCAGCAGCAGGCGCGGAGAAGAGGCGAGGAGTGCGCAGCGAGGATCCGAGGGACACACCGCTAGGAGAACGGGCCGACGGGAGGAGCGCGCCATGGCTGCAAAGGACACCGCAGCTGCGGGTTTCATCAACGTCAGCAGGGAAATCACAGGTAAAGTCAAACCCAAATCTTTTTTTTTTTTTTTTTTTTTTTTTTAATATCTGTCATTGGCGCCACCTGCGAACGGGAGGTAAGGGAGCCCAGGAGGGACAGCGGCGGGGCAGGAGAGCTGGTTTCAGGACGCGTGGAAGCATGGCAGGTTATTGCATTAGTTGTTTACTCAGTTGCTCCTCAAATCGCCGCTGTTTTGTGCGCGCGCGTACGTTTTGATGTGAGAGGAGTTTATCGCTGCAGGCACGCGCAGGAAATGTCTCCCAAGGCAAAAAAAAAGATATTTAACAGTGAAGACGTTAATCCGTATCGATCCCGACGCCGCGGGAGTGTTTCACTTATAGATTGAGTTTGTTTAGAGAGATCCGCCTTGTCGCGCGCAGGGCCCCGAGGTTCCAGCAGCGCTGTCGGGCAGAGTTATTATTATTATTATTATTTTTGTATGTTGTTTGCTGTGTTAAAGCATGTGTGCGCGCGCGTTCTCGCTTTGATGTGCATTCGGTGCGAGTTTTCCTGTTTTTCTGTGTGGGGGTTGGATGGGGGTGGATTGGCGTGCAGCAGGCATGGGTTTAACTGCACGCAGACGCACCACTGATCAGTACACACACACACACACACACACACACACACACTGGATGACACCAATTAAGGTGTTAAAGAAAGGGGGTGTCTCTCACTGCTAATTATCTTGATAAATCCCGCTGTTTACCAGGGTGACCGGCTCAACCTGGCCAAAGCCCCGTCTGTCTGGCCTGGTGGTCAGAGCCAGCATTAAGGCCGTCGCACCTGCCTGCCATCAGCCTTGGAGGTCAGGAGGAGAGAGAGGAGATAGGGGAGGGGAGCGGGGCTGATGAGTGAACACATCCATCAAACACTCAGGGGAAGGGCAGGGGGAATACGGTGACCCATCCTTTTGCCCCCCACTCTCTCCCTCCCAACCCCCGTCGGGAGCAGACGCCGAGGTCAGTCCAGCCGGCTGTGGGGGCCGCAGAGTGTGTTAAAGGCTTTAAGTGATTGGGCCTTACCCCAGCTTAACGTCGATAACTCTCTGTTTGTCTCTGGCTGATCTCTCCTTCGATCTGTGCCTCCTCTTCCCTCCATCCATCCATTCCTCTTCCTCCTCCTCCTCCTGAGAGCCACGTTCGCGGTTGTTGCCGGACGTGGAAAGTGAGAATTAATAAGTGTGCGACAGGGAAAGAGCACAACGGAGCAATGGACTCCCAAAGATTGTGTATATTTAGCATGGGCGGCCCCAGGTGGGACACGGGGCTGCCGTCGCTTGTATAGTTCAGGATCTTGAAGAGATGAAGAGATGTGACACTGAAAAGGCTTCCTGTTCAGTTCAGTTCAGTGAGCTCGAGCAGGCTTGGCTGGCTTGGTACTGCCGGGTCGTAGCGGCTCTGGATCCTGTGGTCTGTTCCAGCGAGATGAGCCGGGCTACTTCTTTCTCTCTGTCAGGCTAAAAATAGCACAGTTATGATTCTTCTTCAGCTGGCTGCTGTGTGTCTGCGTATCTCTGTATTTGTGTCTTTGTTGCTGTCTGTGTCTCTGTTATCCTGTGTGTGTGTGTGTGTGTGTGTGTGTGTGTGTGTGTGTGTGTGTGTGTGTGTGTGTGTGTGTGGGCCGGCTTTTTCCTCTGTATGCGTGTTATGGACGAGGCTTCCTATTTCCCCTCTGTGTTTCTCCCCAGAGAGCATCAGGAGGGTGATGGACAAGCAGGCCATCAAGTTCGTGCGAGCCGTCAAGCAGGACACCAGGAGCGGCAAATCAGAGGACAGGATTCTGGTGAGAGACCCCGCCCATTCCCTATCGGCCCCTCGTTGCACTTGAAGGAAATATTCATTGTTTCTAAAAGGAAAGAAAGCGTCTTTGTGCGTGTGTGTGTGTGTGGTGTTGAACAGCGAATAGAATGGAAGTCGAACTTATTTGTACCAAACTGGGGCGGTCAGGTGTCACGTTGTTGTACATGGGCGTCCGAAAACACACTCCACACACACACACACACACACACACACACACACACACATTGCAAAGCAGGCTCAAGACAGATGCTTGCCTAAGCAGAGCAAAGTGGACGCCAATGCCATGGCCTACTGAGTCCATCCTCAACCTTTATTAGATGTGGCAGGATGGCCTTAACGCCACAGGCAAGGGCTTGGCGTGTGTGTGTGTGTGTGTGTGTGTGTGTGTGTGTGTGTGTGTGTGTGTGTGTTGGTGTGTTTGTGTGTGTGTGTGCGTGCCAGCCAGCCAGAGGGTGTGTGGGCAGCCTGTGAGGTGTCCAAGCAGCTTGTATGAGCCGAGGCCACTGCTGCTATTTAGACATTGTCAATTAGTCAGCCACGTCCCTGATTAATTGCAGTCACTCTCTCTGTGTCACACACACACACACACACACACACACACACACACACACACACCCCGTCATATGCGAGCGTGATCTCATCTCATTTCCTGTTTATGCCGACAAAAAAAACAACAAGCTGACAAGCGATCCAACTGTTCATCGCTAGTTTCTCTCGCCGTTTTTTTGTGTCTCTCGTATTGTCGCTCCTGGTATCGCTCTCCTCCTCCCTCCTCCTCCTCCTCCTCCTCCACCACCCCCCCATCATCTCCATTAACATTACCACCCCCCCCTCCTCTATTTTTGTCGTCTCCTCTTTGTTTCCTTCCCCCCCCTCCCTCCTTATCTGTCCGTCTCGATTATCCTCCTCCCCATCATCGCTCTCCTCTCCTCTCCTCCCCCCACCCCCTCTTTCTCTCTCCTCTCTCTCTCTCTCCTCTCATCATCCTGCCCTTCCTTCCCTCCGTCTTTACTCGAACCCCGTAAAAGGGTATTGAGCTCCTCAGATGCAATTCAATTAGGTCTCTCCCTTATGAGAGTTTTTTTTTTTTCTTTTCCTTTCCAAATGGGCCTTGGCTGATGCCGCCGCTCCAGATTCTTTCAGGGATGGATGGATGGATATGATCCATTCTAGCTCGTTGTCAAGGTCTCCCTTCTAAAAGGCGATCTTTTCTCTCTAATGGATAAATTCATTTGGATGCATAAAGGGTGACGAGATGAGGACGTTAATGGGTGGGATGTTTCAAAGTGTCTGGGTCTTGTGTGTACACAAACAACACACGCTTCGCCGTGACACTCGTGTTGTAAAACGTTGCAAAATTTTAGGACCTTCCTTAAACCCCCCCCCCCCTTTTTTTTTAAGCTTCAGGGCTTTTTTAAGCTTAAAGGGCTTCTTTCTTTCTCCTCCCTTTTCATCTGTATCTCCATTTCATGATCGGAGTGAATTTAGGAGGTGAAATCGGTGCAGGATCGTAGCTTCCATCTAGATTCAGTTTCTAATGGAGTTTCTACATCAAGGCTGTTCAATCTAAGAACTACATCACGTCTTTGTCTCCCTTCTCTCTCTCTCTCTCTCTCCCCCTCTTCCCCCTGGAGACTGCTGGTATCCAGCTGCCAGTGTCTCTTGACTGTACCAGCCATCATGCACGCACACACACACACACACACACACACACACGATGTTGACCCCCCCCCCCCCCCCCCCCCAGAGCATCCCGCCCCCTCCCACTCCCTCTGTGTCAGACAGACACAGGGAGTGCTCAGCATGACATCCAAACTGCACCCAGGGCGATGTGTCGGGGAGCGTCAACATGCATGCTTCCATCATAATGCACGCACGCACACACACACACACACACACACACACACACACACGCACACACACTCTGACATGGACAGAGGGCATGTACACAGGCAGCGCACGCCTGAGTGCATCTGAGCGCACACCCATTATTAGATCACCCTATTTGAAGATTAGAGGCGAGTCCAAAACAAAGCATCTTCAAAGAGAAAGCGAGAGGCTGAGGGGGAGGAGTGAGGGGGTGGAGGTGTTGGGGGGGGGGGGAGGGAAACACGCCGAGACCAAACAACGGTGGAAGGACCGAGGGGAGAAGGAGGAAGAAGATGGGGGGTGGGGGAGGCAAGGAAGGGAAGGAAATGTCGGCCGTGTTGTGATGCCCCAATTGCCGCTTTCTCTCTTCCGCCACTTATTTATCCTGATCTGTCGCTCCATTTCATCCTCTGTTGGTTCTGTGGTTCCCTCGCTCCTATCTAATAATGGGCCTATTACTGGCTGAGATTGGCACTGGTTGACAGTCCTGAGCGCACTGGGATGGATCCGACGCATACACCCCCCCCCACCACCACCACCCGATTCCACCGAGGTCCTCGTGAGGTTAGGGCTTGAGGTTTTTTTTGAGTTAGTGCAGCTGCATGCAAAGACTCTGCCGTGGTTTCCGTGGCGTGCCTTGGTTAACGGGACGCTGACGGAGAGGGTGTGGTTTTTGAAAATGGTGGCGGGAGGCGTGGGTGATGGTATTTATGTCCAGAAGTCGTGGAGAGTCTACCGCAAATCACTCAGAGGTAGAAGTATCAGGACTGTGAGGGTGTGATGATGGGCAGTTTTGTTTAAACGGTACTAGAAAATTGTGGAATGTTGCTGTCGGTGCAGCAAAGCATTCTGGGACATTACTTGAACATTGATGTCGTTCCTCGAGGTACTCACACAATTCACACTTTCATTCACCCTTCGTTCCTGTCGCCGTCGTTGCTTTATTCTTTGTTTTTATTGTTTGTTCGGAGGTGTGAGTTGTTGTTTTCTTTCACCTGCACAAATGAGCGATTTGGCGTCCCTTCCGTCTTGCGCTCTGTTTTTATCACCCCTTTTTTTTTTTTTTTTTTTTCCTACATCCCTGTCTTTTATCAGGTTTTTTATTTTTATTTTTTTCCACCTCCCTGTCTTTTATCACCGTGTGGAGAAACTCAAACGTTAGACCTCAAAGGGATCCAATCCGAACGGTGGAATTGCTTCTACTCCTCTCCGGTCCGGTGTGGACTGATTGACTTGTGCGGACCCCGGGTTAATTCAGCAGCTGCAAATCCTAACCCTCTCTCACGGAGAACGCTGAAATTCAAAGCATCTTTTTATTTATTTATTTATTTTTGAACGTTGCCATTGAAACTCTGTCCCACTGTACTGCAGGCTGGAACACATCCTATCCCATTGAACTGCACTCACTTCAAATGAAGGCATAGTTTGGTGATGGACACCAACCAGAAGCAGTTTGCACACAGAGGGTTTTGTGATAAAGTGGCTTCCTGGTTGGGTCCGTTTCCATAGTTACTATATGTGGATGGGAGAGTTATTGCATTTATACTTTATTATTTATGTGGCCAAATGTGTGTGCTGTGTGTCTGACCACCTCCTGAGTTGGTTTATCAAGTTTGTTTTGCATCTTGGGGTGAGTTGACGCCTGCGTTTCTACATTTCTCTTCATTTCTCCTGTCCTGATTTGACCCCATCACCCAGGCCACGCGTTAACGCCCCGGGGAGGACGAGGTCTACGTTTGTCTCAGTGCTTGCTGATTGAGGAGGCTGACTTTCGACATCACATCCGAAGCATTTTCTGTTTTGATTGTCGCTAGGTGGTGGCGAACAATGTGTGAGATGGGGTGGTGGGTGGGGGGGGCGGGGCCAGAGGACACTTGGATGACACACGGAAGAATCCAACAGTGTATTGGACTGTGAAAGGAGGCGGAGGACAAAGCAGCAGACAGTTGATGCTAGAGGCAGAGGAGGAGTCGGGCACATTGGGGACCCCCAACACACACACACACACACACACACACACACACACCATAATATTCTTGGTTGGTTAATGGTGAATATTACCACCGCATCAGCGCCGCGTCTGATTGCGCAACGCGAGCGCTCGTGATGATTGTGCGTATGATCATGGTAACAAGTGTAGGCCCTGTACAGACCGAGAGAGAGAGAGAGAGGGTGAGAGAGAGAGAGAGAGAGGGTGAGAGTTGGCATGGCTGCAAGGCTACTCAGAGTATCACTGCCTCCATCTGATTCATTTCCTTTCTCCCCTTTTGCTCTCTTGCTGTCATTGTCTTGATTCCCCCTGTCTCCCCCTGTCTCCCCCCTCTCTCTCTCTCCATTTAGCCCTGTCTTTCCCTCACTCACTCAACGTCTCCAGCCTACTTTACCCAGTCTCACTTTTGCTCACGTTCTTTCCGTCTCGTCTTTTCCCTCTATAACTCTATCTCATATTTCCCTGTCTCAGTATCTCTCTCTCTCGCTCTCTCTCTCTCTCGCCCTCTCTCTCTCTCTCTCTCTCTCGCCCTCTCTCTCTCTCTCTCTCTTTAAGAGCTTTTCCAGGTTCTGCGGCGCTTGCTTGCCATCTCTTTGATTTAGAAGCATTGGTCTCTTTTATGAGAAAATCTGGAACAGGATGTGATTTTGAGCTTTGCATTTCTTCCCTCTCATTTGGCTTCTCTCTCTCTCTCTCTCTCTCTCTCTCACCCCCCCACCCCCACCCCCCCAACTCTAACCTCTACTTATAAAGCAGGACCTGGGGCATCTGTGCTTTCAAACCCCCTGTCTCTCTCTCTCTCTCTCTCACACACACACACACACACACACACACACACTGACAGATTGACTGATGGCAGGGTTATGTTCTGATGACGCTGTGTGTGTGTGTGTGTGTGTGTGTGTGTGTGTGTGTGTGTGTGTGTGTGTGTGTGTGTGTGTGTGTGTGTGTGTGTGTGTGTGTGTGTGTGTGTGTGTGTGTGTGTGTGTGTGTGTGTGTGTGTGTGTGTGTGTGTGTGTGTGTGTGTGTGTGTGTGTGTGGGATGAAGTGAGAGTGCATATTGTCTGTGTACTCCAAACCCAGCTTAGTGTGTGTGTGTTGAGAGGGAGAGAGAGAGAGGACTACCGCTTTGCCAGACTTATTCAAATTTGTTTATCTGAGTGTATCGGAATGCTTCTGGTTTCGATGTTTCTGTGTGTGTGTGTGTGTTTGCTTGCGTTGAAAATGCCCTTGTGGCAGAGCCAGAGATACCACGGGCGGCCAAGTCTGGCACCGATCCTTGGCTTGTTCCCTCAGAGGCAGCGTTGCAACACACACACACACACACACACACACACACACACACACACACACACACACACACACACACACACACACACACACGCCCAAACCCAGAGACACGCTTTGATTTGCGCCATCTCGTTTGAAGTGCAAGACCCAGAGCCTGACAGCTTATGATTAATATAAGCCCCCGCCTTCTGCCCTCTCTGCTGCGCGTGCAACACAAACACACACACTTTAGTCAGACACGTGCGCTCTCTCACACCACACACACACACACACACACACACTCTCCCCCATATGACACACTCCCTCCCTGCCCTCACAGTCTGGTTTGGGCTGACTGGCTCTTTGAACTAGTGCTTCTGACGCTGTGCATCACGGCAAGGGCACCTCTGTACCCCATCTCTTAAGGCTCCCCTAAAGCCTCCCCCTCTCTCTCCCCCTCTGTCTCTCTCTCTCTCCATTTCCTGCTCATCTCCCTTTTGATATTGTCACCCGACCCCCCCCCCCCCCCCCCCCCCCCCCCCCCCCCCGCCAGGTCACAGCGGCGTCGACCATCTCATCTCGGCGGATCAACTTTGCTCCACCAACCAGTCGTCATATCTCCCGGGCAGAAATGAAATCTGTTGCCTGTTAGGATTTTTCCTATTGATCCTGGGAAAGAAAAAAAGCGAGGCGGGGGGGTGTTGGGGGGGTTGGAGACTAAAGGGAATGTCTGAGAGGTGACGCGAGGGGGAAAGACGAGGAGGGGATGAATCACGGTTGGTGGGTATTTTGAAATCGGTGCCTTCTCATTGGCCGGTGGCGCTGTTGGAGGTTGGCCTTAGCTGCAGGCTGACATTGGGCCAATTTAAATGAAGTTGTTGGGTAATTGAGCTAAAATAAAAGGCAGCCGATTGAGATACTCGGAGTCAAACTTGCCTCTTTTCTCGCTTTTAGAAAAATCCTTGATGTCTCACTTTTGTTCCAGACTGCTCAATTATCCGCTATCTTTTCTCAGTTTCTATCAAATATCCCTCGATTTCTCCTTTTCTTTTTCTTTTTTTATATATATATATCTTTACTGCTGCACGGTACATCCGAGCAGGTAAAAAATAACTGTCGGCAGTATCGATCGCCTCTAATGATAGGCTCAAAAGGCTGTAAATGATCTATCAAGAGAGGAGAAACCCCCAACGCCAGGAGCCCCGTTGAGCTTCAGAGGATCAGATCGGCAGCCGTCAGAGGTCCTGCATTATTGATGCCCATGTTTACACCATTCCTTCAGTCTGATCGCAGACGGGAGCGATGCCGCCATCTTTCATTTCTCTCTCTCTCTCTCTGTGTGTTTCCCTTCTTCTCTGCTTCAAGGTCCCGTCATGCTTCCCCCCCCCCCCCCCCTCCCTCCTCCCACAACTCTCTGATTTTCTTTTAAATAACAGAGTTTTCAAACTTGTCAAGGAGTCGTGACGGAACCGGAGGTAAGAAAAGAAAGAGAAGTTGAGTGCAGGTGCTGCGGCAGATCAAGGACAATATGAAAGGGGAAAGAAAATTTTGGCTGAATGTATTACCCGCCGTGTGACGTTTTGCAGCCGCCTAATGATCTCCTCCGACAACGCCGGCTTGTGTGAAGGGCGGATGGGGGAGGATGGGGGAGGATGGGGGTCTTCGGCCAAGTCTTCACCCTCGTCTTCATCCCTCTCTTCTCTCTGCGGGCGTCTGTTGTGGACGTCTCTTTTAGTTTGGGCGCCGGGGGTCCTGATCCGGTCTGAAGACTTCATTAACGCCGGGGATCCGGTGTCTCTCCGTCCTCCTCCGCCACTCCCTCTTTTCTCTCACTCTGTTTCTTTTTTCTTTCTTTCTTCTCTCCCCCGCCGCTCAGCGGGGCGCCATTAGCCATTCAGCACGGCGAGGCCTTGAGGAATTGAAAGCGACAGAGCAGAGAAAAGAATAGGAGAACTGCAAGGGGAAGGAAGGAGGCAAGACAGGGGAGTTGGGCCAAGAGGAGGAGGAGGAGGAGGAGTTAAGGCGGGGGGGGGGGGCGCGGCCAGACGAGACACTGTGGCAATGAGATGGAGGGATTAAGGAAGAAGATGGGGGGAGAAATGAACAGATTTCCATGGAGATGAAGGAAGAAATTGGTGGTATGGCAGGAGGGCTGGAGAGGGAAATACAAACAAGACGAGAGTGGAATTGAGAAGGAGAAAAGTGGAGCCGGGATTTGGAGGGAGGAAGAGGCGGAGGCATGGAGGTGGAGAGGGAGGGATGCAAAATGGGCGGCTGGGGATGCTAACTGTTTTGTTAGTGTTATGAACGAGATGAATTTCACACAGAGACACGACTACTGTCACCTTTCCTCCTCCCCCCTTCATCCCCCGCCACTTTTTAAATGCCAATCCTTTTTTTTGGCTGAAAGTGCGCACTTCTTCCCTCTTTTCCCCTCTTACTCTTCGTGTCCTCCACCTCCTCCTCCTCCTCCTCCTCCTTCTAGCTCCTCATCTCGCCATAAATTTGGCCCTGACACGATGAGGAATCTGTTGAGTAAGTGCTACTTAGTGATGAACCACGGTTCCATCAACACGACTTAGCGCGATAAATTGCACTTGTCATATGACTTGCAGTTTCGCCGCTATATTTCTCTCGCACCCACACACACTCTCGCACACACACACACACACACACACACACACATACACCCCCTACCGTCATTAGCTTGCTAATGTCTAGAGTGCTTAGCATGAGTTACGAGGCATTTGAATGAACTGCGGTGATGATTTGCTCTCTTTATGGGGTGTTTGTGCGGTGCTATTTTTTCGCCGCGATCTGCATTTCGCATTTTCCTGCTCTTGTGACAGAAAAAATGAATGTGTTCTCCCCTCAGGTCCTGGCAACATGGAGGCTGTATCTCTTCGCTGTCAAAGTGCCCACCAAGGTAAATGTCCCTCTCTCTCTCTCTCTCTCTCTCTTTCTCTCTTTCTCTCTCTGTTTGATTTTTTTTTTTTTTTTTTTACGGCTTTCACTCGCCAACCTTGATCTCATGGTAATCTGACAAAAAAAAAAACAGCAGGGCACCTCGCAGAGCGGGGAGGAGAATGATGATGGTGGTGAGGGTGTTTATAATGCTAACGATGATTGTAGCGACGATGACGATGATGATGATGAAGACAACGAGGTGGCGGGAGGAAGATGGCGAAAGAGAAAAGATCACCGGTGCTGAGAGTTGACCGTCGGCGATATTTCTCAACTCTCGTTTTTTTCTTCCAGGCGGAGGTCACCTTCAACTTCTTGGAGATCCGCGCGATGAACACCTACCCAGACTTCCAGGTGAGACCCGCCCGAGTTCACACGTCGGCTCAAATGTCTTAAAGGGTAATTCCGGGATTTTTCAACCCGGTCTCTATGTCCACAAAATAGATCCCCGAAGTTTGGGAGCTGCTGCGGTCCATCGGCTCAACCGGTTGAGCCGATGGACAAACTTCGGGGATCTATTATGCGGTAAGCTAGGTGATTTTGTGGAATCCCGGAATTACCCTTCAAGACATCGCGAGGATAAGAACGTTGATCCGCTGTGTGGGAGTAACGGCGTGTCCTGTGTTCCCCCGTTAGGTTGTCATCGACACAGACAAGACCACCTACTCGCTGAGACTGCAGACCCAGGATCAGCTGGATCACATGGTCAACCACATCAACTTCGCCCTCTCCCGAGTCTTCAACAACTCCATATACGCGTGAGCCGCCGTCTGTTTTTTTTGTTTCTGTGTTTCTTCTCAGCAGCATCTGCGTCACCGCAAACCCGACACCTAGCAACCAGTAGGCTTAAATCAGCCAGCCAGCCGTTACCTGAAGGCACAGACACAGCTTTTATTTTGAAAGCCCCACGGAGCCATTCTTACACAATGGAAAATCCTAATGGACCCTTTTAGCGCCGATGTCACGATGACGTCACGGTGTTAGCTGGAGGCATCACCTCACCTCAGAGCAGCAGAGTGAGAGGCTGCCGTTCAACCCAAAATGTCGTCTTGCTGTGTTGTTGGACGCCAGAATCGAAGGAGAGGCTCCAACTTGACATGTTATCGTATACCAGCTGCTACTGCCGGTAAAAACAATCGAAGACAACGATGGTTAAACGCGGTAAAACGAAAGGATTGGACTGAGGCGATCATCAAAAATGCTTCATAGGTTAAATAAAGTATTGTCTGTTTTAGGTTTGGATTTGTGTCTAAAGATTGGTCATGCCCACCTCATCACAAACTGGGGAACTAGGAGGAATAACGCATTAGCGCATTAGCTAACCTTTTGTTGTAGCGTTGTGTGTGTCAGGTGTGTGTGTGTGTGTTTGGATGTATTTGAAGTCTTGTACATGACCATTCAGGACATAGTTTATACGCCCTCAGTTTCTCTTTACTATACACGCTTGGTTTCTCTATCAGGTCGGTGTAAATGTCTGGCCGTTCCACAGTAGGTAGTCCTGTCAGATCGTCGTTGGTTCATGTTCACTTGTTCCAGTAACACTCGCGGTCCTGGAGAGCGAGTGACCGTAAATATTCAGACATATCGTTATTGTCTTCAAGTCAACGATAAACGTGCTAGCCAGCGTTGTTCCGGCTAACGTGTTCCGGCCGGCTTCTGCCTCCACCTAAGCTCCGCCCACAAAAAAAAAGAACCGTCATCGTGTTTACTAACTGAAAAGGGGTTTATAGGGAAGTGCAGAGGAACTCGCTGTAAGGAAGAGTTCTGATCGAGTTGAAACTTTTGTCCCATTGTCACGTAGAAAGGTGAATGCACAGGTGAGCAAGGTGTGTCCCCCCCCCCCCCCCCCCCCCCCCCCCTCTAGGGTCCCATCCACCATGTCTAAGAGCAACGGTATTGACTGTGCTCCAGCTATTGACCCGGGCAAGGCTGTTTCCACACTCCATCATCTGTCAGGATGGCTCTCTTCCATTAGGGCCACGGCAGATGATTGCTTCTAGTGAGAGCATTAAAGAGAATAAAGAGAGAGAGAGAGAGAGGGGAGGCTCTTATTGTGTAGCCTTGTAACTGATTTGTGCCAGTGTGTTGAAGGTACATACTGCAGATAGCTAGATACCATACACACACACACACACACACACACACACACACACACACACACACACACACACACACACACACACACACACACACACCTCCAGGGACAAATGATGAGTGTTGAGATAAGGTTTAGGGGATTAGGGTCACGGATGTGGTTGAGGTGTTGTGTGTGTGATTTGTAGGCAAATGGGATTAAGGAGAGGATGTGTTGAGGGTAACAGTAGCGGTGTAGCGTTAGCGTTAGCGCTAGTGTTGTACACGTACGCCGTATTGACTCACGATACGTAGCGGCAAATTCAGACCCGAGCACTTTGAAACGCACGTAACATCCCAGTCAAGTCAAAGTAGTCGTAGTAGTTGATACACACCTGAGAGGTCCAGTGCCTTGCTCAAGGGTACTTCAGTGGTAGTAGTTGAGGGTGAGTGGGGAAGAGTAAAGTCATTCACTTTTCCCCAACCCCTCGGAGAATATTGCTAATGTGAATTCTCTCTCTCTCTCTCTCTCTCTCTCTCTCTCTCTCTCTCTCTCTCTCTCTCTCTCTCTCTCTCTCTCTCCTCTCTCTCTCTCTCTCTCTCTCTCTCTCTCTCCCCTCTCTCTCCCCCAGTCCCCCCATCTGTCGAGCGGAGGGAGAGCTGTCCGACGGAGGCCACAAATTTTCACCCGATTCCGAGTCCTCGCTAGACACCCAGAAAACCTGTGGTGAGTCAACTACCTTTTTGTGCACACACACACACACACACATGCATACAAGGAACATGCTTGCACACACACACACGCACACACACACACACACTTCTAAGTTGATGCACTCCCTGACTCACACCACATTATTTGGGAGCTTCATCCTTAAGTAGGTCAGAAGACCAAAGTTGTTGGCTGCTCTCCCTCTTTTTTTTTTACTAGTAATCCTATTAATCTGCAAGAAGAGTCTTTCATGCTGCAATACTTTCATCTCACCTCAATATTTACAGCTAATCTCTTTCTCTCTCTCTTTCTCTCTCTCTCTCCCTCCCTGACTCCCTCTTTCATCTTTTGCCTTGCTCCCTTTTCTCCTTTCCTTCCCTGCCTCCTCCACCCTGCTCTACTGTATTCTTTCCTTTTTCTGATCTCTTCTGCTCTCTTTTTTTTATTCTCCTTTTTCTTCTCCTGCTGCCGCACCGCCTCGCCTCTCTTCACCTCTCTCTCTTTTCTTTTCTTCTCTCTGTCCTCATCTTCCAGGCGGTTTCTCCGAGACCTACGCGGCCTTGTGCGACTACAATGGGATCGGCTGCAAAGAGGAAGTGCAGTGGGTGAGTTTTCATCAGGCTTGCTCCTCCTCCTTCCTTGT
>JAXDDW010000024.1:105000-122500 GCA_034670385.1 Hoplostethus mediterraneus
CTCTCTCTCTCTCTCTCTCTCTCTCTCTCGCTCTCTGTCTCTCTCTCTCTCATGCATATGCACAGGGCCCTCGGTGTGTGTGTGTGTGTGTAGCAGTGTTTGAGGTGTGTAGCTGGGATCAAACTGGTTTTATTGAATAATCCACTGACCCTGCCATCGATTCTCTCTCTCTCTCTCTCTCTCTCTCTCTCCTCTCTCTCTCTCTCTCTCTCTCTCTCTCTCTCTCTCTCTCTCTCCCTCTCCCTCTCCCTCTCCCTCTCCTGTCATCCCCTGCTTCCCTCCCTCCAGCAGGGACCGGGGACACAGTATCAGTCATCTTTTTGAAAGCAGCCCGGCCCAGCCAGTGTTCTCTCTGTCACAATGATGAACTACTTTTGCCCAAACGGGGAAGGGGGACCGAAAAAAAAAAAAAAAAAAAAAGTGTTATTGACCATAATGTGAATTTATGAATCGGTGACATCGAACGGTTTTGAGCAGATGGAGTTTGCTAATTTAAGGATTTTAATTTTTCTGTGTGTGTGTGTGTGTGTGTGTGTGTGTGTGTGTGTGTGTGTGTGTGTGTGTGTGTGTGTGTGTGTGTGTGTGTGTGTGTGTGTGTGTGTGTGTGTGTGTGTGTGTGTGATTCCAGGGACCTGGCGGTGATCGTGGCGTCCATGGCGTACAACACCTGGTTCACCAAGCTGTACTGCAAAGACATGCGCCTAGTAACTATCTCTCCCCTCACTCTTACCTTTTTTATTTATTTTTTAATTTTTTTAAACCAAGCCTGAAACCACTCCGGCTGATCTGTGTGCAGCGCTCGCTTACCTACCTGCCAGTGGAGGACTACTCATCACTCTGCCGGTTTTCTTTGACCCAGTTTGAGTTTCGTGCCCCTGTGCTAGCCTAGCCCGCTGTCTGAACGCATTACATTTATTGTATTGGCTCGGGGTTGTTTAGGCGATTTTATTTCCATCAAAAAAGAAAAAAAAAAACTCAAGTGGTGACTCGGGGGATCGGTTAGCACTTTTCTGGGTCGACGGGAATTGATTTGAAACTGACTTGGGACCAGTGCACCAAGTACGTGGAGCATATACTCACACTCGTAGTTTTGAATGCACCTGCTGAGATTTAGATCAGGTGAGTTACATGGAAATAAAAAGCTTAACACTATTTGAAATCTATTCAGTCAATTATTTTATTAAGAATAAATTCATGAATTAAAAGTAATAATTCCTACAAAATAAAAGCAGCAACTTCTAATGCATTGTGCAGAATCTGCAGCCTGTTCATCAGAGCTGATTCAGCAGTCGGATTGCTGTTGCCCCGGTCTGCGATGGCGACCGCCTACAGCCAATAACACCTTGCTGCTAATCTGTTGTTCCATATTTAACACTCGCTGTAGTGATTTTATCCGTAGAAAGCTGACAGGGCGTGCACACTCAGCAGTCCCGGTTCACTTTCACTGTCACCAGCGTCCGATGTGTTTGCGGTTCCTCAGGGTTCGGAGGTGGTGGACCAGGTTCTGCACACAGTCAGCAAGTCCAACAGCCTGGAGGAGCTCACTCTGGAGAACGCGGGGCTCAAATCGTAGGTTTTTTTCTCCCGCCCACCACCATCATCGTCATCAACCTCTGTGTTTCATCTCGTCTAGCCTCTTTCCTCCCATCTCCCTTTTCTTTCCTTTCCTCTCTGTTCTCTTTCTTTTCTCCTCACACCTCGCCTCTCCACTCCTCCTCACCCCCCCCCCCACCTGTCTCTTCTCTTCTCCTCTGCTCTCTTGACCTTTTCACGTCTGCCTCTCCCTTCTCCCTCTCCTCCTCCACCTGTCAGCCTCTGGTCTTTCATCTCTCGGCACTAAAGCTCCTTCACCGCCTGCAGGCTTTACTTTTTCCCCTCATTGAGACGTTAATGAAAGTCTGGTTTCACCTCACATGACTTTTCACCTTCATAAGCGTTGCTAGTTTCATTTAGCAAAGCAATTTCCGCAGTCAGTATTAATTGATATGAATTCTGTACCTCAAGGCAAAAGTAATTTCATGTAATATAATGACAACTTATCAAGGGTGGGAGTAATGAATTTCATTCACCTCCGTTATGTAACTGAGAAGCTTTTTTTTTTGTGGTTATATACTTTTTTTCTATTTTTTTTTAAGTTGGTCATTTTACTTTTATGAAGTGTTTTAACTGTAGTTTTATACTTATACTATATATACTTTAGATCGCCTCCAATACAGATCTGAAGCCTCTCCATATGCAACTGACGCAGAAACTGACCAATCATTTTCATGTTGACTGCGTCCTGTTGATTCACGCTTCACTTTGTTTGTGCTTTTATTTTGTAGTGGTTGTTGTTTCCAATTAAAGTAATCTTGTTTGAAATGTGTGTCCTATCAGAGGTAAAAAAAATGTTTTAATAATGTTTACTCGGAGTACATTTTGTGTCTACTCGATAACAATAATTTTACCTCTACTTCATTAAATTACCAGTACTTAGTTGAGTAGGGTGTTGTGGTACTTTTAAGCGTACTCTCTGAGAGCAGCCTTGAATAGAATATCCTTTGATCTGCTGACTCTCTGTTCTCTGTCATCGTTGGTCTCCAGGGATTTCCCCCAGAAGATGGCGTCGGCCCTGTCGGAGAACCCGGCCTCTGTGATTCACTCCCTCAACCTGGCTCACAACACGCTAGACAACCAAGGTACAAGCCCGGGCTCCTTCAACTCAACTCTCTCTCTCTCTCCCTCCCACTGTTGTCTCTCTCAGGGTGCATCCGATTGTTCTCTCCGGCTTTTTACTTTTGCCGGAGCTTTTGTCGGCTGTCAAAGAGTTCAAAATCAATCTCCGACCACGCAGAACTTTTCTTTTCTCTGTGTTTTTTTTTTTCTTTGTTTCTCTGTGTCGTCTGTGTTTGATGCTGTATCTCTGTCTGAGCGTCATCTCCTGTTTCTCTCTCTCTTTAGTGGTGCTTTAACGTCAAATTCTTCCTCTCTACCCCATCCTCTCTCTCACACACACACACACACACACACACACACACACACACACACACACACACTCTTTCCTCTCATGTCAGTTTCCATGTTTTCACAACCATTCTCTGCATCAGTCAGTGTTTTTGATTACGTGTGTGTGTGTGTGTGTGTGTGTGTGTGTGTGTCACACGGAGGTAATGCTCTAAGTGCCGCTGCCGTTACCATAACAACCATAATCACAATAAAGGATACCCTTGAGGCTATTATTCCTTTTTATAGAACGGTTACCGACGCATGCTTTTATTCCTGCAAAGTATATTGTACGTACACAAGATTAAAAAAAAAAAAAAACTCGTTCCCTGGTTACCACAAGACTCGAATTTCCATTTTTGAGAAAGCAGACATCACTTGGAGTGTGTTGTCGACCAATCAGATCGCTTACCTGAAACTAGTCGTTGTGTAATTTGTCTTGGCGTATGGTGTTCATGCGGGTGCTGCTGGGAGCATGTGGGCGAGGGGATGTATGTTGGCTTGGTATAGAGAGTGTGTGTGCGTGTGTGTGTGTGTGTGCGCGTGTGTGTGTGTGTGTGTAATATTAGCTATTTTCGTGGCTGTGTGTGGGCTGGTTGTTGTTCTCTGCATGTCCTGACTCATAACTCTGTGTGAGTGCTTGGGTGCGTGTGTGTGTCTTTTAGAAATGAAATGGACCGCTTCTCTTCCTCCGTTCTCCCCCCCCCCCTCTCTCTCTCTCTCTCTCTCTCTGTCTCTCTCTCTCTCTCTCTCTCTCTCTCTTCCGGCCAGGAGTGTCCAACTTGATCCAGCAAGTGTGTCGCCTCAACAAGGGCCTACGCCTCCTCAACCTCTCCAAGACTTCCCTCTCCTCCAAGGGTAGGCGTGACTCCCCCCCCCCCCCCCCCCCCGGGACACAGCAACCCCCTAGTGGTCAACAAGATGCGCGCCGCACACACACACACACACACACACACGCTTGTGCACCTGCATGACACACACGCAGGAATATCCACGTTCGTTCACAGTGCTTCATATCTGGAGTTGGGTGGGATTCAGGGTTTGAACCCGGATCCTGCAGATGGAGGACGACCTCTTTCGCTCTGCTGACCCAGATGCAGTTAGACACGACCAGTTCACACGGTCGTGCAACACAATCCTATTTCGGACACGCACCAATAAAGAAACCCCGCGCACGCACGCTGCGATCGACCAAATAGTATCCAGGTCACAATTAAAAGTAGTTCATCTTTTCCCCCTCCCAAATCCTATGTAGGCACCTGGGCCGGTGTCCCAGTTCTGCTGCTTTCATCCCGGACAGCCGCCCGGTCCACATCACAGCAGAGTGAAACGCTTTTGCTCCGTTATCGATTTATGTTATGGATCATTTTAGTTATTTATGAGTTGCTGAATAGTGTTAGGGGTGTGGAAGGGGTGCCGGCAGACAGCCGTACAATAGAAGTCGATTGTTATTATAAGGCCGGATTGCAGAGAAAGACATGCACACCCTACCAGTGTGTGCGTGTGCGTGTGCGTGTGCGTGTGTGTGTGTGTGTGTGTGTGTGTGTGTGTGTGAATGGAAAGCCACACCAGGTGTGATATTTGAAAGGCGGCGGGTTGACACAGTGATTCAGAGGGAGTGCGGTGGTGGTGTTGACCTTGGATGGTGGGAGCTGGTGTGACTTTGCGGTGGCGTTTTTGTTGTTGAATATTTATAGATCTCTCTTTCTCTATCTCTCTCTACCCATCTCTTAAACACACACACACACACACACACACATGCTGACGCAAGTGCACGTGCACATACTTGCACGTAAACACACGCGCCACCTCCTAGACACTTATACGCAAATGCATTCTCTCTCTCTCTCTCTCTCTCTCTCTCTCTCTCTCTCTCTCTCTCTCTCTCTCTCTCTCTCTCTCTCTTGCCAATGTCAAACATATATACACGTGGACACACACACACACACACACACACACACACCGGACGCCTTCTGAAAGTCATCAGGAAGTAGCAGCATCGTGCAGCTCCGGCGCTGACAGATAGACGGGGATTAGCAAGCCCGCTGCCTCTCCTCCTTCAGCCGGGGCTCATTTCTCCCTTAATCGCTATAAATTAGGGATGAAGAGCTTAGCGCCCCGCCGGCCTCGGAGCTGCACACACACACACACACACACACAACCGGCTACTTCCAGCCACTTTCCCCCCCCCGCAAATGTTAGTGATACAGACGATGGCGTGTAACGATCGTCGCACCCAGCTGTACACTTCTTCATCCCCCTGCTTTCGCTCTCTCGCTAGATGCTTCAGCGTCTATATTTAATCCTCGCTGTGTTGCAGGGTGAAGATTCTTTTAATGAGGAGTTCCATGGAGCCCGTGGGCGTGAGTTTTGTGTTGTGATCTGATTCGAAGAAATTACTTTCAAGCGTACAGGGTTGGATACTGGGATAGGGGGGGGGGGAATACAGTGTGGTTGATGTCTCCCCCAAAAGCCCCCCGTAAGCCTCGCAAATCCCCCCCCCCCCCGTTTCGGTTATTTTCCCAGCAGCACCGGCTCACCTGCCTCCTCTGTCCTTTCTTGTACTCGGCGGTTCCAAATGATAAAGTCACGTACGGCGTTAAAAGGCATTAAAGTGGCGAGGCCCTTATTTTGAAGGGACCGAGCTCCAGGATGATTCAGTGACTCAAGGATGCACCTCATTCTGCCTTTCTCCCTCCATCTCTCTCTTCTCCTCCCATCCCTCCATCCCTCCATCCCCCCCCCCCCCCCGCTAGGTGTGGTGTCTCTGTCCCAGGCGTTGTGCTCGAGCGACGACTACTCCAACTCTCTGCTCCATCTGGACCTGAGTAAAAACCCCGGGGTTCTCTCGGGAGAGGATGCTACGGTGAGGACTACACACACTCTACTTCCTTCCTTCCTTCCTTCCTTCCTTCCTTCCTCACTAACTCACTCTTTGCTTGTTTTTCTCCCCCCCCCCCACCGTCTGTAGAACCTGTACCTGTTCCTCGCCCAGCCCAACTGCCTGGTCCATCTGGACCTGTCTGGGACCGACTGCACCGTGGACTTGGTTGGTACTCACTGTGTCTGTACCCACCTATTGCCTGCCCAGTCTCATCTCTAGGATGGGTTTCAGCACAAGCAGCCAGAACCAAAATACATGCATATCCTCGCTGTCTGGTCAAAAACCTCATATCTCTTTTTTTTAGCTTGATCCTTCAGTCGAAGTCAAAACATGGAAATCGTCAAAACTGGTCAAAAGCTCTACTCAACGATAGAAAACGTGCATCCTGCAATGTCGTTTTATATAAACGAGAGTGTCGTTGGTCGGTTTGTCACGCTCCAGCTAGACCGTTTTCTGTGTTGGTTTCTTTATTGCGTCTATATATAGCTTGTCCGCTAGCGTGCAAACGGGTGTCTTGTCACATTATCAGACATTTTGAAAAGGATGGCACAAAGACGTCGCCGCTCGAATGTGTCTGCCCCTGCTGGCCACTTCTGAGATGGCGGCTCTCGGGGCGTTCCCTGGTTCATCCTGAATCATTGAACATGGAAACCAATGGGGGGGGGGGGGGGGGGGGGAACATTGAGGTGCATTATGTGATGAGAGTTCAGTTATTGCCCGGACAGCCTTGTGTACGTTCTGGTCTCTTTAAGTAAAGAGGCAGGCGTTCTATTTATTTTCCACATAGCAGTAAAGTCCACTTGATCTTAAATGTACTGGAGTCTCAGTCATATTTCATAACAGTACTTTTCTTCCCGGTGGAAGGATGCCCCCCCCCCCCCCCCCCCCGGACCCCCTTAGATGATATTGCTTTGTGCTTCCTACCACCACAGTTAGAGAAAAGAATAGAGGGGAAGGGATAAGGGGGTTGAAAATAGTGCTGGCTGGATGGGAAGACTCTTGGATAATTTCACAGCAATTTTGTCTACTTGGCTGGAATATATATCGAGGGCATTAAGCAGCATTGTTTTTGCAGGCTGTTGTGTTGACTAAGGATACCGCATAGATTTGAACAGTACAGACATAAATGATCTGTTTTCAGAGCGTGATAATAATAATGTCGTACTTTATCGATCCCCTTTTGAAAGAATGTCTGTTTTCTCTCGGCCGCCGCGCTGAGGGAGGTCGGCTATAGAGCGGCGTCCCCGGGGGGCCGCTAGGGATGGAGTGTCTCGTTCAAGGGTACCTCGAGCCCAACAGAGTCTCGTAAACGGTTGTGAAATGAGCACAAAGTCCTTGTCACGGAGAAAGGGTTCGCTACCGGTTAAGTTTAGGCAAATAAAACGTCTTTGGCCCTCGCTTTTGGTCCTTGTTCAATAAGACAAAAAACGTTTCTAGCCACGTCTCCTTCAGGTAACCTTTTTCGAGCGTGTACTTGCATTTGAGGACCTCCTGCTTGGCCCCTGTGATATTACAAATCACGAAATACTCGCTTTTTTTTTTTTTTTTTTTTGCCTCAGACCAACATTTTAACTACTCGATTCCAATGTCGTCGCCGCCGATGCGGTGCGCTGTTCCCGCCTAACCACAATGCTTTGCGCTCAGCCGTGATGGGGCTCGCTTAATGCGTTCCCTTGTTGAGGTAACTACTCTCTTTGGCACATTTTGCTTCGGCTGAGCAGTTCCAAACACCTAGGAGCTTATTAGGGAGCTTGTAAAGCAGTCAGTCTGCAAACCCCACAGCCGTAAATCTGTTTTAGGGAGGAATATTCCACCCCCACCATGTCTGTTCCCTCCTTTATTTGCGAGTTGTCAAACTTTCTCCCCTTTTCTCTTTGAAAACCCCTTGGAGAATGGCCACTCTTTGATTGCCGTTTCATGTGCTGTTTTGCCAATTGCAATTTATCCTTTGGAGAGCGAAAGTCTCTGGGAGAATCTTGTCTTTTTTTCTTTCTTTTTTTAACGGGGAGCCTTTTGGATTGAATTATTAATAAGATGCTGTTTTAATCTGCACCAACGTACTAACGATGGTGAATATTGATTCGTCAATTTGCATGATGGATCGTGCTGCCGGTGAAGAAAATGGATTTGTCCGGTAGTTTCACCTCGTGCGAGAGAGAGACGAGGCGGCGTTTATGAGTCAAAGGAGAAAACAAGTTTTGATGGGTTTTTCTTATTTATCGTATTTGCCTCGAGCTCAGACGCCTGACACGCGCTTAACCTTTTTCATTCAATATAATAATTACGACAGAGGTTTTCTTCCACAGCCCCTTAGTTTGAAAGGAAGATGACTGTTTGATTGACAGCTGAAATGACTGAATTCAAACGCTGGCACGGTGTTATATTGACGGTGCGTGCAGGGGAAGCTGGAGGTGACGCAGCACACCTTGTCTCCGTATTTCTTAGCTTTTTTTTTTTTTGAGTAGGAACCTTGACCTCCTGATGAATACTCGTTCTAACAAACTGTTGAAGAACTCCCAAGTAATTACAGTTTTCTCTTCTTTGGCGTCAGCTCGGCTTTGATTCATCGCGATACAATTACAGTCCTTATTGCCCGTTTAGTCCTGCCACCAGCAATTAGTAGACTTGACTGACAGATCGTTTCCCATGCAACTTTTACAGAATGAGTGAAGGATTGGTAGCAGCGCACTGTGAGCCACGTTTCAGGGAGCTGCTGGCTGGTGGGGGATTAAGTGCTTCTTTTTTTTTTAAAGAGTAGCATATGGGAGAGTTTACCACATTCGCTTCAGATAATGTCACGCAATCACACAAAAGACTTGTCTAAACTTTAATGATCGTTGTATTGCCCCATGCGCATCTCCACCATATGGCACCAGAGTAGAGTAAAACGACCCGGGTTAGACCAGCAGCCGCTCCACATGCCGGCGCATCTGCATCATTTGATCACAGCGGCTTCTTCTGCACGCTCGCGGCCACCGCTGCCACCTCGCGCCCGCCGCCGCCGCCGCCGGAGCTTCTACTCAGCCTCCCTACGAAATTGCATTTCTGTTACGCCGCGACTCACAGTTAATATCCTATGGACATGATGTATTGCGGGCGCATTTTTATTCAAGACGCTTCGGCCAAGAAAGAAATAGCATCATTTTTTTTAGGCTGTTCAAAATTGCATTTGTGTCAGCTGTAATCTCTGCAATCATCATTTGTGCGACGTTCGGGCGCCAGAATAACTGTTACACAACACAATCACACGAGGCGCAGTGAACGCAACGCTACCCATTTGTCTCTCTCTCTCTCTCTCTGTCTCTCTGTCTCTGTCTCTCTGCCAGTTGTTCGGGGCCTTGCTGCGAGGCTGCTGCGCCGACCTCTCCTACCTGAACCTATCCAAGAACTCCTTCTCTCACAGGTGGGCGTTCACCTCTGCCGCGCCGGCTAAGTATAGATTTTTCTTTTTGTTGTTTTTCTTTTTCTTTTTTTTTTTTTACAACACATTTGTTTTCTTTCTTCTGACTCAGCCAAACGGTTTTTTGGGGGGGAATTTCCCGCCCGGAGGCCGGTGCAGAGCAAAAGCATCAAAATTTTTATTTTTCCCTAGATTTGTGTTTTAAACCCTGGGGCCGCGTGCGGAATTAGCTTGCGCGCTCGCCCCCCCCCCCCCCCCCCCCCCCCCCCCCCCCCCACCCCCCCCTCCCCCCCTTTGGGCCCCCCCCCCCCCAATTTTTTTCCCCCCCCCCCCCCCCCACCGCCCCCCCCCCCCCCAACCCCCCCCCAAACCCCCCCCCCCCCCCAACCTTTTTTTTTTTGTTTTGGTTTTCCCGGGTGGGGGGTGGGTCCACTAATGCCCCGTTTGGGGCCCAAGTTTCCCCGTTTACCTTAAATTCCATTACAAGCTTTTTGGGGAGGAGGGAAAAAAAATTTTTGAAAATGGTTTTTTGGGGTTATTGTTCCTCCCCGTTAATTTGTTGTTTTTTCTGTTTTCCAGCTATCTATTTCTTTCCCTCTTATTTTTCCCCGCCCCTTTCCAACTTCCCCTGCCTCAAACCTTCCCACCCCCCTTCCCTTATGGGAAAGGGAAAAAAAAAAATTGGTGAATATTTTGGTTTTTAATTTGGAAGTATGGGGTTTCCCCTTGCGGTTTCCCCCCTTTTTTCCTCGTTAACTTCTATCCCCTTTCCTTCTCTCTTACCCGCCCTCTTTCCATTTTCCCCCTGTTTCTTCCCCCCTCCCTCCTTTCTCTCTCTTCTCCTCCTCCTCTCGGGTGATTATTAGTTGTGGAGCCGAAAATGGCTCTCCGGCCGCTTTCCAACAAACTCTATAAACACAGTCCAGAAGCGACGCTGACAATTTCTACACCCCCGGGAACGCACGGCTACCCCCATATGGATGAGGGACACCGTCGCTCTAAACCCTCTCTTCTGCTCTCTCGCCCTCTTCTCTCTCTCTTCATCTCTCTCTCTCTCCTCTCTCTCTCTCTCTCTCTCTCCTCTCTCTCTCTCTCTCTCTCTCTCTCTTCTCTCTCTCTCTCTCTCTCTCTCTCTCTCTCTCTCTCCCCCTCTCCCCTCTCTCTCTCTCTCTCTCCCTGTCTGAGCCACGCAGATGGTTTGGGTAATTGGTCAGTTACCTTTTTAACTGGTGGCAGTAATGAATGCCAGCCTCACCTTTTCATGGTGTCTGGTTGATATAATATGACCGAAATGTCACAGCCAGCATCTGTCTGCTCTGGCTTCCTATCTCGCTCGCTCTCACTCTCTCTCTCTCTCTCTCTCTGTCTCTGTCTCTCTCTCTCTCTCTCTCTCTCTCTCTCTCGGTTGTCTGCCTGCGCGCCGCAAACTTTCTGTCACTCTCCATCAGTATATCACTTCCCTCTGTCACTGTCATTTTTCGTCTCGCTCAGTCGCTTATCTGTTCCTGTCTCGTTGTCCTCTTTCATTTTCTGTCTCTCTATCTCTTTACTCCACCCCAACCCCCCCCCACCCCTCCCCTCCCCCATGGTTCTCAATCTTTCCTCTCTTTCTTCCCAGGAAAGCGAGGGATTCTCTGCCGACCTTCCGCCAGTTTTTCAGCTCTGCGTTTAGTCTGACCCACGTCAGCCTGGCCTCCATGAAGGTGCCTCCTGATTCTCTGAGGTAAGTTGTTCAAGTGACCCCACAAACTATTTGAACATCTCTAAAATTAAGATCCAATGCTATCTTTTTTATTTTATTGTTATTATTTCTCTTTTGTCTTATAATATCTTTTCATATATTTTAGTGTGAATTTTTCTATTTTATATTGTATTCTTGACCTTTGCCTTTATTGTTATGCACCAAACACCAAGTCAAATTCCTTATATGTGAAAACATATTGGCAATAAAACAGTTTCTTTTCAAAATAAAGGGTGACTGCATTAGCGACATTAGTGTCCCTTTGGTCACACATCTTAACATTTAGTTCAGAGAGTGATGATAACCTCTTTACACATTATTACAATTAATACGCCTTCTGGATGACATTGTAATCAAAATGCATTAAAAAAAAAATCCATTTGCAAATGCACCCAAAAGGGATTGACGATCCAATCACCCACACCACACCCGGAGGTGGTCAGAGTTGCATTTGGCCACATTACCGACAAAGTGTAAATGCATTCCCTCTCAAATTCCACATATACATGTGTAATGTAATACGTAATCCAGGAAGCACTCGCAAATCAAACATAGTAAAAATGTATCGTCAGGATACTTGCGGGTGTGGGGGGGGGTGGGGGGAGTGAGACAAAGTGACATGCATGATGCATTTTAATCCGGTTTATCGTGACACCATCCAGATACAAGCCTGTTTTATTTTGAAATATATTGAACCTAGCGTATCCATATAGTAGCAACAGAACACATTTAGTGTGGAGCTGTGACTGGTGGAGACAGCCCAACGTTATTCACTGGCATGGGCAGTTTTGACATTTGGATTGTCAGTTATTAGAGCTTGGCTTTCACACGGCCGGGGTGAAGGGGTCGGATTCTCACCTGAGTCACCTGTGAGAAGAAAAAAAAAAAGGTATGCACTTTCGGGGTCTGCGAGGTGCCGGAGATAAGCGTCTGCTAAATGGCCTCCGCTGAAGGCCTTTTGAAACTCGGGACAAACCGCTAAAGGGCTAAACTTTCTCCACGTATCCCACACTGCTCTCTGACCGGCACTCGAATGCATAGTTGATGCCCGCTGGCCTTGAGAGGAAATTGGAAATCCACCATTAGACCAGCGAGAGCACTTCACCGTCCGAGGGTGATATTTTTCTTTTTTCTTTTTTTGACTGTCTCAGGCTTGAATGCTGAAATTACATTTGCCCTGTGGGTTGTATCCAAAGATTTATTTATTTTTTTTAGCAGCAGCAGCAGGGGTCCCAGTAGGTCCTAAACCCTTCTCAACAGTCAAGTTCTACTCTATTAGGTTAATCACACTGTCTTTCAGATTCAAACCCCTGCTGAAGTGTCCTTGAGCAAGGCGCCGCGTGGTGAGGTACGAGCGAAAAGGCAATTTTGAGTACAAATTGCGTATCACAGCGTATTGCAGTGTCTCTGTCAGGCGTGCGGCCCTGCTGTTGGCTTCAAACAGCCGATAATCACAATCAATGGCGGAGTAAACAAAGGAAACCGGCAAACAATTGAGGTCGGTCGTGCTCCGCATGATGGATCGCAGCCAAAAATGGATGAACTGGACTTCCCCACATTACTCCTCATTACTTCCTCGCGCTGCCTGAATTCTTAAACGTGTTTTTTTTTTTTTTCGGGCTGTAACAAAAACAACCTCAGACGGAGCCTCGCTTGTTCTCGAGTGTGATTTTTGAGTGCAAGAGGGCCTGCGTGTGTGTGCAAAAACAACTCGCCACTTTTCCTGAAGAAATATCGGCAGTCCTGGGTGATCTTTTTTTTTTTTTTTTTTTTTTCTCAGTGAGCTATGAATCATCTTTTTTTAAGCTACTTTTCCTCTGCTCACGTTGCTCCAAAACCCTTCAGGTGTGCAGGAGGGGAGATGGTGGCGGGGTGGGGCGAAGGGCTGGATGAGCCGTCACGGTTGTCGGAGGGGGAACAAAAAAAAACCCAGCAATTGGATTTATGCAGAGCTGATCTTCTCTCCTTTCTCTCCGTCTCTTTATTTTTTTATTCCCTCACGTTGTCCTTGTTTGTGTCCATCAATTGCTCTTCGCTTGTTTCATCTCATCTGCCTCTCTCCTTCCTCTCTTCTCTTTAAACCTTCATCTCATCATCTTCTCTGCTCTGCATTATCCTTTGGCTTCCCCCCCCTTTTTTACCTCTCCCTCACTCTCATTCTTCTCCCTCCTTCTCTCCTCCTCCATCCCACCTTCCTGTATTTATTTCCCTTCAGAGCGCTGTTCCTAGGTCTGTCCAATAACCCTCACATCACCGATCTACACCTGGACATCAGCGGCTGTGAGGTACCGTCTGTTTTCACCTTTCTGATTTATCTCTTCGTGGATGAACATTTGTGGGTATTCTGACATTTTCTCTGCCTCGCTCCGTCCTCCTCCTCCCTCCCTCCCTCCCTCCCTCCCTCCCTGCCTCCCTCCCTCAGCTGAGGTCGGCAGGTGCTGGGGTGATTCAGGAGCTGTTTCCTCGGGTTTCATGTGTGGGGACCCTGGACATCTCTGATAATGGTGAGACACACACACACACACACACACACACACACACACACACACACACACACACACCCCTTTTTTTAAAGGGGTATTAAGTAATCTATTGCCTCTGATGTATGAGCTAGGACAAGTAGGAACTGCAGCAATATTGGCAGTTGCAATACTGGCAGCAATAAAGTTGTCTCCTGCTACACAAGTCTCTGGCAGAGCCAACACCCCCCCCACTCACATACACACACACACACACACACACACACACACACACACACACACACACACCCTCTTTTGGCATAAGAACAAGACTTCTTAGCCTTTGTAGCTGAAATGAAACACCGGCTGTTTGCACCCAGCACTGTCCAGCATATCTGAGCAGTGACAAATGCAGGGTAAGAAATAGTTTTTTTTTATAGCTTTGTAACCTAAACCCTTTTCAGGGGCAATTTTATTGAACTATGAAATAATACATTTCCATTGAATATTGGCAAATAAACACTCAATTTGTCATAATGTCATAATACACCGTTACATACTGGAAACAGAAATCTGAGAAGGTCTCTACCGACTTGGATTGGAAGTACCCAATGAACTCTGATCCACAACACATGACCAAGTCCAGTCCAACACCTGTTAAGGATCGCATGCCATGTACAGTCCGGTATTACCCATGATGCACTAGTACTCCAAAATGCTGCGCTGTGTTGTGCTTGTACAGCAGGTTTGGACGCCGACTTACTGGCCGTCCTCCCAGCCTTCTGCAGACACCCGTCCCTCAAACACCTGATGCTGGGGAAGAACTTCAACATCAAGGGCCGGTAAGGGACCCCGGCTGGGGAGTATAGGCGGTGGTATAGTGGAGATAATGATGATGATGATGGTGATGGATATTTTCCTCTTCTGTCTGTCTCCTCCAGGCTGTTGGATGAAATTCTACAGAAACTAGTTCAGCTAGTGCAGGAGGAAGAGTGTGTGAGTTGGATTATGTAACGTATTGTACATGTGCGCACACACACACACTCCTAAATCCTTCAGTACATTGTGCATAGATGTACGCCTACGCATGCCTCACACACACACACACACACACACACACACCCTTCACCCTTTTAAGGTTACATCCTCATTTATGTAGGTGCAACCTCAATCTCACCCCCACAGACACAAAAGCGTGCACATGGACCAAAAAAAAAACCAAACACACCCAATACAGTACAAGTCATGTCCTCTGCAGGCCCAGTGCATGATTCATTTTTAATTCAGTCTCACTTCATTCTCGAGGCTCCTGAGGCGCACTCGCTTCCTCTCTCACTATCTGCTGCGCAAATCCAGCATGACAAGTAGCTTACTCAATTATTTACCAGTGTTGATGGTGATAGCTCCCAACCAACTCGCTCTCAAACGGAGCACGGGTTGAGAGTATGTGCCCTAAGTACACTCGCACAGGAGGGCCGGCGTGTGCACATTTTGGCCCCTCGGTCAACCTGACCGTTAATGAGTCATCCGCGTGTCCCCGGTACGTCTTTCCCGTCCAGCACCCGAGGCTAGCATTTTAGCATGTGCCGGTGTTGAGTGATAGGCAAGTCGCATTATCTCAAAAGTGATGAAATGAGAAGTTTACACAAAATATGATAGAAAGATAACTATTTTTGAACGACGAGGGACTACTTTCTCTGTTTCCATAGGAAGTGAACATGGTGGGTGATGGGAGGCAGCTAAAAATCACTGCGCAGCGGATGAATACGCGGTTGCTCCCCTGAAATAGTTCCAAAAATAAACGCTGCTACATCAGTGATCACCATCAGTCATTTTTTAAATGTATGAATCTACCGGCCGTAAAGTAAAACCCATTAACTTTACTACACCTACTGTCACTCAGTATGCTAAATAAAATGTTAGCGTTAGCATGGAGTGCTGGACAGGAAGACGGATGATTTTGGTGTCAGGCCAAGCTCTCCTAAAAACGTCCATATCCTCTCCCCTCCCTGCTTCTCTTTCCTCCACCCGCCCCCCCCCACCACCAGGCCCTGCAGTCCCTCTCCCTGGCTGACTCGAGGCTTCGCCAGCGGGGCACGGTGCTGGTCAACGCCCTCGGCTCCAACGCCTGCCTGCGGAGGGTGGACCTGAGCGGCAACGGTCTGGAGGACGCCGGGGCCAAGATGCTCAGCAAGGCCTTGCAGATCAACACCACGCTCAGGTGCGCAGGTGTTGAAACGGGTCTTCGGGTGCGGTTGGGAGAGGGAGGAACGAAGGGATTCCCTGCAGATCGAGACGGCAAACATGTTTTAGAGATGTTGGGTAGATGAGGGAAGAGGATATACTGTGGTTACTGAGAGGCAGAATAGCAAGATCAATTCAGCACTAAAATATGAGGGGTAAAAAAGCCCAAAATGTTAAACCGTGTAGAAGGTAAAACGGGGGAAGGGGGCGGTGCTGGAGGGATAGCACGAGGAGGCAGTAGGGGATGAAGGGAAGAAGAGGAGGAGGAACGGAAAGCGATGCCCTTCAGGCAAACAATGTAGTGTGCCACCCTGCAAGTAAGGGAAGAGGAGAGAGGGAGTGAGGGAGCAGTGGAAAAGAGAGAGGTAGCAATGCCCCCGGGGGATGGATGGGTGGGAAGAGCTGGAGGGGAAAAAAGAGGGCAGAAAGGGAGGAGGGGGGGTGGATGTGGACTAGAGAGGAAGGAGGTTTTTTGCAGGGGCGAGAGAGGGAGACCACCTAAGGATCTGGGTTCCGCCGATTCGATTTCTGGGACAGAGCGAGCCGAGGAGGCGGGGTAAAGAGAGAGAGGGGGGGGAGGTGGAGGGGGTGGAGGGGGAGAATCCACCCCGTGAAATACAGATGCTCAATAGCTGCGTCGCGGGCCGCCTCGCGTGGTGCTAATGTCGTGGAGTTGATGCAAGCGTCTTCTGCCGCAGAGCAAAGTCTTGACAAATGGAGTGGTTAATCCTTCTGTAATGTATTTGTACAGCTGCACGGCCACATAAGTACTGCGCACCCAGTCTGTGTGTGTGTGTGTGTGTGTGTGTGTGTGTGTGTGTGTGTGTGTGTGTGTGTGTGTGTGTGTGTGTGTGTGTGTGTGTGTGTGTGTGTGTGTGTGTGGTGGTGTTTTAGCGGCTTTAGAAAGTGACTGATCTATTTCTCTCTCGCTCCCTCCCTCTCTCCCTCCCTCTCCTCCCGCCTGTCTTTTCCGATTTTTCTTTTCGGTTTGATCCCTCTCAGGAGTGTGACGTGGGATCGCAACAACACCACAGCGACAGGCTTTCAAGACGTGGCAAGAGCCTTGGAGCAGTAAGACACACACACACACACACCAAAAATCCTTGGAAGAAAAACCAAAATATTTATGTTTTTTCAACAGCCACACACACACACACACACACACACACACACACACACACACCCCCCCTTCAAACAAGCATAACTCCAACACAGAATATGAGTCATATCTGTCTCTGAACCCTGCAGTGTTTACTATTACTCCACGTTTCATCACTCTTCTGATTGGCTTGCCAGTACACCATTATTCCTTGAGTGTGAGTGTGCATGTGTTTTATACATCTGTGTGTGTGTGTGTGTGTACAGGGGTACGTGCATGTGTTTGAGAGTGAGACAACTGTTGGGGGACCGATCCTCCGCTGCCCCCTGGGCGTTTCCTGTTTGTTCTTATTAAAGGCGAGGCGATGCTGATGACTACTGCAGATGTAATTTTTTAATGTGCGTTTCTTTTTCCCTCCCTCCCTCCCTCCTGCGCCTTGTTCCCTCTTCCCTTGTTAGCAACTTTACACTGCAGTACATGCCCCTCCCCCTCGCTGATGTCACTCAGGCGTACCGCAGCGCCCCGGAGAAGACGGACCAAGCCCTAACCAAGGTGAGGCGGGGGCTCGGAGACAAAACGGCGCCTTCAGTTGTGGTATTAGGATTCAGAGCATCATACTATAAGGATTCACAAGGTTCCTACACAATCTGTAGAATCTGCAATTAGATTTTTTTATTTGCACATTTCATTT
>JAXDDW010000024.1:127500-297500 GCA_034670385.1 Hoplostethus mediterraneus
GGCTAAGAGCCCTCGAGTGCTCATACAGCACATTACATTTGCAATGTCAGGGTCAATTGACTTTCTATTTAATCAACTGAGAAAGTGTTTTTTTTCCCCCCTTTAAGAATGACATTGAAAAATGTTAACGTAATTGAGACTGTGTGCTTTTTCATAAGTCAATGAATTGCAGGTTTTGAACTCACTAAAATGAAAGTGGGTCGACCTGAAGCCTGCTTGGTATGCGCATGTGTACAACATCGAATAGAAATGATTTCCATGTTTTTTTCGCAATCCTTTTCTCCCCGTCTGGTCGCAGGTCTAGGCGACGACCCGAGCTCCTCCCCGACCTCCTCTGCCCCGGCCCGCTCGGCGCCCCTGTCCCGCTCGGCATCGTGGGAGTGTCTGTCCACCCTTCCCACCAACGGCTCGCCCTTACGCCACGTGACCCACGTCAGGCCACGCCCACCGCGGAGACACAGGCCGGGGCACCTTCCCCCGGAGTCTGTGAGTGGCCTTTGACCCTGCTCTAACTTCCAGAGTGGAGATGCATTTAGTTTCCCTGGCATAAGTTTGTCTCGCACTTTTGAATCGGTATCCGTCCTTGAACCTAGGAGGAAAAAAAAGCCTAGAACGCCTGCGGCACTTTTCTCAAGGAGTTGTCATTGTGCTCGCGGCGCCGTCGAATATATTCTTCTGCCCCGATTTCGAATCCGGTGCTCCGGCGCGTCGGGTCCGTGCCGCTTCCACGCCGAGAGCCTAGCGGGGCGGCGAGAGAGCGAACCCGAACCCGAACCCGAACCCGAACCCGAGCGCGCTTTCAGCCCGAGTTCATTTCTTCTCCGATCTCTCTCCTCTCTTAATTCATTTGCTTTTCGTGAGAACTTTTCTTCGCTATTCATCTCGTTTTCGGTGCCGGTGGCGCCGTCCAAAAATAAGTTCCTTTCCTTTTTGTTTTTGTTTTAAAGGAGGAAGCTGTCACATGTGTCTCTGTGACTCAAATGTTAATCGTGTGCACCCGGGGGGGGGGGGGGGGTGGTGGCCGCGGGGCAGCCTCCAACTCAACGCCGTTGGAGGCTGCCCCGCGGCCACCCCCCCCCCCGCGGCCACCCCCCCCCAACTCAACGCCGTTGTTTGTTTTGAGGCTTTATAATGGCTTTTTCTAAATCGGTACCGACTCAGTTAGGGCGGCGGTGATGTGGAGTTCATTCACAAACAGACTCCTCTATTGGCAGGGGATCCGGTGTTGCCAGCCGGACATTTGAAATGATAATAGCCTTTGTCAGCCTTTCAGCTTTTCTTGACATGCTGGCATTGATCATTTTTATCCTGTTATCTGTTTCCCCTGTGTGTGTGTGCGTGTGTGTGTGTGTGTGTGTGTGTGTGTGCGTGTGTGTGTGTGTAGCATTGCACGGAGAACGGAGCAGTCAGTGTGCTAGAGGATGGATTGCCTGATTTCTACAGCAAGAGAGTGCTGCCTGACAGGTAGCACACACAATTAGTTTGAAATGTTTGCGCCATAATTTAAAACAAATGGTGGTAGATAACTCATGTTGGACTCAAATGCTTCAGTAGTGTTGGAGTACACATATAAATCACTTGTATGTATCTAACAGGGTGATCGCCAGCGCTGTGTAAACCATGTGTAATTAAATCAACATTTTTACTCATTTATACATTAATGATACACTGTTCTGACGATACAGGCTGTGAGATGAGTAAAACACCAACGTCAGAGATGGACGCATGTGAGCTGCCGGTGTTGATTAACAGTTGAAGTGGAGAATGGATGCAATTATTAATCTGAAAAAAAACGCTCAGAAAAGGAGTGAAACGAAACGAAATTAAAACCAGCGAGGCCTCTTCAATAATGGATGGGCTTGTTCTCTGTGAAAAGTTTTTTTTTAAAACCCTGCATTCAATTACTGTCAAATGGCACATGAGCATAAGTAACGGGTGTGGGCTCAGTCTGGGATGATGCTCGAAATTGGTCACGGATGATGTAGTCAGAATGCCCATTGGTCGATGATGACCGGTGACTGATTGGTCGGTGCGGTCCCTAGTACAGATGCACACAACCAACACCCCTCACCTTCATCTACGTATCTCTCTCTCTCTCTCTCTCTCTCTCTCTCTCTCTCTCTCTCTCTCTCTCTCTCTCTCTCTCTTCCTCCATCTCTTCCCCCTCAGTCAGCTGTCATCCCTCCATCAGGCCCAGTCGCTGAGGAGGAAGAAGAGGCGCAGCGTGCTGTCCATTTTCTCCGGCTTCCGCAAGAACCGCAACTCCACCATCTCCAACCAGGACACAGAGTGAGCAGAGAGTGGAGGGGGGCGGGGCTTGGGGGGTTGAAGTAGCGTTAAAGTGCACCGACCCAAATGAGACTGTCAGATGAATCCGATGCGCGGGCGTTAACGTCTCTGCATGGCTTCATAAATATATTAATGGTGGAAAATATTTCCCCACCACCACCCGTCACAAACTTTTTTTTTCCTTTTTGCTTTGAATTTCTGGGGCTGCATGGATCCAGCAGGCTCTTGCATAACGGCACCACAGTTTGAAAAAAGTACCCAGCAGTATTCACACAGACAAAAAAAAAAAAGGGGGAGAGAATGGCACTCGGGGAGGAAACCTCAACATGAAAAGGGGGTAGGAGAGAGAGAGAGGGAGGCCCTCAGGAAGAGCTGTGTGTTTCAACCCACAGAGGTGCTAACAAATCGAACGTAAGTGCAGGAAGGTTAAAAAAATAAAAAAAAAAAGCGGGTGATGCAATCCCCTCCTCTAGTTTAAAGTTTCGCTGCACACGGGAGAGAGATCTGCGACTCAGACAGGAATCAGGATGTAGAGCAATCTGAAGGAGAAGAAATTAAAGAAAGCGATGACTAATCTCCAGGCTGCCTGTGTCACCAAAGGCGCTTTAACAGTAGTTTTGCAGTGTTTCACCTTCAGATTGTGTGGCTAACTGACAGCCACACACACACACACACACACACACACACACACACACCCCTCCTTCTCTTTCTGGAAGCAGGCAGTGTGTAACAGTACCTGGGCGCAAGATCAATTGAGAGCAGCATTTACAAGTACACGCTGCGTACAGTACATTAGTACTCCAGCGGAGAGGGCAAGATGGATCCTCCCCGCTAGCTTACTCTCCTCCGCCCAGGTCCAGCCAGCAAGTGAACATGGATGAATCACACACACAACGCTTGTCTTGTCTGTCTGTGCCAGTAGCGCCTCGGAGAACATCTACTCCATGATCCAACACACGAAGGAGGCCGCCGCCGCCGTTGCCCCGGGGGCCAACGGGACCGTGCCTTCGCCCCGGCCAGCGCAGGGGACGAGGGGGGCCCAGCCCACCCTGCCTCATCCAGAGACAGGTACAAGCACGACGGCAGTGACTTAGCGAGTAGGGGGGGGGGGGAGGGCTGCGTTTCCCAGCTTCAAGCGTCTGTGACTTGCAAGCGTTCCTCCCTGCCAACGTGTCCTTGAGCAAGACGCTGAATCCCTGCGTTTGTGTAGCTGGCGCCGACTTCCCCGTCAAGAGCTGCGAGTGAAAAGAGAATTATCCTTCAGGGATCAAAAGAGTATCAGAATAAATATTTATATATTTATATATCTATTCACTGTGTTTGTTTGATTCCGGTTGGCGCACCAGACGGTGGTGTGTGCGGCACCGGCACACACGACACAGTAATTGACTCTCAAATACTTGAAACTTCTTGGCAGTCTTCCTAGTATTCCTCTTGTGGCAAAGCGTGTCCATCTGGTGCTCAAAAAACGGGTTAAAATAAACCCAAAAGAGTCATTTTTTTATAAATGCTTTTTTGTCCCGCCTGGTCCCGGTCCAACTTGTAAGTAGAGATCAAAAGCGCAAGCGTCCGAACTCCCGCGGTCTGCGGTTCAACGCGGCGCTGCAGGACGCCACCTGCTGTTCCCAACCGTTTTTCTCTCTGTGTGTGGTTTGGCGTTCGTACAGGTCGCACCAAGCGGAAGATGATGTGACCTTTTTTAAATGACTCACACACACACACACACACACACACACACACACACACACACACACACACACACACACACCTCCCTGTCTCTCTGTGGTTCTTCAAGTAGGTTCCATGGATCTCAATGATCCTTGAAGGGATTCAAGGGCATCCCCAGCAAAATGATTCACTAGAAATTATTTCCAACTAGAAAATATAAGATTGATTCATATTCAAAGGTTTCACTCTCACCATGATTGTCTCCCTACATGTGGACAGTTACACAATTCAACATGGCATCAAAAACCTTCCTTCATGAGGGACAAAATCCTGTCAAACGGACATTTATGGGGGTCAAATGTGTTTGCGGGGGTCCTTGGATGCGGCGTTACTATCGGTTCCTTTTCCCTCTTCCTGTCCCGCCCAGTCCACAGACCTGGTCAGCATGGTGTACAGCTGCATCGGGGCCGAGATCGAGGACTCGGACGCCAGCAGCACCTGCGACGCCAAACCGTCGGACCGGGACGCTGTCACGGACGCCCCGGCGGACGCCCGGACCAACGGCCTCGCGGCCTCCTCCTCCGACCAGCAGACGGACAGACAGACGGAGGCGGGCAGACAGGAGAGGATCGTACCCCTGACGGACTTGCAGACGGAAGAGGACGGACACAGCGGTGGAGGTGGAGCCCCCTGTGGGCCGAGGCCAGAACCTCCCCCGCAGAGCTGCAAGCCCAGTCTGGCTGTCATGAGGCAGAGACACCTGCAGGAGAGTTCAGGTACTGCACGTTAAAAAACAACTGAATTTGTATTAGAAATGCTGCACGGTGCATTTTTTCAGCACCGATATATCATTGTCACATTAATTGTGATACTTTGGTATAATTACTGCGAACTAACGAGACCACGGTGGAGACGAGCTCACGCCGGTGGTATTGTTAGCGCTGGTGTTTCCCAGAAGCCCCACTGCTTCCTGTGGCTAATAGGATGCCGCTACTTGTACCCCCCTCCTTCCTCGTCCCTGGAGTTTGTTTTCCCTTTCACTTGACTGAAGAGGATAAACACGTTGGAAGTGATTTTCTTTCCAGAGGCCTTTACCTCGTTCCACCATCTGCCAATTATGAGAAACTCTGAGAAGCTTTTTCGGAAGAGGCTGCTAATCTTCTCAGCAATGGTCTCATTTGTGGAACGTGATTATGCCTAATGTCTGCGGTAATGATTCTTGGGTGTTAAAACGCTGCAAGTAGCACCTGGAAATGATAACAACTGTTTGGGCCCTTAAGTGATAAACATTAATACTAGCGATAAGTGTGAGTATAATTAAGCATAAAATGTTTCATGTGTCAAACTGTCAAAAGTTATTGGGTGCAGTAGAGATATATTTAAAAAGCAAATGTCAGCTGATAATGTTGCACCAGTAGATCTACTTGGGCCACAACAATAATGTTAAACTTTATTTGTAACATTACAAAGTGCTTTACATTCAGTGAAATGACTGGAGGCAAAAAAAAAAACTCAAATCCCATGAATGCAGAGAAGGAGCCATATAAAAGAAATACAAAAAAAAGTAATAAAGCCATTTAAAAAAAAATTGCAAAAAAAAAAAAAAGTCTGTCAAAGTAAGTTCTCTAAGAGGTTTAAAAGTAGATAATGATTTGGCCGGCCGAATCCCCACAGGTATGTTGTTCCAAACTGAAGGGGCCTTTAGACTGAAAGGGCCATTATCTCTAGCTGTCAGTCTGGACCTCACCCACCAGGTAGGCTGAAAAAAGGACGAGGCAATTACATCCTTGCTGCAGCATTCAGACTGCAAAACAGACTTTTTAATAACCGTTTACTTTCTTTCTTGAAATGCCCGTTTATCCCGCTGGCTGTTTCAAGTGGAGGCCCTCCGCCGTGATTGAATATCGGGGCCCCTTTATGTACGAAAATCTCCCTGTCGTCTGACCGTGATGGCGGTGGTGCTTGAGCGGATGGAACGGTTCGAGAGCGTTTGGTTCTTACCGCTTACAGTGGACCGTTTTAAGGACTGTGCGTTTGACTCCACAGAAGATGCAGGAAGGCTGGAAGACGAAAGGGAAGACGACCAAAGTGAGAGAAAGCAGAGAGCAAGAGGGCCAGAGGGACAGCGTCCTCCTATTCCCAACAAGGTGTGTCTGTGTAGTAATAAGAGCAAGAAACCAGTTTCCAAAAAAAAAAAAAACGTTACATCAAATAACCCAGTGATGTTACGTCCCTCCCTCAGCCCAGCCTGGAGCTCTCGAGAGACAAGACCTCCCCGGAGAGCCGAGCCAAGAGCTCGCCCGAATCCTCACCTGTCACTCCACCCGAAGAGCCAACCGGTGACAGGAAGAGCCTCCCGCCTCCCGCCCCGCCCGCCTTCGAATGTTCTGCCGCTCCTGTCATTCAAGCGGAGGGGACCAGTGAGAGGCAGAGCCCGCCCCCTGCGCCACCAGCGGATCAAGGTATTGCTTTGTGAGAGATTGTGATAACTGGTAAAGGTTAACGTTGTGATCTAGCTAGCTCCACGTTTGTTTTGTTTGTCGCCGTGGTGTTTCTGCACTGCATGGTAAATGGACCGTACTTGTGTAGCGCTTTTCCGACCACTCAAAGCGCTTTACACTACATCCACATTCACCCCAATCACACACATTCACACACTGATGGCAGGGCGCTACCATGTAAGGTGCCAACCTGCACATCAGGGGAATCGAACCATTCATACACATTCACACACCGAAGGCGAAGCTTCGGGGGCAACTTGGGGTTCAGTGTCTTGCCCAAGGACACTTCGACATGCGGACTGGAGGAGCCTGGGAAATCGAACCTGACGACCTGCTCTACCTCCAGAGCCACAGCCGCCCTACTGCGCTGTCCCAGAGATCACCTGTCAATCAAACAGTGTGTGCAGCACTGGGACGTCTTTGGATTTTCTGCTGATGGAGTTTGAGTTTCTCTCTTCTTTGTCTGTTCAGCCAGGCTATCGAATGGTGCACTTCCTGTGCACCGGAGACACCGGCCGAACAGAACCAGCTTTCATGAACTGGCTGTAGGTTGAATCACTACTGTGGTATATCAACCGGCATAGCAAGGCAGATTATTACTTAAATGGAAAAGTGTGACGATGATGATAAAGATGATGATGATGACAGTGATGATAATCATATTGTTGATCGCTGCGATAGATGACAATGACGACAAATCGGAAACCGGTGTTGATGATGTCAGTAGGGACGTATAATGGAGAGAATAGGGTGCAGATGATGATGATGATGATGATTATGATGAGTATTGTTTCATCAATCAGATGACGAAGGAGGAACAAATGGATTTCCAGCAACATCGCAGCGCACCAGGAAAGCCAGCTCGTTTGACATAGGTACGTGTGACACGAGTTACCGCGTCTGCCTCTCCGAGCGCCTTGGAGTCTGCATGTTCACGTTCTACACCAGTGTGTGACACGCGTTTGATACCGCAGTCAGCCGTCCACAGAGATGTCTGATGCATGTCTCAGTCTGTGATTTCCTCCCTCTTGCTGTTTTTTTTGTTTATCATCCATAACAATGACGCCATGTCTTTTGTTACGGTACGTCAGTGAGTCTCACAATGATTTTTTTTTTACGTGCTCCCAAGCCTGTAGAGCTCACTGGCTGCGTTACTGTATCACTGCCTCCTTCTGAGATCCCCTGGGTACCACTGTGTGTGTGTGTGTGTGTGTGTGTGTGTGTGTGTGTGTGTGTCTCGTGCCATTTCCCCCATCAGGCATGGAGCGGGACAGCCCCGGCGATCTGGAGAGGTCCTCAGATCGCAAGTTCCCCGCGAAAAAGCCCTGCTTCCCCCAGTACAGAAACAGATCTCTGGACTTGCCTGCCGGGACCAGGTGTATGTATCTGTTTCTCCCTGACTACGCCGATTCGGACGGTATGAAACCCCCCCCACGGTCACGAGCGTTCATACCGTTCATAACCCCATGCACGTTTGTTCTGATCTCTTACACGTGGCTGACCAGTGAAAGAGCATCATTTGATCGTGTTCCATGTCAATTTCACCGCAGCTGGCAGCCAGTCTCGATGTTGCACGAATAAGTACGCTATCAGAAAAGAATTTCACCATTTTTTTGGGGAATGGAGGGCTTTTTTTTACCACTTTTAATTGGAGCTGATTCCTTTTTGATACCATGTTTCCCATTATGGAGATAATTGGCAGCCATGTTTCGCTGATTCATCACCACGCTCCCGGTACGCCGAGCCATTTGGCGTTCAAGATGGAACCCCCCCCCCTGAGGCTCGGGAAGTCAATGGGCATTGATGACGTGGCAAAACAGTTGCCAATTATCTCTCCGTAATACGAAACCGTATATCAAAAGTCTGCTTCAGGGGGGAGACTCCATTACAGTCACTGTGAAAATGATAAAAGGGTCACAAATGTTGGCATGAAAGCCCATTATAGTAGAACGTGTGAAACCTAACTGGCTTGCCTGTGTTCTCTATGCCAAGTCTTTGGTCATATTGCAGCTTGCCTTGAATTGAGCCACGTTAGAGGTTCCAAAGTTTACCTGTCAACGCCAGAATGTATAAGGAGGTTGTGTTGCGGTCATGAGTGAAGCTTTTTTTAATTTTTTTATTTTTTTAGCCCTTACTTCCAGGTTGGACACGAACCTAACTGGCATTAAAACTGCGTTTTTGCTCGTTCAGGTCACGAAAGTCCCCCGCTCGGTGACGGAGATGCGCTATGACATCACCAGCAGACGAGGAGGCGTTTACTGGGCGGAGACGGTTGGACAACGGAGGACTGGAGAGAGACGAGCTTTTAAAACTGACGGAGAGAGAGAGAGAGAGAGAGAGAGAGAGAGAGAGAGATCCAGACGGGTTGCTGTTCTTTGCGATACATGTAGACATTTGTTGCTGAACGTGCATGTATGCTTTTATGTTTTTTAATTGGTTGCACTTGCTATGGATTTTCTCAGGCATAAAGGATGTTCTGACCTACATAAATTCCCTTCGGTGGACACACACACACACACACACACAGTAGTACAACAACTCTCCTGTATGCTCACTTATTGTTTTAGGCATTTCTCATTTAGTATTGAAAATCCCCCGTCTTTCTTATCCCCTCCCCATCTTTCACTGACAATCTGTGACTCTGCGGCTGTGACTTTGTATTTATTCTAAAGGAATATGTGTAAATATTGACTAGAAATCCACTAAACTGCACTAACCATTGTGGTAACTCTACCAGTTTGCGATGATGTTTTTATCTGTGATAATATTAGAATTAATTTGATAAGTGTGTTGTAAGTATGCTTTTTTTTTTTGGTGTATGCTGACAATGAAAACAGAAATGTGTATCGTGCACTCAACCATTCCCACCTCTGTAAGAGGATCGAGTTAAGTCAGTCAATGGATCATTTACAGTTTTAAGCTGATTTTACAAGACTGAAAATGAGTATATTTTCTAAAAATGCTTCTATGAATCTGAATAAATAAAAATTGACTTTACAAAAGGAGCTGGATCGTTGCAAGGTTTTAATATTTCTCTCTTTATGGCACGGTTACATTTGAGCATTCAGAGCGACTCTCAGTGAGGGCAGCAGCGATGAGCAAAGCTTTAATTCCTCAATCATCAACATTGCAAGCAAGTGATCATAAGGGGGTCAAGGGGTGAAGCCACAGGCTCTGGACTGATCAGGTAGGATAGAGTAAAGAAAAACCATCAAAGGAGGAAAAGAGCATCTTCAGAACAAGCAGATGCAAGGTTGCAAAGAACAAATCTGTCATAATATGAAAAATGTATGTCTGAAAGGAGGCCCACAAAGCAAATGAATAACCAAAATGACAGTGTCGTTTAAAAAATAAAAATAATGATAAAGATAATGGTGATGCGCTACTGCTCATCATCAGCAGGGGGCAGTACAGACTAAGCCCAGCTCCAGTCTGCCGGCCGCCTGCTCGCTGTAAGCAGTAATCAGTGTCACTGCATTAACTATGGGTGAACGAGCACGGTGATGCGCGGCAACACCGGTGTTATGGTGTTGAATTGGCACATGACATCATTTTTTAAAAACGGTCGCCCCGGGACAACCGGGCTGACAGATCGAGATACCCTAATGAGGGAGATCAGCGCTTAATTGACAGTATAAACATGCTCGTTAATTGCTACTATTCCTCCAGCACGCGCGTATACAGAGATTCTCTCGTCGCGTGGCTCTGCGCGTAGCTCATCCTGTGTAACCACACAGGTCAACTTAGATCATCTTTGACAAACGATGATTGAGCGTGTTTGTTCTCTGAGAAGCTTGTAGTCACCTCTCTCTCTCTCTCTCTCTCTCTCTCTCTCTCTCTCTCTCTCTCTCTCTCTCTCTCTCTCTCTCTCTCTCTCTCTCTCTCTCTCTCTCTCTCTCTCTCTCTCTCTCTCTCTCTCTCTCTCTCTCATATGCACAACCCTACACACGATATGCTTAGTTGTGTGTGTTTCAGCTGTTCCATCCAACCACAAATCCATGGTTCACACATGCATATACACAATCTTCTGCTGACTAAAGTGTGTGTGTGTGTGTGTGTGTTACAGTGCCATTCATCTGCATGCACGCCAACTCATTCATCTTGATCCATATCAGATTGTAGCAGCATGTGTGTGGTTTACGATGAGTTATCTGCATGTTCGCAAGCTCATTCATCTGTCTTTCTTTGTAGGGAAGTGTGTTTTCTCCAGTCTTTTTCTCTCTCTCTTTTGTGTGTGTGTGTGTGTGTGTGTGTGTGGTGGTGGGGGTGGGGGTGTTAATGTTTTTGTGTGAGTCAGACGTGTTCAGCACCGGCAGATGGGTCAGCAGTAAGCCACTTGACTTGCTGTGTCAACAGCGGAAGATTGTAATAAGTTGATATGAGCCAGTGTGCTCCACCGTGTACCCACCGAGCACCACTAAAACAGGTGGAAAAGGCTGTTCCTCCAAAACAACATGTACATTTTGAGGGGAAAAAAATCTCTGGATGTTCATTCTCGATATATTTCAAAAAACGCATGATTACATCCTCCAAATGCTGCTGTTTTGTAAAAAGTATTGACACATTGAGACATTGTCCCAGCACCTACACCTTTACCTGTATACAGCCTTTGGACATGTTTAATGCTGTATTGTGTGTAGGAAAAGCATTGAGTTGTGCTCCTTTCCCTTAAAAGATCCCATCTTCACCAGTGTGATCAGTGTGATACTACTTACTATGATGTACACTATGAATTTATGTCATACTGATTCATGTCTATCTTATCTTAGGTGGGTTTATTGTCCGCTACATCCCTGCTTGAAGGCAACTGCTGTGAACTCAAATGAAACAGTAAATCCTTCAACTTTACTGCCTCCGTTTTCCTGGGATAGGTTTAGGTAACACCTTTGTTCTTCCTTTTGAAATGACTTACTTGACGCAATCAGCCCGCCGCCCACATGATGGATTCCTCCGGCTCTGCCCTGAAGTCGTCACGACTCGGACATTTCCACCGACGCAGCTGTCGCTGTGTTTTCACCCTCAGGTCTATAAAAGGCTTCTATTCAGTTTACCTCCATCCTTATGATCTGAAGAGGCGCGTTTGACTCCATCTATCTTTCCACGCGGGCCTCGGTTGTAGCGATCATTACCCATCTCTCCCTCTGGCTCTCTCTCTCTTTCTACCTCTCTCACTTTCCTGCTCTCACTCTATTCCCCCTTCTGCTCACTTGTACCTGTTTGCTTTCTTCAAGGTTTCCCTACCGACAAGTCAATCTTGTAATGCCCTACCCTAGGGCATTAGGGTTTAGCTTTAGGATTAAGATTAGAATTTATGATAAAGGTAAAGGTAAAGGTTAAATGTAAGGGTAAGGGTAAAGGTAAAGGTAAGGTTAAAGGTAAGAGTAAATGTAAGGGTAAGGGTAAAGGTAAAGGTAAGGTTAAATGTAAGGGTAAGGTTAAAGGTAAGGGTAAAGGTAAATGTAAGGGTAAATGTAAGGGTAAAGGTAAGGTTAAAGGTAAGGGTAAAGGTAAAGGTATGGGTAAGGGTAAAGGTAAATGTAAGGGTAAGGGTTGGGGTTAGGATTTAGGGTTCCAGGTTGTAGTAATTCGTCGTGTGTGTATTTCCGTTCTGGTGCGTGTGTGCCTGTGTGTACGCTGAACGCAGAAAGAGTGAAAGGAGTAGTGAAAGAGTGAAAGAGTGAAAGGGGTAGTGATAGCGAGGTCGGTGTTTGAGGTGATGCGGAGGCGCTGGGAGACAGATATGTTTTCAGACAACAAAAACCTGGAGGGAGAGACCGGCTGAGGTCTTCCAAATCAAAACCATCTCATACGATATAGTCAGATATCATCATAGTCAGCAGCACACTCAGGCCGGTACCACATCTGATTACCCTGACACTTAGTGTGTGTGTGTGGAGAGAGAGAGAGAGAGAGAGAGAGAGAGAGAGCAACAAAGGGAGAGAAGTGCGTGGCCGAAGGACAGCGTGGGAAGTCAAGAGGGGGAGGATATAAGCAGGTGCTCTTCACACAGCGCCTGGGCTGATGGTGAACGGATGGCTTTTCCCTGGAAGCAGGTCACCGTTGGCAAGTAAGTGCTGCACCTACATTTCACACCCTGTGATGGGGGTCCCCCCGTGGCCGCCTCACACCTCTGCGTTTCCTCTTCGTTTTTTCCGGTCCGGACCAGGGTCAAACAGTCGGCTCGTCTGTTTTCACTCAACAGTATGGGACGGTGACGTTCGCCACACCAGGACGACTCGTCAACCACAGAACGGTAGATTAAATTGACTTGACAAATAATTTCCCAGGATTTGTCTAAAGGTTTTAGCGCTCGTGTTGTCCCGTCTGGTAAAAACCGATGTGCGTAAGCTAAAAAAAACAATACAAATACTATTAGGCCCAGGTCTGGTTCAATCTATATCAAGTTATGCTGAAGGTAGACCTTGTCTGGGTTTACACAGGAAGGACAAATTTGATTTCAAACTCTATGAAATGAATCTATAATTTTGCTTTTTGTGGTGTAGACAGGCAAACATCCGATTCCGCGTGGTGGTTTTCCCCCCCGTTAAGACAGTTGTGAGAGGAGATGATCTGTGCCGCAAAGCTCCGAAATCTAATCTTTGGTGCCTGTCCGCCTCTAATCTTGTGCGCTGACCTTTTGATGCATTGCCAGGTTTTTTGGTTTGGAAATATATGAATGTGTTCTGTTTTTTTCCCCCCGCTGCCAGACTAAGAGGTACTCCTTCACTCTGAAAACCACAAGCCTTGATTGATTGATTCCGGCGCTACCGATGTAAGCGAAATCCATAATGTGACGGTGAAAGCGGTCGGGACTGGAAATAGCCCGCCGTCGGTCGCGGGCTCGGTTCAGCTGGAGGTCAATGCATCTAAAATTACACACAATTAGTTTATTCTTCTGTTGCTCATTCTGTGCGTCTACACTTCTGCTGTCTCTCGTCGTAAATCATGTCACATATCTTTGTCTCGCCCCACATTTTCCCCCACTTGTGCTCAGTCAGTCATTCTTCACTTCAACGCTGCCGCGGGGATTAAACTATTGTGACGCTGTGAAGCTCATTCAAATAATACTTAGTAAGGCTGGAGGCGGCTAAATGACTTCCTTTCCTCAAACGGATCCTTTATCTCGAATCACTTTCGTTTTGTTAAGGCCCCGACTGTGTTTGGCTCTGCCTTCAAAATAAAGCGCTTAGAGTTCAGGATGCTGACGCTGTAAACTGCCGTGTTGTTCTGTTTGCTCTGTGTGTAAAAGTGTTCCCTTTGCCATTTTTCTTTTTCTCCTTTGCTCGTTTGTCCATTTAATGGTCACACGCCACACGCTCAGACACCGTTGATTGGATGCTGAAATAATGATGCATCTCACCGCTACATTCTGGCATTTCCAAAATTGGACTGATTAGTCCAAGGGGTTGCTACAATTACTTACAATAATTACAGGTCAAAAAAACAAGGAATTCAAGAACCCAGAATGTATGTATCAATATCCTGCTGCATAGAATATTATGAGGTTTAAAGGGGCTGTAGCTGCAGTAGTTGCAGTGCAGCGCCCCCTGCTGAAACATTATTGCCCAACATATTAGGTTAAAGACACATATTCACAGGTATTTTTTTGACTGTGTGACTGCAAAACCCGGCGGTGTGTTTACATTTGTAAGGCTCACAGACACTGACCTAAAGTGTTCATAAATCCTTCTCGGCAGGATACGGTAGTGAGTATTTATCGTAACTGAACTGCATGGAAAAGCGATCGATATCGCCGCTGAAATTCGGCGGTATTCCTGTTCGAGGATCAGTTTTTTTTCTCCCCCGGGGTGTAGTTCTTGCTCAGGCGTCGGTTTAAAATCAATTATTTAGCAGAGCAAATCCCCAAATGTCTCCGTCTAGGTAGTCCACTCGTCTCTTTTAGACGGCAAATAAGACACTTGTTTACCTGGGGGGGGGCCCAGCTCTACTCAGGCATGCATTTTATTGTTACTGCTTTTCCCATTTGCCTTTGTGACAACTTGTTTATGCTAGCCCACGTCTGATGTCGATCCCTCTGGGGACGAACGCACGCTTGTCTTTCTCCGCCTGCGTGCCCGCCGAGGTGAGTTGTGTTATTTGCGCCGTGATGCGTGTGTTGACTAGATGGTGACACCTGCTGTTTCGACTCTCCGGAGACAGAGGAAGAAGAAGAAAAAAAAGGGGGCCCAGGACGGTTCCCTGTCTGATCCGCCAGGCTCGTCGGGTTCACAGGACTAAATTGCAGGTGATTCGGTGGGGAACGATTATGATATGAATAATACATGGAAGGTGATGGCATTTATTATTAAGATGAGTTTTCCAAAAATGATCATCACTCTGAGCGTCTCTCCAGATATTTTCGTCTCAAGTCATTTTCTCGCTTCCAAATATCCTTTTCTCAATCACTCGTCTCCTGTCTCCTCTCATTTCTCACATGACCCCTTACCTTCCCTCCTCTCTCCTCTTCCTCCTTTCTTTCCCTATCGCCTTTCCACCTCCCATACGCCGACATATTTCCTTGATTTCTTTGTGGTATCCATCCATTCTTCATCTCCCGCCTCGTACCATCAGATCTGCTAGAACCTCGCCTCCACCATGCCCGCCATAGTCAACCTGCTCTTCAACACGGTCTCTACCAACACCACCATCTCCTTCTCCCTGGCGCTGCCGCTGGTCAGCGTGCTCTCTCTCCTGGTGGGGGTCGGAGGTCACCTCCTCATGTGGCTGGTGCTGATGAGGAACCCGCGGCGCCGGAGCAAACCCAGCTCCGTCCTGCTCCTCAACCTCAGCCTGGCAGACCTGGGCGCCCTGCTCACCCTGCCCTGCGTGCTGCTCAGCGCCAGCTCCCAGAACTGGCAGCTGGGCGGCGGGATCTGCGTCCTGCTGGGGTTCACGACCTCGCTGACGGCGGGCGCGGACATCTTCAGCCTGGCGGCGCTGTCGGTGCTGAGGTACCGCATCGTCGCGCCTCCGGTGAGGCCGCCCGCTACTCCGACTCAAGTGTGAGTATCACTTGCCAATCAGAGGTGGGTTTGATGTAGACTTTTCTCTACTGTGAAAATAGTTGTGATGACACCGATGCTGGTGACAAAACAAAACACAAATATCTCCATTATAAACAATTTTTGTGATCGCTGGGGGAAAATCCCTTCAGGTGAAGAGCAGATTGGTCAATTACAAATCAAACCAGCAGAGAGGGAAGATAGCTAACAGAAAGCAGCAGACAACCTGCCTCCACCTATTAAGGGTCAACGGTGAAACTGTAGGTTTCCACACTTTAATGGAGAGCAGCTGTAGAATTGTTGACCAATCCCAGCAGACACCGAGCTGTCACAATCGGTTACAGCAGACCCAGGTGCACCGCTGCCACGGGGCTTGTGTAGGTGACCCACTTCCACCGGCGCTGAAGTGACCGACCTTGACGACAAATAAACACTCTCTCTCTCTCTCTCAGGTTAGGCACAGTGGCCGTCATCTGGCTAGTCTCAGTAGCCATGGCATTACCTAAAGTCACCTACATCGACTTTGACGGCGGCTGCACGTGGTCGGTGGGCCAGGACCAGTGGCTGGGCTTCCTGGTCCCCGCCTTCCTGATCTATTACGTGGCCCCGCTCCTCTGCATCGCCGTCAACTGCGGCCTCATCGTCTCGCACCTCCGCGGCTGCAGGGGCACCCTGGCCGCCGACCGGCGCAACAAGAAGGCCACCGCCCTGCTCATCGGGTCCACGCTGGTCTTCGCCGTCAGCTGGCTGCCTTACTACGCGCTGGAGTTCGTCAACGTGATGTCGCCTCACGTCGGCTCCGCGGCTTCCCCCATCGGCGGGCGGGAGCGCGGGATACCTACCCACCGTTCGGCCTTGGACGAGCCGGCGGAGGCGGAGGTGTCCTTGCTGTGGGAGGTGGCGTCCCTGTCGGCCATCCTGCTGGTGTGCTTGGCGCCGTGCTGGAACCCGCCGCTCTACTTCCTGTTGTCGCGGCCCGCCGTTCGCCAGCTCCGAGCGCTCCTGCCCCCGGCCCTCCGGAAGCGTTGTGGCGGGGGGGGGAGGAAGCCTGCGCGGTGCTGGCGTGTCGCTCCGGCTCTGGCTCCGCCCCCGCGCCTACCGCCTCCCCCGCCGACCGAGCGCTCACTTAATCACCACACTTTGACACACAGGTTGACTCAGTAAAACACAACACAAACACACACAACTACATACAAACACGTGAGTCACAATAATATGCGTTACACAGGCACGCGTGACAGATTGTATTTGCTCACATGCTCTTGTAGGGGCCCACCCTCTTTTGCGTTGGCGAGGCCAAACGTATAGAAAGGTCCTCTGGGCAACAGCGTGTGTGTGAGGCGCTCAGATAGATGACCGTACACCATAAACAGAATGCACCATGTGCCATAAAAACACAGCCAGGCTTGTATTTTCTGATCGTGATGCCAGAGTCACTAAGCAACTCATACTGCTGGCACCGGGGGAAGCTTGCAGGGGGAGGAGAGCTGTGCGTCTGGAGTGACATGAGAGGGAAACAATTTACAGCAGAACAAAGCGGCTTTTGGGTCTCGCGGGTACGAACGTTTCGACATGATCCAACTGTGAAAGTAACTAACAAAAAAACCCCCACATTTTTAGATGACATATGATGGTGTATTATTATTATACACATGCCTGGTAGTATCAGAAAAGACTCCTCCATCACTTTCTATAGCAAAACTGGGCTTTACCATTCAGAGGCTGTATCTGGACCAGCAGCCTCGCCCTTCATCGGCCCACTTTCAACTAAGGGACTGAGACACACCATTCAAGCAAAACATAAATCCAATTCCCCCCGTGGAGGTTTTCTTTTACACGACTGAGCCAGAGCTGCAATAAAAGAAGGGTTGATAAGGATGATGTATAGAACGTGCGCGGTGTTAAAAGAGCACTCCCTCTTACCGGAAGCCACCGCGGGGGCTTTACTACATCGCATCTAGTGGATTACGATAGGCAATAGGGTTTTGTAACCCCATTACTACCGTCTGACAGGGGGGGGGGGACACAGAGCGCAGTACCGTCCTGTGAAGCCTTTGGGTTAGATCCTAATCCAGCATCCGCTCAGTCACCTCGGAGCAGGAGGCTTCCTCGACGCGAGAGCCTTAATGGAAGCTGACTTGTTTTGTTTCCGAGCGCGGAAGTGGCGCAGAAGTGCTTATTAAATCGGGATTTTGACAAAAGGAATATACATCAGCGGACAGGCCGAGAAAATGACTCCTTAACAAGTGGAGCGCTTCTGCATCTGGGGTGCGTTTGATATTACAGAATAAAGGCCACGCCATGTATTTACAGTTGTTTGTTTGACAAATTGGCTTCGGACAAGTAATTTGATTTTTTTTTTTTTTACCCCCCGTTGTGGAGAGATGGCACAGCAGTGATCTAAATTCACTGGGAGGTTAGAGTCTTATGAGCCCCCCCCTCCCTGGTTGATTACATAATGGGTTTGTTAGCAGTGAGGGTGAAGATGGAGATAGATTGACACACACACACACACACATTTAATTAAACTTGACGTTATCTGAATAAATCAATATATATATAAATAATACGTAGCCAAAAGAGCTACACGTGGACATAATTCATTCTCACATCCTCATGCTACTCAGAAAAGGCGCTGATTTGTGGATAACCTCACACTCAAACTTCAAAGATGACGACAATAATTGAATGCCGCTGATCGCGAAGACCTTGGGGTTTGGCAGGTAAGTCGAGATGAATGCAGAAAAATAATCCTTTGGCAGCCATAAATCCCGCCTGGTTACCTCCTGACCTCCCCGACTTCTCCCAGACTGCACCGCTGCACATGGTAATGACAGACCAGAGCGCTTCCATTAGAAGGAACAGGAACAGGCGCTTTTTTTTCATTGACACTGGCTTTGTGGGTAATGAGCGCACTTATCTCTGTCATCTGACTGCACCGTGATCCTCTCACACAGCGCTAAGCACTAGCGAGCTCTGATGTCCTGACGAGACTTAATTAAGTCTGCAGATTAGGATAAGTCATGCTCGGCAGGCCCATTGAGAGGAGGCCTTCCCCCGTCTCCGTTCAGTGTGTTTTCTGAGGCCACAACATGCCGTCTGGAGGCCTGGCGTGCTCTTTGAAAAAGGCAGCCATGCCGAGCGGACGCATTGGAAAGCTACCAGTTAAGTACAAGGGGTGGGTGGAATGGCCCGACAAATTGAAGGTGGGAGGAGATCCAACAGGTGCCCCGCTAACACCGACACAGGAGTTGGTTGTGAGAATTACACGGCGACGACTAGATAGGCTTTTGGGAGTGGTATTGATTCTTTGAGTCTGACTGCAGGAAGGGACACTTGACACTTAATAGCCTTTAAGGGGGCTGGCCATGCACTGCTGTTGTACACAAACCATTTAAAGGCTATAGGGAGGATTTGTTTTCATACAGAGGACATACCTACTGAGTCACAAATTAGCCTTTTAAAGGAGAAATCCACCCTAAAAACACCGCCGGAGAAGAAGCAGAGATACCGATTTCTCCACAACAGCAGCCTCAATAGTCCACAATGCAGCGCAGTTACAAGAGATTCTGTGTATATTTGTGACTACTGGAAGAGGAAGAACAATTTACACATATTTGAAAAAATATTTTGCTTATGTATAAACACAAACATTTTTTGATATAGTCATTGAAAATAAAATTAGCAAAATGAAATATTTTTATCATACAACTCCTTTTGTGATCATAACTTTTGAATACCATGGCTGGGCACAATTACTTGCAAGATTTTTCATTTGTTGTTAACATTGCAATGCTTGGTTTGCCATAAAATATACATTTCAATGTATCACTAACAAAGTGCGCCTGTAGAGTGAATAATGTGTGAATAATAAAATAATTGCAATGAGTACTTTTTTGACTTGCGCCTGATCGGTCGCTATGGTAACAGCTTTACTTATGCCATGCAGAATAGAGTGGTGCAGGGATGACATATTTTTGTAGGCCAACCCGGAGGTTAGCATCGCCCTGGTTCCCTCAACAAAAAGCCAATGGGATTTTTCCATTGGATTTTGGATTATTGCAGAAAATAAGCTCTGTGGCAAACAAAAGTTTATGATACTTACACGTTTTGTTCAACAAGATAATCTTCACAAATGAACACCACTTTTATGATTTTTGAAATGTAAATGCAATCGCCAGAAGTAAAAAGCCAACGTTAGGCTATAAACTAACTACACTACGGTCGCATGACTTCCATGTCACCACCACTAAAAATACTATAAATTGATAAATCTACAAGCTGGAAAATTCGAGTTAGGATAGTTTGCAAGAGTGCGAGTATAAACACAACTAGAGGCTGTAAAGGCGGATTAGTGAGTACATGAGTTACCGTATTCAGCGTGATGACGTTTAATGTCCCCGACAACCTCTGTAGTCTCATTTAGCCACTTGTTAGCAACCGCCTTTTTTAAGACATGTAAATGCTTCAAAATTCACGAGTGGGGTATTTACTGATGTATTTTATGTTGTAGAACAAAACGTCAAAATCTCTTAAGCTTGTGTTAACCGCAGACCTTATTTCAGGCATCTAACCAAAAACCCATTCAAAAAAACCATAGACTTCGAGACAAGGGAACCGGAAGTGCAGAAATGGTAACAAATTTCCGGGTTTAGGACTCATTCCTGCACCACTCTATTGAAGGTGGAGAACGTCAGGGTTAACGTACACTTCTGCAGACGGGAAGTTGGCCCTTTTTATGTATCTTCTTAAAGATAAACAGTCTTTGGTTTCTACTAAGGGAACATATGTATCAATGTTCTTAATTGATACATATTTTTAGGAATCCTACAAAAAAATTGTCACATCCCTTTTATTATAAGACAGTGGTAACAACATCAAATTATTTATATCATTATGAGTTTTCGTCCCGTCTTGTATATAAAAAATATAGGCTATTTATTTTGACTTATTTGAGATTGTATGAACAATAATTTAACCTGTATATAAATTAAAGAGCACACTTTCCAAGAGACATTACTCTACCGCCCTCTGGCGGCTGATTCACTTCACAGCGACAAAATGATCCACCCTGAATGAAATGCACCGGCAAAAGACAGCGTTTTCAAAAAGGTGGTCGGTGATATTTTAAGGAAGCCGTGCATGTGGACTTGCCCGGGGGGGGTGCGGGGCGGTTGACAACCAGACTTGGACTTCCACCCCCCTCTCCCCCGTATGCCAAGACAAGACAACCCAAGGGAGATAATTGCACTTACTCAAGGACGCGCCCCCGATGTACACTTAGAGAGAGAGAGAGAGAGAGGGGGAGGGAGAGGGAGACTTAGAGAAGAGAGAGAGAGAGAGAGAGAGACTTAGATAGAGAGATAGAGAGCGCGAGGTGGCCAGGTATTACCGGAGGAGGGGAGGGAAGCGCGCATTGTTGTGCGTCGGGACACCGAGAGGACAAGGGGGGGGTGGACGTGTTGTTGTGCCGACGCCGATGGCTTTCTTCTGTACTACTGCTCTTCTTCCTCGTGGAGCCGCAGGTGTAGCCTCTCCCCAGCCTACCTACCCGCTCTTTGCACGCGCCGCACCTCCGACGCCTGTTTAAAGTCACCGGGAGGGGATTTCACGCGCCGGAGAGCGAGGAGAGAACAACACCATGTTCAATGATATTTGGCGCGTCTCTTTTGTGCGCCGTCTATTATCGCCGTGGTGAATGCTGTGCCGGGTCTGCAGCCTGCACAGATGACTTGAACCGGGCGGGGGAGGCGGTTGCAACCAAAGCACTTGTTTTATAAAAGAGAAGAATTATTGATTACCATGGCAGATCAGGTAAGGCGACAGATCTTTTTTTCCCCTCCAACCTGCTTCTCTAATCCACCGGAAGCCTCCCGCACCTATAGCCTATATAGCCTATACTTACACTACACACGCACCAGGTACACACCCTCTTCTGTACGTGAAGCCCAGAGAATAGCTCGGGCTCGCACTTTGTTTCTGTGAACGTAATGTTTGTTTTGTGTGGGAATTCAGTTTATTATCCGGTGCACAATGAAAAAAAAATCGGTAGAATATTCTTATAATATTATATAGGACTTAGCCTGTGTGTGTGTGTGGTGCTCAATACAAGTTTCCGGTGACATTATCGTACTTTAGGGTGTTTTTTTATTATTATTTTTTGATTTCCTGCGGTATAGCCTGTCATTTTATTGCCTGTCGCGTTATTGTAGCTGCACGATAGTTTAAAGTTTTGTTGTGGTATTTGTAAAGCCTAGTATCCTTCTACAATCTAATATAGGACGACTGTAGTTCCTTTCCCTAAGGGGGCATCGATCCCTCTTTCTTAGTGTATCAAACTAGTTGTATTAGTTTCTTAGATTTAGGTGCACAGAAAGTGTTTTTGGAAGAAAACATCGTATCTATCTATACCAGACATAAGGAGGCTGCAGCTTGCAGTGAGGCAGCAGTGAGTGTAATTGGGCTGTAAGGACGGTCGAATAAAAAAAACATTGCCTGTAGTATTAATTTTGTAGTGTGCTGTGTTGTTTGCCCTAGTTTCTCGACAGACTGAGATTAACCCCTGACACGCCGCATCAAGCCCCCGTCAGAGCCTCCTGTCTTCCGCCTGTTTGCCCCCCCTTCGCGCCGCTGACAATAAAGCCCATGGTTAATTGATTAGACTCTTTCAATTAGCGTAATTGGTGCCGGTTGTCGGGGATCTGTACGGCTCGAGCTACCTGACAGAGAGAGAGAGAGAGAGAGAATAGCTTTGCTCAACACAGCCACACCTGCATTCCCTTATGTTAAAAAGGACTATTATAATAATCCTGTAATACATTTATAAAGGATACTATAAAATACAGATAAACTATATACTGGCTACAATATACTACAAAGAGGAATATTATAGTGACAGCAAAGGTGTTAGAAAATAACAGTATACTATATATAAAGTATACTATAATACTCAAATCTCACTATGGAGTACCACGGACACACTACAAGTCCTTATAGGAGTATTATAGTGATACCATAGCGGTCACTCCAGTATAAACTCAGTATTGAGTACCACAGACAAACCTGAAGTCCCTATAGGAATATTACAGATAATACTAGAGTGATCTCTTTGTGTGTGTGTGTGTGTGTGTGTGTGTGTGTGTGTGTGTGTGTGTGTGTGTGTGTGTGTGTGTGTGTGTGTGTGTGTGTGTGTGTGTGTGTGTGCGTGTGCCTACTGTACATAGCTTTATACACACTATAGACACCCTATAGGCCACAGATGCCCACTGGCAGTGCTGGAGCTAGATTAATTGCTTTATTAATATTGATAAGGGTCGTCTCTGGTTGACCTGCTGCTGCACACACACACACACACACACACACACACACACACACGCCTCCCTAAGCTATTATTCTGGATAAAAGTGTTCACAGTCTCCCTAAATGGCTATGAAGCACCAGAGGACAGATTCTAGTGTGTGTGTGTGTGTGTGTGTGTGTGTGTGTGTGTGTGTGTGTGTGTGTGTGTGTGTGTGTGTGAATGGTCCCGCATGGCTTAAGCATGTCGTGTGTATAAAGGCGCACCGATGTTCATGCTAGTCACTATGTTCACACTGTACACAATGACACTGTCCTTCCTCTCTATCGCTCCTCTTCCTCTACCTCTCTCTCCCACTTTGTCTCTCTCTCTCTCTCTCTCTCTTTTCTCATTTCTCTTTACCGACCGGCTTTCCTCTCGCAGCATCCTCTTATCTTCTGTCACTCTTTCTTAGCATCTCTTCCCCCCCCCTAGTCCACCGCCTCCCTCGCTCAGGTTTTCCCCTCCTCTACATCTTCATCAGCATCCCTCTCTCTCTCTCTCTCCCTGCCACTTGTATCTGCCTCGCCTCCATGGTTATCACTCCCCCCTCCCCTGCTCTTCACACACACACACACACACACACACACACACACACGCCCTTCCCCCTTACCACAGTGATAACAGGAACAGACAGTAAGAACAGACAGTAAGAACAGACAGTAAGAACAGACAGTGTGCCAGGTAGATCTACAGCCTGTTTGACCCCGTTCCCTTTAAAGCCAGGCCTGCACTCTAGGCAGCAACACCGTATGTGTCACGCCCCTCACGCGGGGGGGGGTGTCGTGTGCAGACTCACACCCGTGTCCTCCCTTCTCTCCCCCTCCTCCAGTACAGTATGTTCCTCACCACGGCGCCCCCTCTCCGCCGCGGGAGCACGCCGCTGCCCGTCAAGCACCAGCTGAGGCGGGAGGAGGCCGTGTCCGAGGACTGCGATTGGATCCCGGGTCTGGAGGAGCCCGCCGCGATGCCCGTCGGCGACGCCACCACAACGACGACGACGCCGGCGCGGGACGAGTCGTTCGGCCTGGCGCCGCCCGCCCAGCCGGGTTACCACGGCCACGGCGGGGCGCTGAGGATAGCGCTGCTGGGGCAGAACGGCGTGGGCAAGTCCTCGCTGGCCCTGTCCCTGGCCGGGCAGTCGGACAGATCCCTGTCCATAGACTCTGAGACGCAAGCCTGCGGTAATGGCTCACGGAGTGGCTGGGTGTGTGTGTGTGTGTGTGTGTGTGTGTGTGTGTGTTAGGGTTGGGAGACCTTGTCAGCAATAATCTTCTCCCAATGTTCCCAATGTTCAAACTTCACTCTGACATGTAATACGCAGCGGTAACAAGACACAATTCCCCAGAGGATCTTTTCCCCCCTCACCCCACAGAAATCCACCCAAAAGCAGAATCCAGTAGCCAATCACCTGACCCCGGACGGTGCGGGTAGGCGGGACCTGTCACGTCGACGCGTTCGTTCTGAGTTCTCCTTTTGGGTGGATTTTTCCTTTTCCGTGAGAATCAACCTCGAGCTCTTCTCTGGTCCTCTCGCAATCAGCAGGCTCTGTCGCTGAGCTGGCTGGAGCCGCGGGGGTAATGAGAGCTTGTCCTCCCACCATCCAAACTGTCAATCAATCAATCAATCGGCGGCACTGAGCGGTTGGCCTCTCTCTCCGCTCAGCCGTGCGGCTCCATACAGTATTCATTACCGCTCGCTCGGATTCATGCATCATAAATGGATCAGAATGAGCCGTTTCTAAAAGGAGCTCCTCGCCGCACATTTTCACAATCTGTGTATGGGAGTTGCACCAGCTGAGCATTGCACTAGTTACTGTGTGTGTGTGTGTGTGTGTGTGTTTTGTTTTTGATGTTTCCGGTTTTGTTCAGCAGGGGTGTGACATGGGCGTTTGTTCGCAGGTGAAGGCTACGAGCGCACGGTGACGGTCGACGACGAGGACAGCAAAGTCGTCATTTACGACAACTGGAAACAGGTGAGCCGTCAAGCTTCTTCTTTTTTTTTTACGTCTTCGTCTCCACCCGGGCGTCCTGCACATCCTGCACATCCTGCACACGCCCCCTTTTTTTTTTTTTCCCCGCTTCGACTCAATCTCGCTTTAAGAGAATGGAGAAAAAGTGAGTCGTTCGATTCCTCTCAAAATGACAGGTGTGGACTGTAAGCGGTGTGCAAGAAAGATGGAGAGCGAGAGTCTGCATCTGCTTCTGTGTGTACAGTTGTGTTTGTGTGTGTGTGTGTGTGTGTGTGTGTGTGTGTGTGTGTGTGCCTTTTGGTCCATGTGGCAGCTGGGCCTGTGTGGGAATGACTCTCATTTCAACCTTATTTGTTTCAATTCCACATCCGTAGTGAGCCAGGATTTTGGCGAGGGAACCAAACCGCCGCTAGAATGTGTCAGCAGTCTATTGAAATAAAAATGAATGAATGAATGAATGAATGAATGAATGAATGCACAACCCTGCGCCAGCGATTTCGATAGCGGGGGAAGAAAAAAAAAACTTTACCAGCTACCCAGGCACAGAGAACAACAATCCGGTGGTAATGGCGTATTAATATTGTGATGTGGAGAGTGGAGCTCTCTCATCAGCGTGCTCTTTGAAGGGGATGCATGTTTCCCCCCCCCACTCCAGATGTCCACTTGGCCTCTGTGGTGCTCCCCCCCACTGAGGTTGAATAATTCACACACTGCTGCATTTAGCTCTGGGGGGGGGGGGGGGGGACTCCACTGAAGGCTAGCTTTGATAGCGTCAGTCACTCCGCTGCTTCGCTTACTTTTCGCGAGCTTTTCCCCTCCCCTCTCTCTCGCCTCTCCATTTTCTTGGCCTTCCTCCCCGCAGCTGTCATCATCATCTCCAAATCCATCTCTCTCTCTCTCTCTCTCTCTCTCTCTCTCTCTCTCTCTCTCTCTCTCTCTCTCTCTCTCTCTCTCCCTGCCATGGTTAAAATCTCTCCGCGAGTTAATTGCATTTGATGTCCTGTGTGTGTTTTTAATACGAGCCGGTGCATTAAGGTCTGAAACAACAGGCTTGGATAGTACAGAGAGGACTGGACAACCCCCCCCCCCCACACACACACACAAGCCATCCACCAACACACACACACACACACACACACACACACACACATATAAAGCTCGTCAGACGGTCAGGCTGCCCCTGGTCCAGCGCAGCATTAGCATTAGCATTAGCACGCTCTGTCACGGCGCGTGCTCCCTCTGCTGCCGTCCCCCGGAGGCAGGGCTTCTGGGCCTCGTCGCTAGTGGGGCCACCGAAAACCTACACCCAAGTTACCATGGCAACACGCGCGCGCACACACACACACACACACACACACATACACTTAATCACTCACTCACGCTTTAGATCATGTGGGAACAGTCAGCATCCATAGCGAGGCTCAAGGCCACTCTCCGGCCAGCCCTATCTCCCCCCCCATCGCTCCCTCACAGTAACAATTGGCAGAAAAGATGGAAAACTGTTACATCTAGACGTGGGAAAGGATTTTTTTTATTTGTTTTTATTTTCAAGTGGCTCTTGGCTGGAGCTGATGGCGTTGCAGGTCTCGCCGGGGGGCTGAAATGTCCTCCAGTGCAGCTAACCTTGGAGTCACCCACCCCAGGCAGCCCTGGCTGCAGCATACATGCTGTGTTTTTGGTGCACAAATAAATACAGTCATGTATGCAAGACTCACATCAAGCTCACAGGTGCACGTGGAGGATGCACACACACACACACACACACACACACACACATGCACAGAAGGTGTCTGAGCATCTCCTATCTTTACCCAGACGTTGTTGACGTCAGGGTGGGGGGGGGGGTTTAAATAAGTCATCCACGTTCCCGAAATAGCCGCGCTGTCATGCTCGGGCCTTGACCTGACAGGCCCACACACCGTCCTCGGACTCTGCACTGTCATTGGCCGTTCGATACATACATACATCACTTCAACAGCCAATCATCTTCTGTGTTTAAAGGACGGGACGCTGGAGGGGCTCTCTCACCCTTTCCTGTAACCAGTTCAACCTTAAAGTGTGTGTGTGTGTGTGGGTGTGTGTGTTTGTGTGGGCATACATAGCTTCACATGTTTGTCTGTCTGTCTCGGTGTGTGTGTGTGTGTGTGTGTGTTCTTTCTGTCTGGAGGAGCTCTAGCCACGTCTAGGTATCGGACGTGTCCATTATTAATTGATAGCTTGAAATTGAAATATTTATAGTAGAGGAGCCAAGGTGCACCCTGGGGCCCCGGGAAATATAGGCCAGTACAGGACAGGGGAGGGGTGCTGGTTGTCTTGGGTTAAATGCAGTTAGAGAGAGAGATGAGGGAAGACTTTGAAAAGACTGGAGCTTTATTATGTGGTAGAGAATGAGAAAAAGGGGCCAGGATGTAATTTGGGAGAAGATAATTAGCGCTCGACATTCTTTTGCTAGATTACGGCGGGAGACAAAAACATCGTTCTGCCGTCCGCCGCTTGGAACAGAACGAACAAAAAAAAAAAAAAAAAAATCTGGCTTCAGCTTCCCCCCCCCCCCCACCTCCCCTGACAATTTTCTCCTTTCCTGTTTTTCACTGTCGATCGCCCCAGACTTAAAGAGAGATGAGGGATGTCCCTGCCTAGTTGCAGTTTTCCTATTTCCTGCACCTTTAAAAGTTCTGTGATGTTTGTTTGTTTGTTTGGTGCCCGCTGGGTAAAGGACACGATTAGTCAGTAGTTCTTTTATTTGCGTAGGATAATAGTCACAAATGTACCTCAGGTTATGTAACGATGTGATACTTTATTGTGTCCCTGCAGGGGAAAAATGTGTCTTCGCTACAGCATGCTACTGTGTGTGTGTGTGTCTGTGTGTGTGTGTGTGTGTGTGTGTGTCTGTGTCTGTGTGTGTGTGTGTGTGTGGGGGGATTAGTCAGCATGGTCTATGTCTGTGAGGTCAGTTGCATTCGGCAACACTGTGGTCATTTGCGGTGAGGTCAGCTTGCGCAGAGCTTGTTTGTCTGTACGTGTGTTTGTGTGTGTGTGTGTGTGTTTGTGTGTGTGTGTGTGTGTGTGGCCTGGCCAGTGCAGACCAGATGGCCTCAGTAATATGTTTCCTCAGGGAAGTGTTGTCTTTGCGAGAGAGAGAGAGAGAGAGAGAGAGAGAGAGAGAGAGAGAGAGAGAGAGAGAGAGAGAGAGAGAGAGAGAGAGAGAGAGAGAGAGAGAGAGAGAGAGAGAGAGAGAGAGAGAGAGAGAGAGAGAGAGAGAGAGAGAGAGAGAGAGAGAGAGAGAGAGAGAGAGAGAACCCACCAACTCAGCATTCTGGCTGCCAGCAAGGTGGTCTTCTCTCATCTGCACATCTCTCCTCCTCCTCCTCTTCCTCCCCCTTTTCCTCTCCTTTCATTCCCTTCATTTATCACCCTTACATCCTTATTGATCTGGCTGCTCTTTCATTTTTGTTCTAGTGTGTTGCCGGGCTGTCCTTAGCATTCCCTCCCATAATCCTTAGCTTCGAGGATAAAGGTGTGTGTGTGTGTGTGTGTGTGTGTGTGTGTGTGTGTGTGTGTGTGTGTGTGTGTGTGTGTGTGTGTGTGTGTGTGTGTGTGTGTGTGTGTGTGTGTGTGTGTTTGAGAAAGAGATAGAGAAAAAGACAGACAGATATAATTCATAAAAGGCAGGCGTGTGTTTCTACGTGTGCAAACGGACGCGTGTTTGCTTTTGATAAAGCGTTCGCGTATTTAGGCGCGCTCGTTTTTCGTTTTAGCGCAGGTGGCTTCGCGCTTGACCTTTTGTTTTCTGCATGCTAGATTTCAATAGGGGGGATGGACACACAAGAACACACACACACACACACACACACACACACACAGGGCCTTACAAGTGATGTGTTCACTGTCCTTTCGCAGCGCCGGAAAAGAACACGAACCTCTCAGAGCGTGTTATAGACACGACGTCTGATAGGTGATTCATTCGCCGTTGTTCGTCGTTGCTGATTCGGTACCTGGCCGCGTGAGTGTGCATGTGTGAGTGCATGTGAATACGTACAGTGTGTGTGTGTGTGTTTGTGTGTGTTTGTGTGATTCATTGTGTTCAAGTGATTTAAAGCCCAATGGAAATATAATTCTGTGACTGCCTTATAAATATGTAAGTTGTGGTCTCTGCATATAAAAAGCGTCTATGAAAATTCATTTTCCATGTCGTAATATATCAAACTACAAGGAGAAATAATATACTATTATTTATGAATAGTTGCACTGTAGAGCCATCTGAATACAAATACCACTTGTCAGGGGGGGGCGGACAGGGAGATGTCAATCAAGCATGACCTGACCCCGCCCCCAAATGAATGAGAAAAGGGTCTGATCAGCCTGATGATGTTTTGGAGCTGCACTTTTCTCCTAGTTATCAGGGGTGTAATCAGACCCTGTTCAGTCCAAAACAAGAGCAAACCATAACCAGGGTGACTGCAGGTTTCTGTAAGTTAAGCTGAAATGTTTTTAAGACATTTTTTAATCAAATTTAAAAGCAATTTCATCCTCAAATAAGCTTGAAGAGTAAACAAAACAGAAAGAGACAAAAAGGCCTCTGAGTCAAACGCAACGTTTAGTTTTTCATTGCGATGCGTTGCGGTGCGTTTACGATAAAACCGACCAAACCGTCTGTCGTCCTGTCAGTTGTCTTCTCGTCGTTGGAAACCCAAAAATGTAAAAACTCGACTGAGCATCCTCAGTTTCAGTTTGCCCCCCGAGTCCTGAATCTCGCCACTGTAATAAAACAAATCTATCGTTTGAAAAAAAAAACAACAATGCAGAAAAAGAGAAAAAGATGCTCTGAATGTCACATCTTAACACGTCGCACTGCAGCCGCAACTTGTCCGCGTTTTCTCTTCGTTTCTCCTCGTCAAAATGTCAAAAAACGGACACACATTTTGACGACGTCTTCCTGTGTGATTCGTGTCGTACTGTATTACATTACATCAGAGTCATTGTATGTGTGTTGTTGTGTACCGTATGTGTGAGGGAGGAGCAGATATTGACAGATGGCCTGCGCTCGGTGAACAGGGGGGGAGCTGCTTAGGGAGAGAGAGAGAGAGGGAGACAGAGAGAGAGAGGGAGACAGAGAGAGAGGGAGAGAGAGAGAGAGAAAACGGGCACTGGCACTGCCCTGACTTACTGTGCCTCCAGTCTGATGGAGAGGCGTAGTTACTCGGTCACGGCTCTCCTCCAGGAGCGCTTCATCACCCCCCCCTCAATCGATGTCCACTCCTGCTCCTACTCCTCACTCCTCACTCCTCGCAAAGATCAGTGTCTCTCTCTCTTTCTTTCATGTTGTTTCCCTCCCTCCCTCCCTCCCTCCCCCCACGCCGCCCCTTCCCATCCTCCTCGATCAGACAGTGACAGGTGGCCGGGCTGGCTTTATCACGCCAGTAGTCCCCCACCCCTCTCCACCTCCCCCCTCTCCACCTCCCCCCTCTCCACCTCTTCTCCCCGTCTTTTCCTGAGCTCCGCCAAACGGAGAGCGAGTGCCAAGGCGCTCGCCATGAGTTTCCTCGCTTCCCGCATCCAACGCCCAACGTTGGCCGCTTGAGAGGATGTGAATTTTTCAGGCGTCTTGCGCTCTCTCCCGGGGGGCCAGAAATTCACCTTCAGGGCGGGGGGGGGGGGGGGGGGGGGCGTGGATGTAGGGCAAGGGCGTACGCTCGCACACACACACGCACACACACACACACACACACACACACACACACACACACACACACACACAGCCAGCAACCTTAATCCGGTGGGCCTTATGTGGGTTACGCGTTTGGGAAGCGCCGTCGAAATACAAAGAGATTTTGTAGGTCGAAGAGGGTGTGTGTGTGCACGCGTGAGGAGGATGAAGTCACTTTTTTGCACATCGAATTCCCCCCTGATCTCGTTTGACCCTTGCGAATGAAATATTCACGTCGCAGCAGGGTAGGACGTTCACCCAGAAGAACAGCGCGAGTAGCTGCGACGTGGCGGGACACAAATGGTCCGTGCACAACCCGCCCGGGCCGCCTCAAGACTTTATACTGGAGTCCCTGCAGGGCAGAAGTCCCGGCACGTAAGAAACGTACACCCGCCAAAATGTCCAAACCTGTTCGCCAGATATGGACTGAATTGTGGAGCAACACTGAAGACTGACAAGATATTATATTTGGGTCGATCACCAAACTGTCCACAGAATTTTTTTTAGCTGGCTTTGTTTTAGATTTCTTCTTTAGCACATTTGGACTCAAGGTTCAAGGTTTTTTATTGTCATATGCACAACGTTCACAAGAAGCAAAAGTAGGCAATGAAATTCTTGTGTCTCTCCGACACCTTACGCTAATGCTAGGACAATATTAACAGACATAATTTAAAAAACACAAGAGATATAATAGAAAAAGTACAAAGTTATACAGTACAAGTTATAAAGTACAAAGTTATAAGTACAAGTTATAAATTATCAAGTACAAAAATTATAAGTTCTAAAGTATAGCGTAGTGTAACGCTCTCTCTCTGTAACGCTGAGGTGTGGTGAGCTAAGGGCCGTGACAAGGTATGGTCACACCTCGCCGTGACCCAACTGAAACCCCCCCGTGCACCACTCCCGATGTGACTGAGCGAGCGAGAGCGAGAGAGAGAGAGAGAGAGAGAGGGTCCCAGCCCCCGTGACAGGAAGCCACATCAGGACGTTGAGGGGGGGTTTGGGGGGACGGCGTTGCTAAAAGGGAGTCAAAGTGAAGCGATTTCTGAGTCCTTCTCGCGGGACGGAGATCGAGCGCTAGGGTGGATCAAACTGTCTCGATTCAGACGACACTGTGTGTGTGTGTGTGTGTGTGTGTGTGTGTGTGTGTGTGATTGGTCGGGACGTGCTGCGGTTGCGTGATATTTCACTCCATTGTGTCCAGCTGTCATGGGATCTCCCTTTTCTGCTCTATTCAATACTCGTCTACCCAGCAAGGCCCTTGTTTTATTAATGCCTGTGTGTGTGTGTGTGTGTGTGTGCGTGTGTGTGTGTGTGTGTGTGTGCGTCTGAGTCCAGGACCTTTCCACGCTGCAGTGTGACGTGTGTATCCTGGTCTTCTCAGTGACGGACAGGCGGAGTTTCCACCGCACCGCCCAGCTCCGCCTCCTCCTCAGGGAGTCGGAGCCTCACACGCCAATCATCCTGGTGGGCAACAAGAGCGACCTCGTCCGCTCCCGGGAAATCAGCACGGAGGGTAAGGTAGAGGGGCGGGGCCTGCAAAAGCTTGGAATTTAAACCCGTCACACACACACACACACACACACACACACACACACACACACACACACACACACGCCAGCACCGATGAATAAATACCAGGCTGTTGAGCATATGAATGCACATATGCAAGCAAAAAAAAAAAAAAAAAAAAAAACTCTTTAACTCTTATTTCACTTGCACTCCTTTCCTGGTGGTTTCTTGTATTTAAGTCACAAGATGGATCAACCCCACACACACACACACACACACACACACACACACACACACACACACACACTTTCCCCCGAGAACACCTGTAGCGTATTTTCCCCCTAAAACGATTCCTCCGTTTACCCATCCATCCCCTTCTATTTACCCTCTTTCCTCTCTCTCTCGCTCTCTCGTTCTCTCTCTCTCTCTCTCTCTCTCTCTCTCTCTCTCTCTCTCTCCCTCTCTCTCTCTCTCTCTGTTTATCTTGGCTTATCTCGTTTCACCGTCTCCCTCCGAGCCTGCAGCCGGTTCCATTAGAAAGCGTCCCGAGGGGTCTATCTTTGATCAGCCCAATCAATTTCTCTCTTTCTTTTTTTTTCGCGCGCACAATAACCAAGGATGAATGAATGCCGTCGTGGCAATCTCCTCCTCACGGGGAGAGAAAGAAAAAATCTATAACATCGTGTGTAACAATTCACTGCAAAAGCCCCCCGGGAGCCTTTCAACACTTTATTTATACCGTTTCGACTAATTCTGCTGTGTTCGTCTGCGATCGTTTTTTTCATCAGTGTTTCGGACAGGAGTAGGGCGCAGAGCGGCTAAGCTAGCGGGGTTAGCGTTAGCTCGACCAGGATTCGACCTCGCAGGTGTGAATTCAAACCCCCTTCACGGTCGTCCGTATACCGTCCCACATCCATCCAGCCCAGACAATCACATCTCTTGCTCCATTCATGGACGTAACATAGCTATCTCTCCCGATCCAATCCTCTTGAAGGGTCCTTCTCTCTCTCTCTCTCTCTCTCTCTCTCTCTCTCTCTCTCTCTCTCTCTCTCTCTCTCGGCTCCTCTGTTGTTTTTTCAGATGATAAATCTCTATTTGGATTATCTCCCTCCCACAGGGCGCCGCTGCTGTCACTGTCTTTATGTATGTCTGCACTCTGGCTATATATATGTATGTATGTGTGTGTGTGTGTGTGTGTGTGTGTGTGCAGAAGGGCCAGCATGCGCACACACACACAGTGAAAGCGCAAAATCCTGCAAACACAAACCTTTGCCGAGAGAGAGAGAGAGAGAGAGAGAGAGAGAGAGAGAGAGAGAGAGAGAGAGAGAGAGAGAGAGAGAGAGAGAGAGAGAGAGAGAGAGAGAGAGAGAGAGAGAGAGAGAGAGAGAGAGAGAGAGAGAGAGAGAGAGAGCAAGAGAGCATAGATGTGTGTGAATGGGAGCCTGAGTTGGGAGGTGTGTGTGTGTGTGTGTGTGTGTGTGTGTGTGTGTGTGTGTGTGTGTGTGTCTGAGGCTTGAATTTAGGGTTCAGGTTAGGTGTTAGAGTTGAGGTTAAGGTTAGGGAACCAACGTCGTCAACGGGGAGCGAAGGTCCTCACAAGGATACAAGTGCAAGGATGTGTGAGTGTGTGTGTGAGTGTGTGTGTGTGTGTGTGTGAGTGTGTGTGTGTTCATCGAGTCAAACTTTGTTTGTTTTACTTGGTCAAACCGAGGCAGCGAGTGTAAAACTTTGTGCGCATCGCTGTCGACTTCGGTATACACCAGAAGACGGTGAGGGGGGGGTGGAGGGGGGAGGAGGGGGGTGAGATGCTAGGAGACGAGCTATACTCAGCATATTCTCTCCTCATGAAAAAACAAACAAGGACGTAGCAGCACGACGGTGTAGTCAGCGATACGGAGACGCTCTGTCCCCCAGCGCCAGACGAGGATGCTCTCATGTTCAGACCACATGTAGCGCTGCCTGATACCCGAGCCTGCTGCCGGAGCCCAGGGCTGAAAAACCTATTCACGCCGTTTACAGTGACATCTTTATGTCTCTCTCTCAGATAACACACACACACACACACACACACACACACACAGTGATGCACACGCTGTCACGTTGGGAACATATTTATCATTTGCTAAGTGTGGCTGAGGTCCTGCCTCTCGGCGCTTTTGATTAATACGCTTTCTGGCTGTCTCTGCTTAGTCTGCAATTTCTCTCTCTCTGTCTGTCTGTCTGTCTCTCTCTCTCTCTCTCTCTGTCTCTGTCTCTCTCTCTCTCTCTCCGCCGCTCCTTCCCCTCCCCCCCGGTCGTCCGTTTCATCTCCCATCTTTGTCTGTCATTTCTTTTTAGCATCTCTTCCTTTCCTCTTTGTTCCTCACCTGTTTCTTCCTATTCATCTTTTAGCCTCTCTCTCTCTCTCTCTCTCTCTCTCTCTGTCTGTCTCTCTCCATCACTTACTCTCCCTCTCTCTCTCTCTCTCTGTCTGACTCTCTCCATCACTTACTCTCCCTCCCTCTCTCTCTCTCTCTGTCTGACTCTCTCCATCACTTACTCTCCCTCCCTCTCTCTCTCTCTCTGTCTGTCTCTCTCCATCACTTACTCTCTCTCTCTCTCTCTCTCTCTCTCTCTCTCTCTCTCTCTTGTCAGGACACAGGGGTGGGGTAAGGGTGGAGGCAGGGTCCTGCTGATTCATCCATTAGTCCTCACCTTCAGCTGACCCCCCCCCCCCTCTTCTGATCCGTCCTGATCATATCTGTCTCATGTTAATCCCACATTGATCCCCCGCGGTGCAAAGCCTCTCCTGTTCTGTCTGTTCTGTCCTCCCCTTGCATCACCACGCTTTTCTCTCCTCTTGTTTCTCCTCGTTTCCTCTCCTCCCCTCCCCTCTTCTTTCCTCCCCTCCCCTCTTCTTTCCTCCCCTCTCCTCTTCTTTCTTCTCTCCTCTTCTTTCCTCTGCTCTCCTCTTCCTCCTTCTCCTCATTTCCTCTCCTCTCCTCCCCCCTCCTCTTCTTTCTTCCCCTCCTCTTCGTTACTCTCCTCTCCTCTGCTCTCCTCTGCTCTCCTCTCTCATCCTCTCCTCTCCTCTCCTCTCGTTTAAATCAATTTCCCACCACTCTTTTAACAGGTCATAAAGACTCAATTCAATCAGCTGTCACTGGTATTAGGATAAGCCCTGTTGATCTGGTTAGGGATTTGTCTTTTTCCCCTCCCACTCCACCCCTCACCTCCTCTGGCGCTACGCTGCAGTGGGCTGACAGCTGCTGCATGTCTGGATTATTGCACCCAGCTCACACACTCACACACTCCACTTCTTTTTTTTTTTGTGGTCTCACCTGCGTGACACAGTCGTGGCCTCGCTGTCTAAATGTAGCTACACAGGAACCAGATTCACACTTTCCCTTGCAGTGACCTTATTTCAGCGCACTAACTAGGGCTAGACCCATATTGGACTTTTAATAAAAAAGTGGATGTTATCCTGATATGATGAAGTATTTTACTAAACCACCTCCAAGCGGTGGCAGTCTGTAAAACCTTTCTTTAAGGAGCTGCAAACCCCTTTAAAATAACTTTATTAGTATTTTAATGCTGTTATTGGCACAAAATACCAGGACACAGACATATCAGCAGCTTCAGTCCAAATATCGGTCTTTCAAAAAAACATAGTTCTTATTCTAGTATCAGCTTGTTTATTAACTTGTGGAGACGAAAAAACAATACTCAACATTTTCTGTAATCAAATCACATTCTGCGGTCATTGAGTGCTAATGTGACAAATGAGAAAAAATGTTCATCGTTTGCTGCCAGCAAATAAATCCGTTTATCCCAGCGTGTTGGGCAGCTGCCAACTGTTCGTTGAGTGCTCCAACTACTTCAAGTACTTCTTCAAGCCGTTACTTCTGCACATTTTTGTATGTATTATTATTACTGTGTTACTTGCGATCCTCTCCGACGATTACGACACTGCAACGAGGTCATTGTTAAGTGAAGTGTTATAATGTGGCTGAAATCTCAGGCTAGCATTAACAAACACTGCTGAGTACACTGTGTCCCCTCATTTCATTTACACATATAAATAATAGTAAAAAAACATCTACCATTGACAGGCCACATCATAGACGGTGTTCTGGAGTGATAATCATGTGCCTATTGCATGCTGTTTAGTATGTAGTGTGAGTTTTCAGACCAAAGCTGACGCTGAAGAAAAAAAAACCCCACATGATTTGAGCCGACTTTGTCAACGCAGCCCGGCTGTCTGTTGCTGAGCGATGTGTATCTGTCGGCTTCCCTTATCACCCTGTCTTTGTTTGACCAGGGCGCTCTGAGCCCTCGTCAGCAACGCGTTCGCCGTGTACCTGTCTTTCCGCGTAGGAAAGTCACATTGAGATGGAAACCCGCCTTCCCATCGGAGCTGCAGCCAAGAGATTTGAGTGCAAGTAGCGTGTTTGCCTTAACCCCCATCCTGCCTGCCTGCCGCCGCCATCTCTCTTTGTCTGCCTCCCCGACACTCCCGGCACTCGTGTGGGTTAAGACATAGATATGCTTTTCACACTACACTTAACCCCCGGGCTAACGTCTTTCTTAACCCTGGGTTGAGGACGCATTTAACCCTGGGCTAAGCAGCGTTTCACACTTGCGTTTTTGAAAGAGGGTTGACCCTGGGTTAACAAACCCTGCTACGAAGCAGGGTTAGCACCGCTTTTGTGGTGCTATCCCTGAAACGTGGTGCTAAGAACAATAGTGTGAAACGTTGTGGGGTTAGAATGTAACAGGGGTTAGAATGTAACAGGGGTTAGAATGTAACAGGGTTAGAATGTAACAGGAGTTAGAATGTAAGGGTTAGAATGTAACAGGGGTTAGAATGTAACAGGGGTTAGAATGTAACGGGTTAGAATGTAACAGGAGTTAGAATGTAACGGGTTAGAATGTAACGGGGGTTAGAATGTAACGGGTTAGAATGTAACAGGTTAGAATGTAACAGGGTTAGAATGTAACAGGGGTTAGAATATAACAGGGTTACAGTGTGAAATCCTGAACACTGAATACCCGGGGTCAATTGTTAGCCCAGGGTTAAAGAAAGCTAGTGTGAAAGGTGAGATAAGTTAGCCCAGGGTTAAAGTTAACCCTGGGCTAACATTCAAGTGTGAAAAGCCCAATAGAAACACCAATATATAGACCTTGCACACCTGTGTAGCAGGTCTTAGCGGCCTAAATCACATCACATCATGGGGGTACAATAGTCCCAACTACTTGAGATGCTGTAGATTGTTGCAACTCAAACTCAAAATTTAGGAGCAAGATCTAAAACTCTCCTAAACAGCAGAGAGTGAGATTTTGCTCTTTGCTCAATATCTATGATCGCATAGAAGAATTTCAACATTTCTCTCTCTCTCTCTCTCTCTCTCTCTGTCCTTCCCTCTCTCCACCCTCACCAGAGGCCCACTCCAGTGCCATGATGTTCGACTGCCTCTACCTGGAGTTGTCCGCCTCCCTGGACCACGGCACCACCGAGCTGCTGGAGGCGGCGGTCCGGGCGGCCAGGGGCGACTGCGTGGGCCCCGGCTGGACCGACGGCGACCCCGGGTCCGGCCGCAGGGAGAGCCTGACCAGCCGGGCCAAGCGGTTCCTGTCGGGGCTCGTACCGCGCTCGTACGGCCGGGACCGGGACCGCGACCGGGACCGCGACCGGGGCCGCTACCGCGAGATGAGTCGGCACCGGGGCAGCAAGATCCTCCGCCAGAAGTCCCGCTCCTGCCACGACCTCAGCGCACTGTGACACACACACACACACACACACACACACACACACACACACACACACACATATATATATATATATACATGTACACATATACATACACAGATACACACACACACACACACACACGCCAGGCGCAAACGTGGGGGAGAAGGGGAGAGGAGGAGAGGGTAAAAGGGAGGACAGCAGGGAGACGACTAAAGAAGAGAAGCTGGAGAAAGATGGAGAGCAGAGAAGAGAAAGAGGGAGATGAGAGGGAGGAGACGTGAGGAGAAAAGGAGAGAAAGATGATAGATAGATCCATCTGTGTGAGAGAGAGAGAGAGAGAGAGAGACAAACTTTGAGGAAAAAAAACAGGAAAAAACACAGCGATAACAAGGTGAGCCTAATTAGCCACACTAGCTCGAGTGAATCAGCGAGCACTCGTTACCTGATGAGAGCGGGAGAGAGAGAGAGAGAGAGAGAGAGAGAGAGAGAGAGAGAGAGAGAGAGAGAGAGAGAGAGAAGCCGGAGGAAGACGAGAGAGTCACAACAAGGCGCTGATTGGACGATTATCGTGGCGAGGTGGTGGTGGGAGGGAATCAAATCACAAATGAACATGCACCCAAGTGTCACGCACTGATTATGTAGAGACTGATAGCCATCTAACGTAGACCTACTGTAGACCTTGTTTTATAGCATGCTGTTCCACCGTGAGTAGACGAGACAGGACACCATCCTTTAGGTTTTTTGCAGATCCACAGCGCTGAATTCACCGTACCTCAGTGGCCGATGGGCTAACGCACAATCAAGCTAGCGTCTCAAGGCAAGACCCTGCATTTACAAAAATCCATCCGTGCATTTTCCAACTTTCAGGCGTTTTGACGATACTGCCAATGGTTTTTGAGAATTTCACGCATCCATCTGTGACTTTAATCCAAGGTTGGACGGTCAAAAAAAGCCCAAGCCATATTTTACTGAATCCGTCGTGAGCAATCACCACAAAGATCCCTTTACTGTATACGTGGGAAGCGGAGCCGGGGGGGGGGCAAGGGTCAAAACGGCCATCAGGACTCAATGGACGCAAGTGGGACGCAAGTCGTACGACGCCGGGTTGCAGGAGGATAAACGAGAGATAAACAAATCTACCTGTGGCTGTTTCATGTTTTCATTTGGCTGTTTTTTTACCCACTGGCATTATCACGTGTGTTGAGACAGTATCCTACCATACTATTACTAGACTAGCACTTCTGTGGGGGCTGGCCACACAGGGGGGGATATATGACCCGGAAGAAGAAAAAAAAAACCCGAAGAGAACGTTCTGGAAACGTTGTTGTGGATGTTTTGTCAGCGTGGCGGCGTCACCCGACAAATGCTCACTTGTTTGTCACCGTCTACTAAGCACTCTCGTCTTTCCAAGGAGAATAAATCCATTTTTGTTTGACGTCCTTAACGAGTGTCTCGTTCTTGTTCCTTAACAGCGTCTCGCTCTGGTGGTTGCCGGGTTGAGCGATGACTTGACGGGTCGGCAGCAGATGGTTTTCCAGAGAGTCTGAGAGGAGAGTTGCACCTCTTCGTTCTAGTTTAGAACACACACACACACAAAAAAAATGCAACGTCGACACTATGTGGTTGTAACAAAATCCCAGGGCAAAAAATAGTCCCTGGGATTGTCTCAGGGGAACATGAGCTTGCAGATAGCCGACCAAGCAGTATAGATTGTCCTAGAAGCAATAGAGACTTAAAGGAACCCATAGGAAAGCAAAATCCAAGAAGACAACTCATATATATATATATATATATATATATATATACCTATTATGTCTCCTAGACAAATGAGCTCCTACTTCCGATTTCTCAAATTCATCCCCGGAGGAAGAAACGACCACATAACAGCTCATCTCACTCTGATCACAACAACAGATCTCCAAATGATCTCAAATAAGTCTTGTTTAACTCTCCTGAATAAGAAACCATGAGATTGAAGAAAGATCTCAAAGAAAACTCAATACTGTTGCATTTTCCTACTGAAGCCACGGGGGCCAGCAGCCTTATCACCATTATAGATGTCACATGTTAGCATCTTCATGTTGATCTCTTTCTCTCTCTGTTGTCTCTGTTGTTGGGGTTTTAGGAGAAACATTTCAGATGAAGGTGACCAAAAAAAGCAGACAAAATTGAGATCTCCCCTATCTCTCAGGAGATTAAAAAAAAGACAACTCTGAGCAAAAGATTTTTCCTCTGGGAACATCAGAGATCGGCCCTTTGGTTTGGTTGACTTAGCGCCAACTTCATGTGTCCCAGTGCTCCATGCTAACACTTTAGCATTCGCTATGTTGAGTGGTAGTAGGCTCCATGCTAACACTTTAGCATTCACTATGTTGAGCGATAGTAGGCTCCATGCTAACACTTTAGCATTCGCTATGTTGAGCGATAGTAGGCTCCATGCTAACACTTTAGCATTCACCATGTTGACTGACAGTAGGGGAGTAGCATTATCACATATAAGTGAAATAGTAGCAGCTCTAAAGCTAAATGGTAAGAAATCTTTGCTAATCGATATTTAGCTACGTCTGGCAGTTTTGTGAAGGAGATTAGCAACATTTACACAAAATATGATACAAAAATAACTATACAATAACTATATATAACTATGAATACTATTTTGAACTACCAGGGATTACTTTCCCTGTTTCCATAGGAAGCGAACATGGTGGGTGATAGGAGACTGTACAGCCAAAAATCCCTGTGCAGCGGATGAATATGTGGTTGCTCAAATGAAATATTCAAAAAATGAGCCTGGCTATATATTGAGTTTATGATATTACATTTTAAAAATGTATGAATCTGCAGAAAAAACACCGGCAACTTTTTTATTGCGAAAAGGTCAGTCTACGTTGAGATAATGCTAGCCACCTACTATCACTCAACATAGTGTATGCTAAGGGTTAGCATGGCGCACCACAGTGACTACAGGGGACACATGGGACGATTTTGGTGTACGCTGACCAAACTTGGTGTATTTCTTTAACACAATGCACCACATTTTATTTCCCTGAGGCTTGAAACGAGAACGAGTATGAAAAAAAATCTCCATCATGCTCTTGCCTCTCTCTCTTCTTCACCCTAGTTTTACCAGGTGTAAAAAATGTGCCAGGATTGTTATCAGGGAGACGACAATACTGCTCCCTATAGGTGCTCAGATCAGAAGCTGAGGTATTACAGTTCTGATGTGGGTGTAGTGGCTATCTGGAGAGGATACATGGGTGAACTCTTGAGGTGGAGAGGGAAGACAGGCAAAGAGACATAGGGGTTGAGGAGAAAGAGAGAGAGAGAGAGAGGAGTAATGGTTGCTTGGAGACTGTTGTCAAGGAGACGATAAGTCTGGAGTCCTTTGGTATCTCAGTTGTCCTGTATTTGTTTTGAGTCTTCAGAAATAGGAGGATTCTTTGTTTTTGTTCCTTCTCAGAAAGTGGGTGAAGCAGAGACGGTGATCAGGCGAGGTCAACTCTTCAAGAGAGACGGGGTAGATTTGATGCATTATGTTTGATAGAACCTGCACAGAAAAATAGCACACGCACACACCAGACAGGATTTTACCCCCCCCGTTCACCCGTCGAGCGACTGTCAAATAATAGGCAACATTTCTGCACACACGACACCAATATGAGATGTGAACCCGCTCTGTGACGCCCTATCGGTCTCTCAAATCGTGACAGAAATCCTCTCCCTCTCTGTCGCTGACTCATTCTGTGGGCATTAACTGAGAATCTGGGCAAACACTTTGAGAGAGGAGGGAAGACAGAGGTAGCTTAAGAGAGATTAAAAAAACAACAACCCCGCTGTCTGCCAGAGAAAGCCTGTCTAACTTACTCTTCACTTTGCACCAAGGAAAGGCTATTTTCAGTGTGCACTGTGCATTACTAATGACATGAGTATTTTCCTTCGATGTGGGCGGAAGCATGTTAACGAGGAGGCAATATTGGAAGTGTGCGTGCGTGTGTGTGTGTGTGTGTCTGGTGTAGTTGAAGACAGGCCGGGGCACGGCGCATGTGGAGGCTGCAGTGATTGCCGTACGCTGTGGCGGCGAGACACCGAGTGGCGTTGAGAGGAACCGTGTCTGAATCCCCAGGGAATGCATGTGATTTGTTTTCATGGAGCGATGCCTCATTGTAGCCCAAAGGTCATTGTTCCTCCGCTTTGTCTCCCTCGTGCACAGGGCTCCATTAAACATGCGCACCGCTATAATAACCGAACAACAAAGGAGCCGACAATAGGGGCCAGACCACTACCACTGAATGCCACACTTGGAGTGAACCGCATGACAACTGACTTGGTCAGAGGAGGAGGTCCAATAAGTGGTTGTAATGGCGCGACAACAGCGAGGGGCAAATCGGCCTCATTGTGGTCTGAACACCTTGTGCGATGCCCATGAAATTCCCAGTAATGTAGATCAATAGCAGGTCAAAAGGCGAAGAAGAAAGCCACGTCTGGTAAGAGTACGACATCGTTCTCTCACAGGATTAGTATTGATCTCAACATTACATGGGATGTAGTGAGAAATGTTGTATTTCATACTGTGCAATGTATCAGGTAAAAACCGAATGAAGAGGGTGGTGTGGCCCCTCGGTGTGTATATCGCCATAAAGGGGTTTCAAATGGAAGCAATGTGGAGTCAAGTTCATTTAACCTGGAAGCCATAATAATGGTCTCAATAATTAACAGCCCATTGATTAAGATTAACAATTAGCTAAATGCAATTAATGATGAAATGTTCAAAAGTCCACCTGATTGAAAAAGGAAGCTACCCCGTATATATTCAGCCCCGAAGAACAAGTCTTCTCTAAGGAACATGTTGGGAACATGTTGGGGATCTGAACCAGAGCTCATGTTGTGTGATGACCGTCTGCTCTGGGGTGGAGTCGGTTGCTACCACACTGCCCTCTGGTGGCCAACTGCTGTATGTACCGTTAATTTTCCCTTTATGTTATATTAAAAAACAAACATTGGGTAATGCCATTCATGACAGCTTCTAGCACTACATTGGATATCACAGATACGATAAGTTAGTAAAACGAAAAGAGGCTCTTACTCTGAAACAGCTTAGCATATTTATTGTTCATTCATCCTGAAGAGAAACTAAACATGCCACCCACACAATCAATGTCACTTCTCAAAAAATATACATATATATATACATAAAAAGTACATTTTCCCAACAGCACAGTCGTCGTCTTGATAAAGCTGACGAAACTCTTGAGGAGCCAAGTCACCAGTCAACCCAGAAATAAATAAGGGTAAATTACATCCACTGATGCGTGAATCACCATGAATTCATGTACGAGCTATCAGGAATTTCCAAAGCTCCGATGAGTGAGTCATACCTCGGCCATTTGTCAGTGGTCGGTTGCGCGTAATGATTTGCCATTCATTAATAGGGTTAACTGACAAACGTAATTAATGTGTCAATTAGATCCAGAGAATGCTTTCATTAGCTGATTGTCACATTTTTCATCTTTCTGTGACTTTAGGGGGCACAAAAACACAATGAAGTGCTTGTGAGGTTAATTATTAGTTTTTGGATGAGCACATTGACGTCTGCGGTTGTGTACCAGATGTTATTGAGCTGTACGCCACACTTACACACACACACACTGACTGCAGAGAGGTCTGGGTCGTGTGATGACAATGTTGTGTATGGAGAGAGTAGAGGAGAGGGATCAGGGTCTGTATTCCTGTCTTCTGAAAGGTCAGTTCATATTATTGTTGGCTGACTGGCTGCACTTATAAACTGCAAAGTTATCGCCACCACTATGACTCATTCATTAATTAGAGCTTTGTGACTTCCTGGGTTGATGGATTCATTCACGTTGCCTCATTACTGCATTGATCCATGTATATTTCTGTACCCTGGCTATAAATTGGTACCAAAAAGGTGTTGATTAAGGGTGGATGACCATGTTAGATCTTTGACAGCAGCTTCCTCTGACTTGATGCTCTTCCCATGCTGCCTTGCAGCGTGGCTTCTTCTCGGTTGAGATAAAAGTCCCTTAAAAAAAAAATCAATGCTTTCCTGTGTGACCTATGCTAGTGTGTCTCCGACATGCCTGGGGAAATGATTTGATGGTCTCAATTAAGGAATTATAAGGAAGCATGAGATTTATCGGGACAGAGGAAACGATTGTCTTAGTCATCTGATGAACTTCAGACTCATTGAGAAGTGGAGGCTGATCGATGAGTCACCTGTGTGAGTGGAGGTGCCGTTTATCAAATATCCCGAAATCCAGCAAAACTTCTTTAAACACGTTAAAAAAAAAAGTGTGGACAAAGAAAGCTTCTCTGAGTCAGGGGAAAGGTGTTGACTAGAAGCACTCCTTTATGATGATTTCCTTGTGATTGTTATTATCCAATCAGCAATGGCCATGTCACATAAAGCACTACATCAAAATGCACAATCAAAACTGCCAACTGCATGTGTTTTATGTTAGCCCAGTTAGCCCAGTTGGGTTATTCTTCCTCTCCTCTAGGTGGAATCACCATCATCATCTTCATAACACAACTTTATAACGACAACTTTAGATTTTCTTTCCATCCCGATACAATACAAAGTGGTCACATTTCCCGCTCGTCACTCCAGAATATCACTGAAGAGCTTCCTTTTCTTGGACTGTCCGGTTTGTATTTCCTGCCAGTGGGCTCGTCTGTTTAAGAAGTGGGACAGGGCGAACTTGGCCCACGCGTGGCGGGCGAACTGGCTGGACCTCAGCTGGCTTTCGCTCGTTACTGAAAGGGATAGGAGAGAGGGGAAAAGGAAAAGGAAGTCATGAACGTGAAACTGTGAAACGGCAAATGTGTCAAAGAAATTTTGCACAAAAAACCCCCCCAAAAACCCCCCTGGCCTGTACATACCTAGTTCCTGCGCGATGCTTTGCCTCTGACTGACCGAGGCGCTGTTCCACACGGCTTCCAGCACCCGGCTGCCCAACCTGGAGCAGGCCATCTGGACATACTGGCCCTGGGAGGACAGACGAAGAGGGAGGAAGAGGGCGATGAGTCACGGAGAGCCACGGGACAGTTAAAAACACTATCATCCCCTTTGTGTCGAGTGACGTGTCCTCGTGTTCCTCTCGTTCAGCTCGAACGCTGCTGCATTTGGTTTCTCGCGTGGATTGAAAGGTGTAGGACGTAAGCGAGGGTCGGGGGACGCGATTACCCACAGTTCCTCAAGCGGTTGGTACTGTAGCTGAGCCCCTTATCTGCTCACACGACGTAAGTCACTCTGGATAAGAGCGTCAAGGTCAGATATGACCACGAGGACGTCTCAGAAGCAAACGCCTGTTGCGATCCATCACAGGATCTTTAGCTACTGCTAGTTTTAGCATCGTCACAATCACCTGGAATTTCGTGCGTTTGACAACCTGAATTTTATAAAATGTTCAATACTTTCAATTCCATTTCACTGTCACCTCCAGAGTATGAAGAAGAAGAAGAAGAAGAAGACGTTTTCTAAGCTAGTCAATTCTAAAGGCGTCAATACCTCGAGCCTCTTGAGGATCTTGCCCCTGCCCTTGTCGCTGGCCGTGGTGATGAGCGCCTGGAGGACGTGGCTCCCCGAGGGGTGGGAGGCCAGGGCGAGGAGGTCGGCGGGGGTCAGGGAGCGCAGGCTGTTCAGGAGGAGCGAGCGCTCCTTGAACTTGGCCAGCGCCTGGACCAGACAGGACCCGTGGTAACAGATGGAGGCCAAAGGGATCTGAAAATGAAAACAAAATGAGTTTTCAACGCCACGTCACATCGCCGTACGCGTTCGATGCGTCCCTCAATCCCCTCACCTCGGTCTGTACGCCGCCCTCTGCTGCGTCGGAGTGGTAGTACACCTCGTAGGTGAGCAGGGACATGAAGAGAGGGAGGCAGCTGGTGTGTCGAGTGCCGGGCTCAGCGCAGTGGAAGGCCTGGGGGGGAGGAGAGGAGATGAACGTCAACAGGAAGAGTCTCCAGGGACGACTAATGAAACCTTGGATTTATTGAAGCACTGGTGGTTTCATTCATAAAAACATCGATTTTTAGTAAAGGTTCATTACACCAAATGTTCTGGCTTACGTGGAGGAGGCATTGCATTATCTCGCCCTGTCGCTCTCCGCTTTCCGCACAGCTCTGTGCCAACTGGACAATCACGCCCATGTGACCTGCAGCCAAGATGGCCTCCACGCCCTGGACCAGCTCATCGAACAACCTTGGGAACTATTTGGAGGGGGAAAAAAGAAAAGGAGGGGCGTGAAGTAGAAAATCCTCGCTCTGCACCGAATCGACGAGCGCACGCGACCACCTACCATTTTGTAATTGGACGAGGCCGCGGTCAGCCTCTGTACGGGGAAGTTGGCGATTGGGTGGAGGGCCAGGTTGACCAGCTGACCCTTGAGGTGGTTCTTGTAGAGGTCACGAAGAAGGGCCTTGTGGGACAGCTGGATGACAGTCTCGATGAGGTGGCTGGAGGCCTGGTCCTTGAGAAACACCAAAAGTGGACTAAAAGGAATAAAAAAAAAAGAATAAATTTCACTTTTGCTTCACATTTCACGGCATGTTAGCATTTAAATCCTCTCCCAATGCATGCGGTGACTTGTTCCTAAGGGTTAGCACAGGTCCGACCTGACTCCGGGAGCAGCGCTGCGGGTGGTCAGGTACTCCATGACGCCTTTGAGGAGCTGCTTGCAGAGTTTGGGTCGTTTCCGGTGGCACACGGTCAGCATGGTCTGGAACACGACACTGGCGACGGCGTCTGTCACACTCACTAGGACGAGAGAGAGGCACGGAGAAAACATCATATACCGCAAATTGAAGATAAAACACGAAGGAATACACACTTAATACTAGTTTACTAACATTATGAAACCTCTGACTGGACCAAAACACCTCCCATGTTTCATCTTAAAAGCTTTGCTCTGAAGGACGTTCTCCGTTAGCGCGAGACGACTCACCGCTGACGTCGTTCATCAGGCACTCGGTCAGGCTCTTCAGCTCGTACCAAAACGACGTGGGCGCCTCGAAGTCTGTGAGCTGGGGGGCAGCGCTGCAGTCTTTTGCACCTAGAAAGAAAACCGTGAAATTTGTTTTGGGATGTTTTGGGAATTCATTCATTTGGATGAAAGCAGGTGAATGTGTGTGTGTGTGTAAGTGTGTGTACCTGGACGGGATTCAGTGCGAGGTGGTCCGAGGCAGCCTGCCAGGACGTGGAGGAGTGTGCGGACCACGTGGGAGCCGTGTGTGTGTTTGATGAAGTCTGAGCTGTTGTCTCTAACCACCTGACTTAAAGACAACACCCGGGCCTCCAGTGCTCCGCAGCTCTCCTCTTCTTCTTCTTCTTCTTCTTCTGTGGTAGCAGACGGCTCCTTCTGTGACGACTCTAAAGATGGACACACATCATGGGAGCTATTAGGAGTCTTTTTATTTCTTTAAACGATCTTCCAATGACCGCTTTTTTCTCCCGAGGATAAAAGACACCCTGACTTACCCGTCCACCTGGACATCTGTCTGATTGCGCTCTCCACGATGTGACCCCCGCACCGGTCGCACGAAACCGTCACGAACTCGGACCCGGATTCTCCGCCCAGTTCGGCCAGCACTTCCCCCACCTGGTCGGGGCTGGCCAGCGGGAGCAGCCGCTGCAGCGTGATGCTGCCCGTCCTGTCCGTGGCCACCAGCGCTGCCTTACCTCTCACCTCTGACAGTACGTTCTCCACAAACATCGCTGCAGGGAGATAACGGGAGAGACACGATAAGAGTTAAGGAAGCATATACACACACACATAGTTGGAGGTTATTTGATTCAGAGTGTCTAAATCAGAGGAACTTTGGAAGTGGTTGGAGCCGTCCAAAAACATATGTAGTCATGATGCAGCAAGAAGAATTGTGGGTAAGAGTGTGTACTAACAAGATATAATCCAACTCAAATCATGTAATAAGCCTGTAATAAACTGAGAAGTGGCAACTGTTAGCAATGCTAATGCAAGTCAATGGGGATTGAAACCATTTCAAGTTCAAATAAAATACATCTCATCACAGCTAAATCAGTTCATGCTTGTTGCGGTACATAGGGGCTGAATTTAAAAGGACGTGACCCCGCCTGTTGCACATCCCCTGTACTGAACACGCTCTCCTTCTCACCTCTCTCCTCCTCTTCTTCGAAGCCTTCCCCGAGTCTGTCTCCAACTCTGCGGAAATAGCCCACGCTCAGGGCATCAAGGCGGTTCTTGGCCTGACCCTGACCCCTTTCTCCGTCGTCAGCTTCCCTCCTCTTCCTCTCTCCTCCTCCTCCTTCGCCCTCTTCACCCGGGCGCTTCCTCTTCTTTACTCCCCCTTCCCGTGGCTTCTTTTCCTCCATTTTCTCGAGCATGTCTCACACTCTTACGACGTGTTATGCCGCCGGTGGAAGGTCTCGGTCTTGTTGAAGAGGGTGTTCGCTGTATAATCGTCTTCTCTGAAATAGGAAGCGGATGACAGCGTGAAGGGCAAAGCTTGCTGGGTAACATTAAAACGTTATGACCATCAGGCCGATCAAGGTACAAAGTTTATTAAAATAATAGCTGCCCGGTGGATTCCACGTATGCCGAATTGACCAGTGGACACTACGGATTCAAAAAAAGTGTTAAATAATGTTTTTCGATAAGTGACTCTTTTCCGATAAGCAAGGTCATGTTAAACTGCCACGTTTTTGAATGAAGTTTCGCATACACTTCGTACAAGAGAACGTAGCGGGCTACTGGATAGCTAGTTAGCTAGGGCACATTATCTTTACGAAGGCATAGCATGTCAGGCTGTACCGTAACACAAACACGATTAATAGATGCGTTTTACCGAAATGTCTAAGAACAACTCGGTGGCTCCGTTAGATTTATCCGTGCACAATAAGCTTATAAACACACAATTTAAAGAAGCACAGTGTAACTCACGTGTAAAACATGTAACTACCACACAGGCGGTGTGTTGTGCTGCCGACGCGTAGTGATGACGCAAATGTGGGGTGCGTCTCAATCTTCTGCGAGGGCAAAATGTTGGTGGGTGAACCTCAACAGTCTTTCCTCAATTCCTCAAGGTCTCTCCACCCCTACTTAAATCACTACACTAGTCCTGTGATATTACTATAAGGAATTGCAGTGTCTATGTGATACACAGTTGTGACTTTATAGTGACCGTGTTTTATGGCATTTGTGTATCAGAATCAGAATTAGAAATCAGAAACAGGTTTATTGCCAAATATGTTTACACATACGAGGAATTTGTCTTGGTGATTGGTGCATAACAATAAACAATAAACATAGAATAGAGAAGAATAAGAACAAAACAAGAATAAAAGCAAGTACTGTAGAGAAATTCACGCTAAAATATATGAAAAATAATAACAATAGAATTAAAAAAATAAAGAATCTGAAGGTAGCACTGCAATATTATTTTCGACATGGAAAGTCTCCATTGGAAACTGTTAGTGTAAAAGCATGCTGATAACAGGTACGTGAAAACAAAACATGTATCCAGTACAATAACGTGTGATCAGTTAATTTTAATTTTTCATCAGGCCCACTACCACAGTACTCAGCTGTCCAAATAGCTGTAAATGTGAAAGTAGGTTTGAGAAATTTGGACCTAAATATGTTGGTAGCAGGCCATTATACTGAGTAGGCTATCTCAAAATGCCTTCTGGTTTGGACCATAAGGCATTAGAACCCCCTGAGCAGATCACCATTCATTTCCCAGGGACAAAAGCCAATTCCTCATCAGTCATTGTTGGCATGAACTTTACCTGAACAGTCATTTGTAAAGAGATAAAGCTATATATTACAACATACAACACAGTACACTGCAATAAAAAGCAAACATTCAATCCATCTTCAACAGCCCACAGGTAATTAGAGATAATAAATGAAGATGTTGTCTTGATATTGAAATTGAATCCATCATGTTTAATTCAATGTACTGTAATATTGGTGAAATAAGTCAAGCCAGTGACACTGAGATTTGGATGCAACCAGAGAGCAGGTGTGATGCCTTTCCCTCCCCATAGCAGCCAAGTCCCCAGTTGCTGGCCAAATTCAGATGTGTAGTCAGGAATGAGAGATGATGAGATGAGATAGATAGATAGATAGATAGATAGATAGATAGATAGATAGATAGATAGATAGATAGATAGATAGATAGATAGATAGATAGATAGATAGATAGATAGATAGATAGATAAATAGCAAAGAAGAGAATGGGATGTACAACACAATAAATAATAATTAAATGTTTTTTCTGCTCAGCAATGGAAAAAAATGTAATCAATATTATTTTGTATTATTGTTCAGGAGAGACCACTGCTTTGCCTTAAATTCACAGAGAATGAACAGATCTCACGTGCTCGACGTCTTTCAATAGAGGCTGGTTGAGAAGAAGGAGGGAGGGAGAAAGACAGGTAGATCATTTGTATACACGAGCAGCAGAGAGGCAGTATCCCGAGGACCAACAGGGGGCGTCTCCTGCTGTTGGCTCTGTCTGTTTGAGTCATCTCCAGGGCAACCAGATGAATCAAGCTGTACACTACGTACGACCTCTGCAATTGATAAAGGCGTTTAAGAGTCACGCAGGCATATACAGACACATTTCATTATGCCATCGTAAAACGCTCACGCTCACACGTCTCCATGATGTCAAAGCCTGGCCTATATGAATCAGATGAACACCCCCGCTTCCTGTAGACTGTAGTCATAATTAAATGAACTGTAAATCTTTTTTATTTTTTTTATTTTTTTTAATCACACATGAAGATCTCCTCTCAGATTCCACACCATTCTGGTCTGCAGTAGATCTACTTCAGCTTTCCAATTTAAATCCATTCAGTCTTTGGTTTGGCTGCTGGTCAAATAATCCACTTTGAAAACAGGGTGGGAGGTTAGGTTATGTCAATAACAGAAACAATGCCTTGTGTGTGTGTGTGTGGGGGGTTGGATTTATATAGTTTGATGGCGGTTGGCAAGAAGAAACTCCGATGTCACCGAGGCAGGATGAGAAAGGTGGCAGACTGCAAATGTGGTGTTAACGATATATGGATCGGATCCATTCATCCATTGTATCCTATATGAAATGTAAAATCCCATACAGTCGTGCATGTTGCTGCATCCCATAAGCAATGGGATAGATCACAGGCTCGGTTATTATTTAACAGAGAAATGTCAATACAGCACATACCAAACATACTCTCACCGACCTTATTTGTCATAGTGGGGCAAGCATATTATTGTAACTCCTGAATATCTCCCTTAGCCAGGATGTTTCCTTTGGCCAAACCGCAGCCGTTTTGTTTCCCACGTATACCGCGTGCGACCCGGGTCCGAAGAACCATCTGTTAATACTCAGATACTCGGTGAACCCAGGTCACTTTTATGTTTCCCCCTCACGCCCACCGCTCTCCAATAGCCGCCGATGTTATGGCCCGGTGCATCGTTTATCAAGCCCGTGTCAAGCCAGCAGGATCAACAATAAGACTCGAATGGTAATGGCATTCTTCAAAATAAAATCCCTCAAAACAAACATATAAGGCAAGGCTTTCGGAGGAATACAAGAAAAAAACAGATTTAGGGAGGATGCTGAATGAAAATAACATTGTGTCCTAAAAATGACCTCTTCATCATGGCTTATTCTTCCGAGGAGTTGGAAATGAAATATCTACTACCATTTGGAAAAGTGCTACCCGCTTAACTCAATGATTGATAAAGCAGAATTAAAGCAAAGTATCAACACTATGAGGTAACTTAAGTCCTTGTTTGACAAAATCCTAAAACCTCTACAAGCGAGATCCTTTATATTATATAGACATTTAGCACTGAACTTAGTAATTGAACTCAAGGGGATTGTTCTCCCAAAATGGATATATCGTTTTGAAAATGACGTATGTTAGTCCCTGCTGGTGTGGCGCAACTATGTATCACTGATTGATTGAGCAAAAACAGGTTTAGATACTTGGCAAGCTTTTGTTTTCCCCCAATAACCAGTAACACCGCCGATGGGCCCTGTGATGATATGACATCAGGATGATCCATCACCACCAAACCAAACTTCGTCTCCTCCCATTGTTTGCTGGCACATTGGAAGTGTTTTTTCATGTTTTCTTAAGAGGTTCCAAATGCTTACTCTGGCACTCCTCCAATAAATCTGTCCCCACCTAAGATTTTAATTCCAACTCAGAGGAGATACGGTTGATGGGATTTGATCCTCTGAGGGGACTTCATTAGATCGGATGTCTTGTTCTAACGCAGAATGAGTCTTAACTCAGAGATTTTCTGGGAAATTGTGTGCAGGCGAATAAAAGGAGAAATGAAAGTATGCAAGAGACGTCAGATGCTCTGTAATGTAGGCTATCCGAGAATGACAACACTGACCTTAGAGGATTTCCTACTGAGGAGCTGCTATGGTCCAGCGGTTTGGGTTGACTGTGGTCTGTATGGTCACTAGAAACAATTGAAAGAAGCTGGCACGGCGCCTATAATAATATGATAATAACCTTTATTTATATAGCATATTCCAAACAAGGTTACAACGTGTAGACTAGGAAAAATAAAAGTCAACAAATGATAAATATGTTAAATAAAACAGAATAAGATAAATAAGACAGAAAGAACAATGAAGTACAAACGGGAACAGCCAAACGGACAACACTAGAGGAATACATAAATAATATGAAACAAGTAAAAGCCAAATATCACAGGAAGGCCTTGGAATAAAAGTAACTATACACTGAGTGGACAAAACGTTAGGACGACCTGCGCTTTCCATGAAACCGGCTGAGCAGGTGGATGCGGGTGAAAGCTGTGATTGATTTCACCAATAAGGAGCCACTTCAGTGATGAAGGGCAGACGGAGATGAAGGTGAGGAGACGTTAAAGAGGGGTTTTAGTACTTTTGACCATCATGGATATTGGAATGTGGGTCATTAAACGTGATTTGACCTACTTTTCTTTTTAATTTACCGCCGCTCCAGTTAAAGCCTGCCCTGGGTTTGGTCCTCCCAGTGTGAGTGGTCACCTGATTAATGGTGCTCACTAGTTGAGAGAGATAAGGAAAGCAGTGGAGCATTTTTCTGTCCTTCACTTGCTATCTGCTTCCAATCCCTTCCTGTACTGGAAAGTGGGACCGACCATTGCGTAACAAATTCTGTGTGTGTGTGTGTGTGTGTGTGTGTGTGTGTGTGTGTGTGTGTGTGTGCCTGCCGGTCATATGTGCGTCCATGCTGAGCGGCGCGTATAGCCTTTATACACACCGCACCCAAAAATGCGCTCCACGGGATCTTACAGTCGTAACAGGGTGGGCTGGGCCTGCGGGGGGAGAAGAGGGGTGTGTCAGTGTATTCTGGGCCAGGCGTATATATTCCGACCCAAGAACAGAGGAGAAGAAGAACAAAAAAAAAGTTAACCGTAAACCGAAAGTTTACGACTGATACTGACAATCACCAAGGAAGCAGCAGAGTGCTTATCGCCGATCCGGCCGAGAAGATCCCACGCGCTTAAAGTAAGAATTCACATTCATTATTGACTTTAAAGTTATTCAACTCTGTAGTGGAACTTTTCTTAAACGCTTTCGGGACGTTTCACTGCTCGTTTCCTTCAGAAGAGGTAGGTGTGGAGTGATAACTGACGCTACACGATGGATCTAACGGTTTCTTTAGATACAAATAGAAGACAGAATAGACTTCCATAGATCCCCCCCCCCCGCTGAGTGTCTGCGTGTGTAAGAGAGAAGAGAGTTTAGTCACGATCATTTACCTTGAAAGATGAAAAATATGTCTATTACTTTATGTTGTAAGTGTATATTGTAAATGTCTTTCTCTCAACTCATCAGAAGTTTGCTTGTCACGTTATAATTCTTTTTTTTATTTTATTTTTTTACCTTATTTACCCTCAAGTGTTCAGTCACATGGTCTACTACTAGCTTTGGCTGCAGCTTATTCCTCCACTCTGCCAAAGGCAGAAGGCTGGAAACAATTAACAAAATTCAATCAATCAGTTAACCTAATCAGTTAATCCATAATGTACCACTCAGTGCATGAATGCTCCCTCCCCCCCCATCCAAAATCCTCAAAATTGGTCTCTTATCATATCTGCCTTACAGCATTTTCCATGTGCAACAGACAGTGAAAATAAGTGATTAAATAAGGCATTTTCATTCCTTCATGTTGGTTGGTGGCCAACCAGCTGCTGCTGCACCTATCTGTTCTCTGAGAGGCTTGGAGGGGAGTTGCTGCCATAGCAAGGCTTACTATTATAGCGGTGTAGCAGCCAGCTGTTGCATTTGTTTGGCTTTACACACACATCTGGTATTAATGGGTTTTCCTTTTTTATATAGGAGCCAAGGGTGTGCAGTCATTTACAGTGGAGGGTGTTGTTGGGTGGATAGTAACCTGAATTTCCAAGGGCTTATCTCAGGGCCCAGTAAGCATACCAGCCACACTGGCATGCCAACACAAACTGGCTGGGCAGAACACGAGATAGACAGAGGGGGGTGGGGGGCGGGGGATGGTGGGGTTGGGGGGTAAAGCATAATGGAAGATGTGATACATGTGGTAGTGATAGGCAAGGGGAGAAAGGATGAGGGAGAAAGGCCGTCACTCTTTATTTCACGCTTTGCTGACGCCTGTGTAAAGATGACCTGAGGATGATTTGGAAATAACTTTCCCCTTATAAAGCTTATTTACAGATTTAAAGACCCTATGAAGCTTTTATTCGCTTTCAGCCACCACTTCACTATTTGTAAAATTTCTACCAACCAAAATATTTTCTCGCCGGTTGTCCTGAATACAGTTGTTACATTTATCACTCTGCAGACAGGGCGTGTTGAATCCTGTCCTGCTTATTCATGTGTCATTTCAATTTATGTTGGTTCACCCTCGCTAAAGGTACATAGGGTAATAAGGAGAGAGAGTGACGAGACTAGTGTGTTTGTCACTGTGATCAGTAACGTTTCTGCCAGGTATTTGGAGGACAGAAGGGAGAGGAGTGTCACGTGACCAGCAGGTGAACTCAGGAAGTCGAGGTCTGGAGAAATCTGAAGTGCGCTTCCATGTACAGTCGTCTGTCCTGCTGTAGACGAAGGGGAACACACAATGAAAATAAACGAGTAAAGCAAAAGTCTCCAAAAAGTCTTGAGTCTTGCATCATGGCGAACGTCAGTAGGCTAGGTTGACCGTTCACCCGCTTCACCTTTACTTTTCACACTAAAAGTGCAAAACTGCAGACGCGGTGAGACATACCGAGCCACGGCGCCCAGAACTATGTACGCTCAGCATCTTGTTTGTGAAAAAAAAAAACGAGATTAATAAGCCCATAAACCCAAACGTCTCGTCCATTTAACAGCGACTGCGTGCATTGCTGCAGCTCATTACAGCTTGTTGGTGTTTTACAAGACCCAACACAAACTCCGCTGGGACTTTAATGTTTGGGCTCTGTAGGAGATTTATTTTTCCACGCTGCGCCAGACCTCCGCCGAGCGTGGCTTTCATGTTCAGATGGGGGAGACGGCGTAGGCGGTGAGAGGGAGGGAAAGAAGGGGATAAGAGGGAAAGGCCTCCTCCACTTTCTCAGCTTTTGGCGTCTGACATTTGACCTTGAGTCGACCCTTATGTTCGGTGTCAAGCGGACAAGCCCGGGATGTGCAGGAAGGACCGGAGTTCTGGTTTATGTTCTGATTTAATCTAATTCCATTGAGATTATCAGTGTAGTGTGTGAGGCGGGAATGTGACAGTATGATAAAAGAACAACACCCCGTACACACACACACACACACACACACACACACACACACACACACACACACACCGCATTACTTCCCAACAGCTGGGTGGGGCAGATGGGATCCAGCTGTTAGTATATAAACGAGGTATGTTAGGTTGGGAGTTTAGTTGACTGGGACAAAAGGCTAAATATCCCAGAATGCTTTGGGGTTGAGGAGAGTGCAAGTCTGGAATGTGGCACTTGTGGAAAAAAAAGTGGGTAAAGAAAAGTGCATTGGCTGGTGATGGAGGGGGAGGAAAGGAAGGGAGGAGAGGAAGGGAGGAGAGGAAGTAGCCGGGGAGATATTTTGTAAATGTCATGATTTATGTGAACTTTCTCTTTTGGATCAAACTGTGTTCATATTATTATTTTGTATCATATTTCTATCACTCCTCTATCCACATCTCTATCCCTCCATCCTCTCATATTGCCCTATACTGATGGATCCATTTCTCTCCCAGAATGCCCGGCGAGCGGCTGACAGTGAGAGGCACGGCGGAGGTGGGGCGTTTCCCCGGCGCGGCCCCGCCCACCCGGGTGGAGGTGACCATCCTCAAGGACGGGGAGAAGAAGCAGGAGGAGGGGGGCTGCCGGCGCTGGTTCAGGAAGATGTGCCCGTGCTGCTGCAAGCGCCAGAGCAGCAACTCCTACGACATCACGGATATGGTGGAGGTGGTGAAACCCCCGGAGCCTCCCAAGCCAAAGCCTCAGGTTGGCGACAACAACGAAATGGACGGTGAGTTGGTTTTCAGGTGTACATGTCATATCAATATCTCCACAACAGTACATGGAGTATATACAGTGGTGGCCAAAATTATTAGAACACTTGGCATACATTTAAGAGGTTTCAGTTGTTTTTGTTCAATTGGCCATTAAAATACCCATAAAACAAATGAAATATATACAAAGTCATCATTATGCTCTATAAACCATAGAATAGAGCCATCATAAGGAGATTTACGTCATTTTCCTTACAAAAAACAAGCTAGGCCTATTTCACTGTCAATGTCACACAATCATGTTCCTTCACAGAAGAAGCCAAATTACTTGTGTAATCATTGTCAGGTGTGATGGTGGTTAAATTGATGGTGATCAAGAGTCTTAGGACACAGCTGTGTGATTCTTTTGAATTGCTGCAAAAGGTGGACATACCAAATATTAAAGTTAAAAGTGGATAAAAACAGTAGGACTCACTTCATCTGATATTTGTTGTGCTCAGAGCAACCATCTGCATGTTTCATGAACATTATGAAATGAAATCATGTTTTGGAGGCAAGAAAAGGTCAATATTTTCAGATCTGTCAGGTGTTCTAACAATTTTGGCCACCACTGTATATTCCTACTGCTATTGTTCAATAAAATAAAATAAAATAAAAAATCCACTCAATTTCAGACATGCAGCTGTCGGTGTGCTCGGCGGACCTGCTGAGCTCCAAGACGGGTCAGAACCGACAGGAGCACCACACCGACCTGTTCCCCGGGGACGAGCTGATCATCCGCCGCGGCCAGACCTTCCAGATCGAGCTGGAGCTCAACAGGCCCTTCAACGCTGACACCGACAAACTGCACCTGGACCTCAAGACGGGTATGTAGGAAAGTGTGTGTGTGTGTGCGTGTTAGGTCTGTATAGAGGGTGTGGGGGAGAGAGAGAGAGAGAGAGAGAGAGAGAGAGAGAGAGAGAGAGAGAGAGAGAGAGAGAGAGAGAGAGAGAGAGAGAGAGAGAGAGAGAGAGAGAGAGAGAGAGAGAGAGAGAGAGAGAGAGAGAGAGAGAGAGAGAGAGAGAGAGAGAGAGAGAGAGAGAGAGAGAGAGAGAGAGAGAGAGAGAGAGAGAGAGAGAGAGAGAGAGAATACACCTCGACCACATCTAAACGTGTTGGCGGGCTGCATGGTGGGTATGTTTGTGACAGAAGCAGCAAAGGTCACAGAGTACAAGCTCGGTTATCGTCTGTACTCCCCAACACACACACACACACACACACACACACACATCTGACCTCCAGATTTCAGCACACAATGTATTCCTCACACGACATCCAGCTGTTACACCCCCCCCCCCCCCACCCCGATACAGGCAGGAGGGTGGCAGCTGTGGGGCACATGTGGATTAGTAGCAGTACTACCATAGCTAAACACACATGCACCTGCCACGCTTAAGAAGCAACGCCTTCTTGGCGACAGGAAGCAACCGGGGGGGGGGGGGTGTTTCACGGAAAACCGTCGTCTTCATTTTGAGAAACGAGCGTGTGCGCTGATTTCGTTCGGCGATTCAGCCAAAGTGTTAATCGCTCCCAGACCTCGGGACACCGGACACCTCCCTCTGGTGTTTATGGGCCTCGTACAACAACGTTCCACCAACCACACTCGGGAATAACCCGGCGATTACTCCACCGCAGAGAAATGCTTTGCTACAGCGAGATAAATACTTTGCTTGTCACCTGGTTTACCGTGAGGAAGAGAGCGTGTAGATATTATGCCCACGACGGAATTGATCGCTACTTTTGTTTGCGCGGTAAACAGGACTTGAAACATCACTGTAATTTTCCCAACCTCTATTTTGGTCCGACTAGGATCCAGGAGTCAATTTTTTTTCATTAACGGTGAAGCGGTTCCACCAGAAGAGACAGTTTTTTTTTTTTTTGCATTGATTTCCTTTTCGACAAGAATTCAGAGGAGAGGGAGAGGAAGGGCGGAGAGGGCTCGCTTAGGTCAGATAGAACAATGGTTTCACGATAAACTCCGTACTCCCTTCAGCAAATGACTTAATCCAGCTAGAATGAACCTCCTTACTTCTTAGCTCGGAGCAAGTCACTCTGAGAAACTCTTCTTTTTTTTTCTTCCTCGCAAAACAAAAAACTTCTCCAAAAGTTGTAACTATCCCAGGATATATTCACAATACTATGTCATCTTGAGGCTAAAGCTCCGCAGGGAAAACGAGAGGCTTTCACAAGCACCCAAGCTGTGTTTACTCAGAGAAACCGTGTGCAGCTGAGTGAAGGGTTGTGATACACAGTGTGGTTTACAGTTGGCTTACAGTTGGTAACAGACTAAGAATTACTGCGACGCGAAGGACGCCATTCCACTGTCATCTGCTGCTATCTTACTTTATTTATCCCAAAAATCTTCAAAGTCGGCCGCTAAGTGACGCACACAAAAAAATATATGTTTTTACAGAAGCTTTTGCATGAACACAGAATATGCACACACACACACACACACACACAGATATGCACGCTGTGTGGATTGGCACGGATTCCATCAGATAAACTGTGTGCGGTGTTGAGTGTTTATTTTCGATCACACTCAAAGTGTCAGCTGCATGGCTCTCGGCTCTCCGGCACCGCTGCATCATTCCGTTGCAGATGCCTGTACCAGATTTATTTTGACTTCTGGGTTGATTTTGCGTTGATATACTAGGTATTTTATTAGCCTGTGGTGTTGAGGAATTTGTGAATTGTAGCAGTGAATGCTGGTATGCTGTTAAGCACTATAAGCATGACTAATCAGTTTCATCTAGTTAAGTTGAAGCCGCAGGATCCTTGATGCGAATGCATTACGGATCACAATGTGATCATTTCCCCACAATAGCCCCACACTGCTACCAATCAGATACCCACATATTACATGGTAAGGTAAACACAGAACAGCATAACATGACACAGCACCATGCAATGCATCATGGTCTTTTGTTCAAAACAATCGTGTTACAATGTGTCTATTCGGTTTATTAGCACATTAAGAAAAGAAACTCTAACATAACATAATGTGAAATAACACAGCGTAACATTGTCTGCTGTAGGCCCGCTGCCCATGGTGTCCAAGGCTACCCATGTCATCGTTCCTCTGGTGGAGGAGCTGGAGGACAAGGGCTGGGAGGCCAAGATCGTAGAGCAGGACGGCAAGAAGATCAAGCTGTCCGTCAACTCCTCGCCTAAAGCTGTGATTGGCCTGTACGGGCTCACCGTGACGACTCGTTCCGCGAAGGGCGGGGCGGGCACCACTCACGACTCCGGCCAGAACATCGCTATGCTGTTCAACCCTTGGTGTGAAGGTAAGAATGCTGGTGGACGCGCGATAGCGGGAGGAGCGGGTGGGAAAGGTGTAGATGGATTTGAGGGCAGGAATGTGGAAGGGATGGAGAAGAAAGAGAAAGAAAGCGCTACGCAACAGATGTCTGGCGTGAATCGCATAGTTCCTTTAGTTTTAAGATAAAATACTTTGCAAAAGTCAATATTTCTCTTGCAGCTGAAGTGCCAGACACAATCCAAGTACCAGGAAAAGCTATAACCGGAAGATAGCCTCGGTATCATCATCATCATCAGCAAACACTGGCCCAAAACAGGGTATTTAGCCTCTCCATTTCTTAGAGGAGTGCCAATGTCACTTTACACACGGGTGGGAAAGGCCAACTCACCACACAAGGACGTGTTGCCATCCATCAAGAAGCCACAGTGTGACCCCGTGTGTGACTGTGGGAGTTACGTAATTCTGCTGGCTGGGCTTCAGGGCTGTTGGCTCACACGCTTGTGCCCACTTTCATGCCAAGTTGGCTACCAAGTTGAGCTGCATGTCTGATCAAAACTTGCAGACAAAATGTCTCATCGTCTATTCTGCACGTCTTTCAGTTTGCTGAGCACGGGCAAATGATTCGCACAGGATATTGATTCATATTGATTTTTTTCTTTTTTTTGCAACACAGCAAAATAAGACCTCGGCTGGATATAAAAGCAGCCTGTCTTTGATTATGGGGTGTAGCTGCTCTTGGCTGCAAGCCCAATCTCCGTTTCCCCCCCTCAATCGGTTCTACCCCAGCCCAATCTCTACTCTCATAAAAGTCAAAATTTCACAATTACTGTATAAACTGCCACGGGGCTGGAGCACCGTCATGCTGCAGCTGGTGGCACTCTCTCCTCCCTACCTCTCTCTTTTTACTGCCTCCATCTATATTCTCTCTCTTTATGGCTTTCACTACCAGTCTTCCTGCTCTCTCTTGTTCTCTCTTTCATGAGCTCACTCCATCTTTCTCTTCTCTGACCCCCCCCCCCCTATCTCTGCTCGCCACAGATATCCAGTAGAGTGAGAACCATAACAATCACAGCTGCCAGATCCTGTCAGCCCTCTAAAGCTTCTGCACCCGCCCTTCACTTTCTCTTGTAAAACCTCAACACATTCTCCTTGTTGTGTTTTACTCCACTCCACCACCCCTCCCTCCCTCGCTCACGAGCATAACTTCCCCTTTTTCTCTCCCCCCCTCCACCTCCCCCACCCCCTGACTTCCCTCGTAACCTCTTAGTGCCCCTTCCTTCCACTTGCTCTCTCCCATGTCCATCTCCTGCTCCAGCCCTTTCACTTCTCTGTCTTCTCTCTTTCTCTCCCTCTTTCTCTCTCTGTGATTTTCTCTCTCCCGCTCACGTCGGTGTGTCAACAGCGAGAGACCAAACAGATGGAAATAGAGAGACGCACAGAGAGAGAGAGAGAGAAAGAAACTCATCATGTCAGGGCTGCACACGCCCCCGCTGTAGCGCTGATGTCACTCAAGGCAGACCATTTCCCCTTAAATGAATGCAGGCCCCACTGCAAGGTCCATGCATTCATTGTGTTTCTTAACCATTTCCTGGCCTCAGGGACTCTTTCACATGTTTTGTGAAAAGAAATCACATTCTTAGCTGGATTAGTCACTGAAGTACTCAAACTAAGGGTCATAGGCCACTTTCACAAGGAATAAACCAAGATGTTGCCATGTCTTTTCAGTGGGATCCTCACATCAGTGAAACAGACCCCACATGTTCCACAGAAAAAGCTCAACACTCGATCGGGGCATTGTACGGTGTATGCTGTCATTGTTGTCTAGCTTTGTGTAGGAATAGTAACAGTGCGCTGGTGTCTTTCCAGAGGACACGGTGTTCCTGGACGATGAGGAGGAGAGGAAGGAGTACGTGCTGAACGACATTGGGAGAATCTACTATGGCACGGAGAAACAAATAGGCGCTCGCACGTGGAACTTTGGACAGGTATGAAGACAAAATGTGACTTAAAGGTGCCGTGTGTAGCATTTTAATCATTGTCAAATGTATTGCGATATTTTGCCGTAATTACCGTAAACCAATCCACTCTTTAAATGTGGTAATGATTTATTGATGTTAAAAATGCTACATGTGGCACCTTTAAAGTTTAAAATGATTCCATGACCCCAAAATATGAACAAAATTCCCATTTGAAGGAATTATTTTCCATAGCAAAATCAGTTACATGTGATGCCTTCACTTTAGTTCCAAGAGGGGATCCTGGAGGCATGTCTGTTTGTCCTGGAGAAGAGTGAGATCCCTCCATCTGGTCGAGGGGACACAGTCAACGTGGTCAGGGTCATATCTGCCATGGTAAGTAATTCAATTTTGTTTTCTAACGAGTATTTCAATCTCAATTCGCGCCAACCTTTTTGCGATTGATAGCGTCACTGTCCTCCTCTTTTCAGATAAATGCCCAGGATGACTTTGGGGTGCTGGTGGGGAACTGGTCGGGAAATTACTTTGACGGAGTCTCTCCTACGGCCTGGAGCAGCAGCGTGGAGATCCTCAGGCAATACCACACCTCCGACGGCACGCCTGTGTCGTACGGACAGTGTTGGGTCTTCTCTGGGGTCACTACGACAGGTGTGAGATGAGAGAGAGCTTGTGTGTGGGTGTGAGAGAGGGTGGGCCTTTAGTTGGGGCTGTATACCGCATGTGTGTGTTGGTGTGTGCATGCATGTGCAAAACGCCACAAAGGAAACCCAAGAGTGTGTCTGCGAATTACTTTGATTGTGGCTCCTCTGCTTCCTGCCTATCAAGCTCTTCTCATTAGCTCTCTCTGCTCTGTAACAGAACACTTGATTCATAGTGCCTGCAGGCGTGATCCCTCGCATGCTAGCTAGCTGACCTTAGCACATAGCATCGCCCCTGATAGCAACAAATAGCTCATGTCTACCCTAAATACCCTCCTTCTGCATTCCGGTCATACCTACTACTTTTGTCAGAGACATGTGTTCCCTGAGCCAGGATCATAAAGTTCCATGAGACCATGTAAGTGGTCTCTCAGTTGAGGTGTCCGGAGTGATTTTGCTCACTCCTAAGCACTTAGAGACATAATTCAATTATAATGCTGCCTGTTGACTTCTGAAGTTTTTTGTTGCAATCACCCTCTTTCTCTTCCTCTCTCCAGTGCTCAGGTGTCTTGGCATACCCTCCCGCAGTGTGACCAACTTCCAGTCTGCCCATGATACTGATGTGTCCCTCACTACAGACATATATTTGGATGAGAATATGGAGCCAATTGACTACCTCAACTCTGACTCTGTCTGGTAAGATAGTTAGTGTACCTTCATGGGGCCAGGGCTCTCTGTGAAGAACATTGCCATCTGCCGAAAGTAAATCCATGCCATAGGAATGCACTGTATATTTAGATCTGCTCTGAGCTGCTTCCCACGACACAACCCAAAGCTATCATGCTCTGTCAATTATCCACTCTCGACTCTTCTCACACTGTGGACGATAATTGCATTAGCGCAGCATTGTAAATTGAACCTTTATCGGGTATAAGGTAAAACAATTTGTGTCTCTCAAATGACCGCTTGCCATTTTTCTTGTGTCCTCTGGTGGATGCAGAATCTATAATCTAAACCTATAACATGTGAAGCAATCTTAAAAGGGGCCTTGGCCTAACATCACATAATTCCAACAATGTACAGGAACTTCCATGTATGGAATGACTGCTGGATGGCCAGACTAGACCTGCCCCCTGGTCATGGAGGTTGGCAGGCTGTTGACTCCACCCCCCAGGAGACCAGCCAGGGCACCTTCCGCTGTGGCCCCGCCTCCATCAATGCCATCCGCTCAGGCCAGGTGTACCTCAAACATGACACGCCCTTTGTCTTTGCTGAGGTGAGTGCTTGAAAGTGGAAGGCGTGCTTGAGCCGGGATCCATAGTGTTTCGGTTCATTTGAAGGAGCTTGCAATACTAGGGGTGGCTCCCAATAGATGTGTTGGGAACTGGCTTGACTATGTAAGGAGTGAAATAGGAATCTTTTTGAATTATTTAGTGCTTTTCAGACCAAATGCTCTACGCTAGCAGCATACATTATTAGGACTGCATGTTCGGGTAACTTGGTTCCCCTGAGATCAAGACCAAATCTCCTCAGATGCAGTGATTTACAGGGCAATTAAAGTAGTGGAGTGGAGTGGAATGCTTTACCCATCCAAATCGCAGGATTACAAAATACTTCATCTAACAAACCTTGCCTAATATCTGGCCTTAATAGGTTTTAACTAATCTTGTATTCTCCATGCTTCATGGAGAGCCCAATGGTGATCATCTCTAAGGGATGTCTCGTACCTTTTCAGGGAAGATTTCTCATGAATTCTGACGTTTGAGATGATTGTGTCTCTTGATAATTTCCCATCAGGTGAACAGTGATAAGATCTACTGGCAGAGGAACCTGGATGGGACCTTCAACCAGATCCACAGTGAGAAGAAAGCCATTGGCCACAACATCAGCACCAAGGCAGTGGGCTCCGACGAGCGGTCAGACATCACACACCTCTACAAACACCATGAAGGTACTGACACTCATCACAGTTCTAGTTTAGGGTGATCTCCCAGACACTCTCTGGTGCCATCTCAAAATGTAAGAAGTTCACTGCTCCATAGATAATTGTGCTGCATTCAGATCCCTCTCGTCTGACCTCAAAAGCACACCTGCTCACCTGCTCTTCCCCATATTCAAATATTTCTTACTGTTTGCTTTGGTTGGAAAGAGTGTGCACCATATCTCTTGCATCTGTCCATAAATCCATAAACCTCTGAAGGAATGAAGTGCACTCCTCTACATTTCCCTGCTTCACCCCTCTCTCCCAGGTTCGGAAGAGGAACGCATCGCTGTGGAGACAGCCAGTCGCCATGGCACCAAGCCTGACGTCTACTCCACGTCCATGGCGGAGGATGTGAGCGTGGAGGTGAGAATGGAGGGCGAGGGGCCCAGGATGGGTGCCGATGCCAAGCTGAGCATCGTGGTGAAGAACATGAGCTCGCAGCCCCGCCAGACTACGTTGCACAGCCAGGTGGCCGTCATGTACTACACTGGAGTGCTGAAGGGCACCGTCAAGAAGGAGCAAATGCCTGTTGAGCTCATGCCCAATGAAGGTTAGCTTTCTACTAGTGTTAGCATGCAGGGACACAGGGAACTATACGTCATCGCCCCAAATGTGGTGTGGGACTGGGCAGAATCCGTAGTTTCTAAACCAATCCCAACCCAGCTGTTACATATTATCATGTCTTACAGATATGTAATCATTTTTCTGTATCTACCCCTCCCCCCCCCCCCACACACACACACAGTGAAGACTATTGACTGGGTGCTGCCCTACCAGCAATACCAAGACCAACTGGTGGATCAGGCAGCCCTGATGCTGACCCTGTCTGGAAGGGTCATGCAGACCCAGCAAGTCTTAGCCAACCAGACCACCTTCAGGCTCCGTACACCTGACCTCAGCATCAAGGTAGGTTTCTGATTAGCTTTAGCAGTTAGCTTAGCATAGCATTCCAATGCAGTATCACATCGGCCCAACTGCATAAAGTTAGTTGTCGTATTTCAGGAATGTACTCACTACTAGGAATTTCAGGAATTATGTCTTGCCATAAGAAAAGTGTTAGTTCACCCCTCCTATCTCACAGCACACTTAAGATAACAAGCATGGAGCGTGATGATTTGTAGTAGTTTGAGTGGTACTCTGTATGTGTTTCTGGCAGCCTTTGGGAAATGCCGTGGTTGGTGAGGAGATGGCAGCCAAGATCACCTTCACCAACCCGCTGCCGCGAACACTGAGCGGTGTGAGCTTCCGAGTTGAGGGACTGGGCCTGCAGAAGGGCCATAAAGTCATTGTGGGGTAAGAGACCGAGGAATCTCCCGCTCACCCACATTACAAACACACACCCACACACAGTGTTCAAATCATTGTTGTCCATATGAACTTCTCCAGTTGAGGGTGTGAGATTGAGTCTAACCTGCGCCTCCTCCTGCTTCTCCCCCTCAGTGACGTTGGCGGTCACTCCACAGTGACAGTGACGGAGCACTTCATCCCCACCCAGCCGGGACCCAGGAAGCTGGTGGCGTCTCTGGACTGTAAACAGCTCACACAGGTCCACGGGGTGGCTGACATCATCGTCCTGGAGAAATGAGATGGAACCGACAAGATCACTTCCTGTCCGTCTGTCTCACTTCACTGTATTCTTGTAGTCTTTCTAAAGACTTGGTTTGACAGCCTTGTATGCTATGAAAAGCGAGAGCAAAGGTTTCTGTATTTTAAATTATCTCGTGCATTTTGTATTTCAACAAAAAAAAAGTTTTATATTTGATTTTAAAACTTTGAATAGACAATGGCTACTGCAATACCAGTATTATTGTTTAACTTGAAATATGATAAATTCACACTTGTGCCTTGCCCTGCAATAGTACTAACTCCAAACTATGTTGAGGGAGCATAGCGTTTAATGTAAGCACAGCAAATTAAGATGCGTCAATTAAAAGGCATTAGTACTGAAGTTACTGTTCAGCGAATATCACCTAAATATCACTATTTAACCTCTAACCAGCCTGTGCTAATATAAGTCTGTTTCACTGAACAAATCATTTTAAGTTGCAGAAAGTCGGGTCATCATTTCATGATAATGTACATATGTGTATCCTTCTTAGAGCCTATTTCAAGATGCTTACGCTTTAACAATGAGCTTGCTTTCGCGTGCTTATACTATGTTTGAAAAGTATTGTCAGACAAAATGTGCCTCACATGGCTTACATGAAGGACGAGCACTTCAATGAAATGCGTTATAAGGGAATAATGCCAAAATCTACTTTTATGTTTGTTGTTTAGCAAAAGAAGATCCCCCCCCCCCCCCCCCAAAAAAAAGAAATTCAGTTGTTTTATGAGATTTGAGATTATTTGCTCTAAACATGAATCAAAATACAATCCTATGCCATCAGCGAATTCCATTGCTTGTCATTGAGATGGTTAAATCCAACTTTCCATACTAATATGACACACTGAAATACTGAAAAAAAACAACTGTACATCTACGGGAACATGACTAAAAAGTCATCTTAGGCAATGCAATTTGATGATGTCATAAGATGATGAGTTTTCCTACAAGCGATTGCTATGAATGTCTTGTGTGTGCTTACCCATGTTTAACACTGAATCAGTATTATGTTGCAATGCCTTCAGTTGTGCCTCTTTGCCAAGTATTTTTATTGTCACTGTAAATTGTAGCCACTCATGTCAGAATAGAGACTACAATGGCCTCAATTCACCTCCCAGGCCTGGTTTCAGTCTTTTTACTCCAGCACTCAAAGTACAATGTGAAGGAAAGTATTTTATTAACTTTATAATATACTATTTATCTACCTGGATGGGTTTTTTATTATTATTATCTGTGTTACATTGCTAATAAAACAAATACAGTCAGATGAGTTATCTCCTGAGTTATTTGTATTCTCATACCACGACACGCCTTTGCTGGTAGGAAAGGATAAAACAATGACGTAATCCAGATCAGAGGGAAAGCAAGTACTTACCTGTAACTTTCCAACTCTGGCATACACTCTTTTTTTCATGTAGAAACAAAAATGTATGAGCTTTAAGATACATATAAGATATCTCCAGTACCAGTCAAAAGTTTGGACACATATAGAAGATAGATTTTTACTACTTTGCACATTTTAGAATAAATGCATCAACTTCACTATATTTGTTTAAGAAACTCATTTCAAATATAAGCCTTTAGATCAAAACGTCTTTAAGATCATGAGAAACAGTCAGGTGCATCCAAGCCGTTCTTCTTGGTGTACGCTATTCATGCACTAGCCCACTTGTGGAGAATATGGTGAAGGATGACTCATCTGACCAGATCGCTTTTTTTATACATCTCTGTGCCTATGGTTTCTGCACCACTCAACTCTTAATGTGCGTTTGTCTGTGTAACGAGGGGTTTATGCACTGCAACCCTACTATAACATCCCTCTCTATGTAGACGGCTGTTCTTGCTGGCAGTCCGATCACGTCCTGAATTGACATTCTCAGTCAGCCTGAGAAAGAGTTGCACTTCTGTTTTTCTTACATAATCGCACTAACGCCCTATTCACTGATGTCTTTCCTGTAGATGTAAATGCAGAGTCACTTTAGTTACTGTTCATATTGAAACACCATCTGGGCCCCAATAATGAACCCTCTTTCAAAGTCATTTAGATTTTTTCCTCTTGCCAACTTGATCCAAAATCGTGGTCAACTGGGCCTTCTCAGCATTTTTATACATGCCACAGAGCATGATGTTAATTTCTTAATTGGATCATGCAGTACACACACATATATATATACATAAAATCGCTAATATGTGTGATCATGATGTAGGTAAAAATTGAGCCCACACAGAAAACCAAACCACACTGTCTAAGTCTACAAAAAAAATGGGTAAATACTGACCTCTACTGGTGATGCCACAAAATGCACCACATGTAGACTTCTATGGTATACACAAAGGACAGGGCTTCCCTTTGAAATCATTAGAGTACATGCAGCCAATTAATAACATGCCACATCCATTAAGTAAGTCAGTTGAGCGAGTCGTACATAGGGTAAGAGAGACATTAAACATGCATACAGATCAGACAGACAGGCATGATTTGTTGGTCATAGACAGGCTTTTATTGATTTCATGGTATAAAACAGACAACAATTTGATACAGTATCAGCCCAGAGGGTTGAATCAAAAGGAAAGAAAATATTAATAGGGTCAAAAAAAAATATTAAAAGAAATTAAAATTCACATATATAGTATTGCACTGGCACATGTCGAGAGCCTGATACAGTAGCCATGTAGCTACCCAAGGACATACTGTATATTCTCCGTTGCCTATAAACCTGAAGCAGTGTTCAAAGTCTTATTGTTGGTGTAACATTAAGCAATTTTATTTATACACTGAAAGAAACTTTAGAGTTGAATTAAAACCTTGGACTGAGCACATGATAGGACTACACCGACATTTAGGGAGTCTGGCCCACTGGTCACCTTAACCGATATCTGACGAGATGATTGGGTAAGGTGACCGATGGGCCAAACTCTGTCCTTAAATGATGAATAGTTATAAATGAATAACATTACATTGAAAAAAAAAAATCATAAATCAGTTTTTAAAAAAATTCAAAATAATAGTGTACATAACTTAGAGAGAATTTAACCAAGTTAAATATTGTTCCGATCCAGTGAGTAAGCGGTTCATGTTGCTAAAAACAACCAAAATTGTTACTGTAACTTCAGGATTCAGAACAACATGTCAAACTAAATTACATTGAAACCACATGCTGGCCAAAAATATCATCCTTCAGTCCACCTTTTGCAGTTTTGAAGCCACATCCAGAAATGGTATACATATTTTCAGTCCTTGTATACACACTTCCAGTCCAGATCAATACATACACTCACACTATACTCTCTCTAAGGCACATATGCTCAGATGCATACACCCCGCCCTCCCCACACACCCACACACACACACACACACACACACACACACACACACACACAATCAATCCACAGAGCTACATATATTTTCAACCACTTTGTTGAACTCTTCTGGCTGGTCAGCATAGACATGGTGAGAGGCGTCGTTTATCAACTGGACAGTGAGAATGAGAAAGATAGAGAAAAAAGATAGAGAAAAAAAAAAACACACATATAGTTTAACAATCAGAGTCAACAGTTTATTACCTCTTGTGTCAGTGTTAGGAAAAAATGTCATCTTTTAATTGGATAACGTCTCCCTCATGACCTCGTGTCTCTAGCCTTCGACCCCCCCCCCCCATCCCTACTCACCAGCACCCTGGTGCGTGTCGGGCTCCTGATGTGGACCACTTCGTCCCCGGATGAGCTGTCCACCCAGGACCGCGCGCCGTACAGCATGGTGAGGGGCATGGAGGGCGGCAGCTGATGAACCCGCTGCAGCATGGGCCTCTTAGCCCAGCCCAAAGACTCCGTCATGGCCCGGAAGCCCACCTCACCGCTGGGAGGGAGTAGGAGGGACGTGGTGGGAAGAGGAGGGACGCAGATGGGTTGAAGAAGCAAAAAGGTGGAAAAGGATGAAAACGGAATTAAAAAAAAGGGGCACAAGTGAGATCTTTACTGTCTTTTACCGGTCGATAGGGTTATTGATCAATACCAATGACTAAAGATGTGACTTCTGACTTTGAGATGAGATTTCTGACTTTAAAAAAAAAAAAAAATCACTTCCTGGTCCGTACACGGGTCCAACTGCTCAGTGATGGAGGACGGGGTGCTACAACTGAGTGACGTCGCGAGACATTTCAGCCACCAAGGACAAAAAGTATCATGATGGATTTCCTCTTCACCGGACATTTCTATCGGATCTCTGCTCTAATAATTCAGCCTAGTCGTCTCGTTTGTGAAAATGTGATTTTTTTTTGTGTGTGTGTGTATCAATTACAGGCCACCATAATTCAAGGGGACAGGAAGCTTGGGGCTGGGCGGAGGAAATATAAGTTCTACCAATGTTGTTGCAATTCTACTAGTCACAGATAGAGGCCGCTAAAGGTCATAGATTACTTAACACCCTTAAGACATTATCAGTGAAATTAGAAATTATTTGTATTAGCGATCCAACATAAGAAGCGTCATTTGACCTACCTGGGGGTCTGGGCGTTACAGTGGTAGATGTACTGCGTCATAGTGTCATCGTCAAAGAGATCTTCGAATTTCCTCTTGAAGTCAGGACGGAATCGGTTGACCAAGCCCGGACCTGAACGCATCATACACGGTGAGATGAGACGAGGCAGTAGCACGGGCATAGCAGTAGATGACCACAAACGCACCACCGTATTGGTGTCTTACCCAAGGGGCCTGCCGCTCTAATCACAGCCAGCGGGTTGAAGAGGGATACCACCCCCGCTATAGCCGTCACCCAGCGCGGAGGGGGCGGCCTCTTCGCCACCTCGACCCCCTGAGCTTGACCTCCCTCGTTCTCGGCCCCTGGCTGGGGGCGTTCGGGGAAACCCCACGGGTCTACCAGGATGAGGTGGGCCACCCTGAAAAATGGGATATGTTATCAATATTTATCCGGATGCTGTTATTGCATCCCAAGCAGACTTTTGAGCTACTTACTCGCTAAATTATACATATTACAGTGAGTATTTATACAGCACCAGCTTCCCAGTTTCATGTGATCCCTAATTCTAAAAATATTCTACTTTAAAAGAAACCCTTGTACTTGACTTCAAGAGACTAAGGGGGGGGGGGAATCGCTATGAAAACACCAAAATAAATATGGCGCTGCTGTAGCACTTCAGTGATTAGAGGAATAAACTGACATTTGGGATTTTTGTTGCTTATTTGTAGAGAAAATGGTGTTCGTTTCCCTGAAAATCTTTCATTACGCCTAGACGTGAGAATCTAGTGAAAAAGGAATGACTAACAATCAAAACAGTAGCAAGACACTGAATCATATCATATCATAATTACCTAGAAGGGTACTGGATGGCGTACGAGGTAGCCAGGTACCCCCCCAGACTGTGGCCCAGCAGGATCATGCTCTCCGTGCCCGTCGACTGCCTCCACAGTTCGATGGAGTTGACGAACTGCTCCTCGGCCCGGGCGGCGTCCGCGGGGAAGACGGGCCTGGAGCTCCGGCCGAAGCCCAGGACGTCGAAGGCGTACACGGGCCGCGAGCGGCTCAGCGCATCCAGGTTCCTGATCCACAGGCCCACCCCTCCTCCGAAGCCATGGATCATCACCAGGGGGATCTTAGGAGCTGGAGGAGGGAGGAAGGAAGGAAGGGAAGGGAGGAGCAGAGAGAGTAAGAATCCGGGGTGGAATGGGAGCGGCGCCATCTGGAAAGGTGGCGGGGGGTTTTGACGCACCTTGTTGCTCTGCGGGTTTGCGAACTTGCTTGTTGGTGAGGGTGAGAGTCCATATCCTGTCTTGGTTTGGGAGGGTCACAAACCTGGCCCACAGGTCATTCTGAATACCTGTAGTGACCAGACAAAGAGGCCTAACTGTTAGTCTATCGTCAGTGAGGCTCCGTGTATATTACAGTGACATAACAGTTCAAGAGTGTCAAATTACACTCGGCTCAGGGTAAGGAAGTGGCGGCTAGATCAGCAGTGACAACATCATTCTCATCAGCTTTTGTAAACGTTTGTAAATTCAGATTATTTCCTCGTTTCCACAGTTGCAGGGGGAAGTCAATCAAACCATCCTGCTGATGCAATTTTACTTCCCACATCAGCCAATCAGAAAAAAGGTTCTTACAGGCGAGGATCTTGGCCTCTGTGCTCTTCAAAAGGGACATGGAGGTCGGACGCCAGGAGGGCCACCAACCCCAAAACGAGCTCGGCCTGATGTTAGAGGAGGTGGAGAGAAAGAGAGGAGAAATGGAAAGAATTAAGAGGCAGAAGATAGCACGGGGGGATGGATGGTGCAGGGTGAATGCTGGATAGGATACCGGGTAAAGGTCAGCACAGGCGACGTTATCTGTAGCTACTATCTGTAAACTATGACCTCCAGCCGGTGATCATCATAAGGAAACCACCGAGAGACACAAAAACCAAGACCCTATCATCCTATCACTTGTTATGTATTGCAGGTGAATGCTCTTCTACCTGCTCTGTGACTGAAAGCGCAACGGGACGGCAATCAACAGGCAATGCAAAATTGCCAAGTCACTCGGGGTAACTGGCTCCCCGCTGAGCGTCACTCAACTGCTGCTCTTCTCTTCAATGAAGAACAAAAAGAAAGACCGGCATATCAGGAGTGTCAGGTATCAAGACACTCCCTTTTAAACACCGGAACAAATGATACTACCCTATAGGCCCTATAGGAGTACAACAAACACTCTTGGTTTGATAGTCAATAGTGAGTTTACAGTGAATTTATCATGATTTATGGTATTTTTTCTCCTTATTGCATCTAATAATCAAACAATTAAATTCTACAAAAAACAGATGGTACACGAATGAATGGATTTGGATGCCAAAGATACAAAGCATGATGTTACACATAGTATTGCATTGCCTGTGTTACGCTAGCACCAACACGAGACTAACTACTACTAGTCATGTGAAACATTATCTGAAGCTATAACTATCCATATGATGTATGTAAGGAGGGGGGGGGGGGGTTGTTTGCTGATCACGGTTGTATGCGGATCTAAGTTTCAACTTACTGTATCTCAGAATTGTTCTCCATCGGAGCTGCGGCTGTAGCAGGATCCATTGACTGACATATTCCGGAAACTATCTTCACGTGTAAAATTATTTAACATTAATTCCTAGTGTTACAATCAGGGCCACTGTGTCTGCTCCGAAATCCACACTGCTGAGAGCCGTTCTCAATGTTTTGTAACTTGTACATGCCGAGGTCAGCTGATCATAAACAAAGGTTGTCTAGCGCGAAGATGAACCTAAGTTAAAAACCTACGTTTACAACTTCCGGTCTCAATAAACGGTCATTCACCTTCACGCATGCGCTCTCTCCAATTTAGCCGTAGGCAGTGCTAGAACGAGCATAGCCGTAACAGAGCTGGTAACAGACCTGAAATAAAGTTGTTTTTTCCAGAAACTACTCGTGAGAAAATGTCAGTTTTAGCTCTGGATTTCAGCAATGCTTTGTGCTTTGTGTGTAATCTGGTCCAAATAACTACATTTGTTAAATAGTAAAATGTCAGGTGACACAGTATCTAATAAACTATGGTCCTTCAATATTTTTGAAATTGTAAATATTAAACAGTCTTGAACCATCATTCATTTATACCCACTTATTCCTATTGGGATCCTATCCCAGCATGCATTGGAAAACACCCTGGATACAATCACAATTTAGTGTCTCAGTACTTGAAATGTTCGTCTACTGGGCGGCCTCATTAATGTGCATGTAATGTAAAAACACATACTTAAGTTTAATTTGAAAATTGTTTGCAAGGCCTAATTGGGTTTTCTCAGAAACCCTTTCCAGTAAAAAGTTTAAAACAAGTAGAACCAAAATAAAATAAATATGCTGAAAAGCACAAAGATTTACTGGTGGAATATCACACAAATGTACATACTCAGCACACAAAGTTTGCCATAACGAAAATCCATTGTTAATTTGCTGTCATCTGTCACTCTCCTTCCACCTAGTAGTGTCAGCTAGAGGGTCCTGGCAGTACAGTTGGCATGCATGCATACCCACCTCAAAATAGGGTGAAAGCCAATGAGGTTATATAGAAGATAACTCTCTTTCTGCGATTTTTCCTCTCTGTCGTGCGGTGGGCGGAGCTTCGTTGTGGGAGCGAGTCGGAATCAAAATCGCCCTTGGTCGGAATGCATTCTCTGTAGCACAAAACGCACTTCCGGTCCGTCGGGACACGTCATTCATTCGAACGAGGAAGAAGACCTGTGCAGAAAACGCGTATTGACTTATTCTGTCCAATTTAGGCAGCGAAACCATGTCGAATTCAGTCATATCGGTTATTTCTCGGTTCCTGGAGGAATATACCACCACGACGCCCAATAAGCTCAAAGTGGTGGATGCATACCTGCTGTACATTTTGCTGACAGGGGCGCTGCAGTTCCTCTACTGTCTGCTCGTCGGCACCTTCCCCTTCAATAGCTTTCTGTCGGGCTTCATCTCGTGTGTGGGGTCTTTCATTCTCGCAGGTACATGTTGTGTTAAATTGAAGACGGTCTGGAATTGTCACTGTTGTTTTATTTAGTTTTGTGGCACCACTAAGGGTTCAATCAGTTGGACTTTATTCTGCTTCACCGGCTCCGTGAAGGCCAGTCTGTGTGCTTATGTTATAAGCTAGGCTAGCTAATCATTTTGGAATTCCCAATAACCATAAAGTGGAGGAAAGTCAGTTAATTGCTTGTGCAAGCTTTTAGCCTGGTTTGAATTTTTTTTAAAAAGTGAAAGGACCTCAATAACGCATTCGTCCACACATTCGTCCACGTTGCACACTAACTTGAAATTAAAGGCGAATACCACTCAATTTCAGAGTTCACGATATATTCCTGCAGGCTACGACAATCCAAACAATACTTATACTTAAAAGTAATGGCTCTCTCCCAAAGCTAGAAACCACACAACTACAGCCAGAACCTGTGATGCCGTCATGCTTTAAAACTGGGTCCTGTCAATGGAAGAATAAATAGGACGTCAAGGTTAAAGTCTTGTTCCAATAGTTTCCATGTTTGGTCACATTTACACCTAGTGATTCAATTGTCCCACACCATAGGAGTATAAATGCATGCATTGAACCAATAGCATTTCAGGTCGAAAGCATGCATGCCTGTATTAATGTGTTGTTCATGTCAGCTGGTTTGGAGGAAGTATTACGTGCGGAACTAACACTAGGTTTTCCATGTTTTGTTTTGTTTATCTGTAGTGTGTCTTCGTATCCAGATCAACCCACAGAACAAAGGAGAGTTCCTGTCCGTCTCCCAAGAGAGGGCCTTTGCTGACTTCCTATTCGCTCACACGGTCCTCCATCTCGTTGTGATGAACTTCATTGGTTGAAAACAGACGTGCGTCCCACCCACGTTGCCCCCTCTTTCAGCAGGTGTATATTGGTCATATGTGCAATTGTAATTTTTCAGTTCTTAAAGTTGCGCAAGAGTGTCCTGTTTTGTTCATGATCCCAGTGTCACAGCCTAGTGGGAGCTACACTCAAACTCAACTTGGCTCAGTTTAACCAACATACATGGACTTCTCCCACATCAGTCATAAGTCACCACAAGTAACAGTCTAATAATCCAAACAATCAGGTGGTGTTTCTACAGTATTGATATTATAGATTCTGAATAGCCATTTTAAAAATTGTTCAAACCAGATGATTTAAAGAGAAACACCGCTCCTTTAAAAGTCTGAAAAGTCTTAAATGATAAAATAATTTAAACTATATACTTATATAAATGTAAGGTCTTAAAAAGTATTAAAATGTCTTAAATACAGTTATTAGATGCCTCACCATGCAATGAGAGGTTTCTTTGTGCTGCATGTCCACTTTTAGATTAATACATACAACACAGTTATTTGTACAATATGCATCATATCTGCTTTACTACACACAATTGGACTTATGTTTTCTTTATTTTGGTTTTTAAAATGGTTTTCTAATTCCAGGTGGCACGAATAAGGTCTTAACAAGTCCTGACCCTGTTTAAGAAAGCTTGTGCTCTGGGACAGTCCAGTCATTATCTTTGAACATGAGCAACTCTATCCCAAAGACAGAAACTAGAACTTGTGATGTCAGCAGGTATCAAGTGCAGAGCCACTCAATAGATGATAAAAAGGGATTTTGTTCACCTGGAGGATGTTGCCAATTCTCTATGGAGCAGCTCTAGATGGTACATCTGATGACGATCTAATCTTGACTCTTAATTCTCTGGTTAAAGTTGTTCATGACTCCACACAGTAATTGTACTTTCCCAGATCGTGGAAATGACATCATTGAATTTTTAATCTGAGTGATGTTCCCTTTTATCTTTGTTGTACTGTAGTTGGCTCTTCATGGCTACTGTGATAACCTTGATGTCACCTTTTTCCTTTTCTCATAGGTCAAGAGAAGAGAAGTTACCAAGACACGAAGCCACGTCTTTCTCTGCGCCACTGATTTGGAGTTAAAGCCCACCATTCGACAATGAATTAGTTGCAACTTGTCATATAAATCCAGTCCAATTTTTCTTACTGATAATGGTTGATTTTTCTTCTTTTTCTTTTTTTTTAACTTTTCAATTTGTAAAGCATTCCCTTTTGCACTGAAACAAACAGAAATAAACACAACTGAAATGGTGTCCATGGGAATATTGTGGTATTTCAAAGTCTGAACAAACATTTGCTTGCCAAAAACCTTGTTTTCAGTAATAACACACTGTTAGGTGCCAGGAAGGTCAGGGGTAGTAGTGGCGAGGACACTGCATTAATTGTGTGTGTCAAAGAAAATGTAAACTGTGCTACTATTAAAAGAATTCTGAAGTTTTAAAGAAATAAAACCATGAAAATGCTTTGCTTTGTACACTAGTGCAAGCTGTCTGTGTTCTTTGTGGCATTTGGAAAAAAAATTATATTTTAACCGGCAGTTAACAACCCTACGTCATATTTGAAAATGTTAATGTTCCTGCGATAACAATGATGGATGCAGTTTGTCAGCTGCTTGTTAAAAGTATCCCTCACCATTAAAAACTATCTGGCACCTAGATGGTTAACATGTTTAGGCACATCTGGACTCTGTGGTCACGTGACTAAGGGGAAGTTGGAGGGGGGTTTGTATTTAGACGGGACCGAGGATTCACATGTAACAACGTCAAAACGTCTCGACAGGGAAACATGCCGCCACTGATCATACTCTCCGTCAGCCTGTTAGCATGGATGCCAGGTAATATCTGTTACTGCTGAGGTCATGAGCTCAGACAAAGATTTTTGCGGCAGCTTTACTCTCAGCTTTACTCTCAGCTTTACTCTCAGCTTTACTCTCTTACTTCTGCAGATAAATGATGACAGTCTTTATGATGAATTGCAGGCCAAATGCATCTTGGTCGTTATTATAAGGCTCTTTACACAATATTGTCTTTTCTGTTGTATTCCTTCCAATTTTGAACGTGTCTGAAATGGACTGGAATTGGTGTCAAAGTTCACCAATATACACCCATTTTCTGTGGGAAATGGAAGAAGCTTTCTCGTGTTTTTATTTTCTTTTTCCCCCTCCTCCCAAGTCCCTTTGCTTTGGTTTGCCCCTCGGCAAGGATGTGTTTGATGTGTAGTTTGTTGAGTTTTCCCAAGCCCCCAGAGAATCAGTATTACGGAGGCATAATCTAATTCAGGAATGAGAAGTATGGAGAGGGAAGCGAAAGAGGCAAAGGATTCTTTTTCCGAGAAAGTGAAACCAGAAGTGTAGTATGTACTGTACCGCCCAAGGCCACCTTGTCAAGACATGCCCTCTCTCTTGTTGTGTTTTCAAGAAATACCGGAACTGCAACTGTTAAAGTTGACGTTCAAGTCGGTGTTCAACTCTCAGTCATCCCCTCTACGCCCACTTTTCAGCCTCCCTATGTAGGATGACCACCGTGGGAGAGCTGGCAGTCCTGGAGGGCCGGTCCGTGACGGTCCCGTGTCATTACGAGCCTCAGTACGCCGGCTATGTGAAGTACTGGTGTCGAGGGAGCATCGCGGACTTCTGCAGCACCTTAGCCCGAACTGACACCCCCCATCCGGCCGATCCAGCTGTGGAGAAGATGAGCATTTTTGACGACCCTGTCCAGCAGGTGTTCACGGTGACCATGAGAGACCTGAAAGAAGGGGAGGCCGGGTGGTACTTGTGCGGCGTGGAGGTGGAAGGTATATGGAGCAGAGATGTCACCGCTTCGACTTACATCAATGTCATTCATGGTGAGTAATAGGCTCCAAATAACAGGCGAAATTGATGGTTTCGGTCTTTACACGTGCTGCTTTTATTCTGAAAGGAGAGTGCAAACACTTGTCCAACTTTCCAACATTTCGGTTGCAAATGGAAGTTCACCAGATCAATCTGGCTGAAACATCACAGCGTTGCACCTCATCCTCGCTCTATGCTACTTCACCTAAGGTAGCAACCAGAGGGATCGGTTGCGTAAAGTTTACGCCCTTTATTTGGACCTGACAAAGACTACCAAAGGCAAATCACGTTCACTCAGTTTGCCCAAATGCTCAGAATGTAAATGCGAGCTGTGAGTGGATGTGCTGGTTGATTGCAGGCATGTCGGTGGTGAACAGCAGAGTGAGCGGAGAGGAAGGAAGCAGCATCACCGCTGAATGCCTCTACAGCGAGAGATACAGGTATCAGCATTCAGAATCCTTCAGTATGAAAAACAATATTGATCCGACGTCAGTAAACCTGAGAAACTCGCCTTCTTTATAATGGATCTTTGGTCCTTCAAGTCAAATCTAAACTTTGAAGGATTGATAATCGATATTCACTAATCCCCCCCGTGACTGCCTGCCAACAGAGAGAGTGAGAAGAAGTGGTGTCGGAGCGGAGACTGGAGCTCCTGTCTGGTGACGGACTCTGAGGGGAGCTACGAAGACACTTCAGTGGGCATCAGCGATGACAGAACTGGGGCTTTCACTGTAACCCTGAAGGAGCTGCAGCTGAGAGACGCAGGCTGGTACTGGTGCGCCGCAGGACAGCAGCAGATGGCCGTCCACGTGCAGGTCACACCTCGACCCTCAACCAGTAGGTCCAAGAGAACCTTTTAAAATGCAAAGGACGTAAGATCGCATTTTTATTTTCCGTGCCAAATTTCAGTGGGAATGCGTTAGGCGTCGTCAGGGGTCAAAATACCGTACACCCAGTCCACATCTCCAGCCGAGTAGTATTTGTCCATTTTCTTGTTGAAGCTGCACTAGGCAGAGAATAGACAAGAGGTCAACAGAGAGGAGTATCCCATCTCCACTCACCGAGGCCCCATAGATTCGCCCTGTTTGCCAAAAATCAATTTCTGATGCTGGGAAATGTTCTCGGTGCACAGGTAGCAAAACGTAAGAACGAAGTACAAAATAATTCAAAACTAAAAGAAAAAAATACCAAACTAATCCCGGGAGAAAACTAGACTCACTGCCGATGGTTCAACCCTGCCGCTAAGAAGAACAGATTTAGGTCAGAGCAGCGCACAGTTGACATCGCATTTCTGGGTGATGAAGTCCTTCAATACTTTTAGTACTTCAGACGTAGTTAACAGTGACCGTATTAATCATCATCTCTGTATGTCTTCACCTTCAGCAGCCGTGACTTTGACATCCCCACCAGTCAGTCAGTCTGTTGCATACCTGCCTCTGCCCAAACATATCGCGAAGGACTCCTGGGAGACTCGCAGGTAAACAATGAAGCACTTTTTACTGTTGAACATATGTGAGAAATGACCATACCTTTCAGTTTTATGTGTAAATCTCCACTTTAAAAGCTGTGAAATGGTAGAAATGGTTAGATTTCTACCACAATGTACACACATTTACAGAAGTGCCAAGTTGGGAATCCTTTACCGTTCCCCACACCTCCATTGTTTTATACCGGCACTGTTCACATTGTTCATCATGATGGATGTTTCTCTAGTCTGGTGGTCTCCTGATCTCACTGATTCAGTCTGGTTGAAGGTGTGTTAATCAGTGAAATCTACTGCCATAGTGTTGGGTTGAAATGAAAACCTGCATGGCTCTTTATGGCACATGGAGATTATAGTGGCTCTCCAAGTTGTTTCTTTTCTGTGCTCTTTTTGTTTTTGAACAGTCAAGGGTTTGCTCAGCGCTGGGCCATTGTGCCCATAAATGTAATTGTTTCAGAAGTAGAAAATAAAGAAAAAAGTGCCCTGTTTTACCCCTCTCTTCTTCATATCGTTACGGACAAAGGGCAAGGACTTTGCAGTAACCGATGAAATGTATGGACACACAATGTCCCAGAGCTGAGCCTCACGGTCAAAACTAAATTAAAATTGAGCTCATAATAAAGGCTTTGGAGAGCACCCAGAGTAATTATGTCTGGGGAATGAACTTTGCTTTGCTTTTTCAGGTTGTGTGTGTGTGCGGTCAAATATGGATTTCTGCTCGCGAGATGATTATGTTGTTCGCAACGCCGCAGTTTTCAAGAACCATCGCTGCACAAAAGTTTTCCCACGCACACTGCAGCGGTGACATTTCCTTGCGTGGGCAGTTTGAACTTATTCTCACCTAGCCTATTCTCACCGTAGAGAGAGACCACTAATCTGTAGGAGGGAGGGGTGCATGCAGGTTTTTCGTTCCAACCGAAGACAACCTACAACCAATTTTGCCTGGGGCCCCCCGATCCAAGTGCAGGGAGCCGTATAACCCACATAACCCGAATGAGCTGTTGAAGCTGGAACATCTCTTTTCAGTCCATAATTGTTTTTGTGTTGTTTCAGGCACATTTTGGAGTCGGTGGTGGTGTGTGCATCGCTCATGCTCCTAGTGGGCATGGCTGTATTAGCAAGAAAGATGTGGAACCAGCACAGTAAGGCAACTTCTCCTCATTCATGTGCAAATGCCCAAAGATGTTTAATAACCCACCAACATACACTGTGTGAAATATCAAACGCATCAAGTATCTTTGAGGTAAGATTACTGTGTTGCTGGAGGTGAAAACATCGTCACTTTCCATTTCTAGAGAAGGAACGCAGGCTGAGACAAACGGAGGAGCTGAAAGCAAGGTTCAGTGTAAGTCTATCTATCACTGTCTGACTGTCACACGTTATTTAAGAGCAGCATCAATTTCTAGTAATTATAGTGCTGATTTTTCTTTACGACTTCCACAGGAGTACCCGGGGGACGAGGGTGACCCGCAAAACGGCGGCGTCATTTTCCTCAACAAGGATTCACAGAACGTGCGTTTATTCTGACCTCAGTCGCCATCAAATAGCCGTTCGGCGGGCCAGGCTCCAAACGCCACAGTATCCCGTTTGCCTCATCTTATATTTGCAGCGTTTATTGCAACATTGTACTTATTGTGCTACATATGTTTACTGTACATAACACATGCTTTCGTATCACATGCCGTTCCACAATTAAAGACCTTCTCTTGTGTCCTGCTTTTTGATATAACAAAGTTTGTACGGCAATGGCAGAGATGAGATATGGAGGTTTGGTGCGAATAGCTAGCATCAAGTATAGACATCAAATGAGGAACATTTGAGGAAAATACAGACTTTATTTTTTAATTTTTTTTTTAAGGAAAATTAACTTTTTTTTAATGTTAGCAATGAAATGATGTCCTGTTTTTATAGTAGACCCCCTGTTAGCTGAGTTTCAGCTCCTCCCCTCAGCTCCCCGTTAGAGTCTGCCCAGATTGGAGAGCAATCCAATTAAGAACTCTTTTATACCTTTGGCCATTAGAGCTCTTAATGCTTAATGCACACCTGAAGGGACGTTTTAATTGCTCTTCTGCTCTTTTGTACGCACGTGTAATTTTTCTTATTGTTTGTTGTTGCCAATGTTGTTGTAATTATGTTTTTAACCTGAAGGCACAACAGATTTCCCTCACAGGACAATAAAAATTGGTTGATTGGTTGATTGATTGGTCTCAGAAATTGAATTGATATTAGCACTTGCAGAGAAAACTAACATGAATGAATAAGAAGCACAAAAGGTGAATGCTGTCACCCTAAGTAAGGCACATGGGGACTAATGGAACTACATTTTCAAGTTTTGTTGCTGCAATATTTAGTTTTAATCAGATAATGGATTGGATAATTAATACATTTAGCTCTGCATTTCATGCTTGGAGTGTTTAGTCTCATACTGAATCTCAAACAGTGTTTTCCAAATTGAACGGGGATAATGAGATGGTCCAAACCTCTGTACCTGTATTGTGTTGTGTTGTATTGTGTTGTGTTGTATTCTGTTCTATTGTATTGTGTTGTCTTGTGTTGTGTTGTAATGTATTGTGTTGTAATGTATTGTGTTGTCTTGTAATGTATTGTGTTGTGTTGTATTGTGTTGTGTTGTATTGTATTGTGTTGTCTTGTGTTGTATTGTGTTGTCTTGTATTGTGTTGTCTTGTGTTGTGTTGTATTGTATTGTGTTGTCTTGTAATGTATTGTGTTGTAATGTATTGTGTTGTAATGTATTGTGTTGTCTTGTAATGTATTGTGTTGTAATGTATTGTGTTGTCTTGTGTTGTGTTGTATTGTGTTGTCTTGTGTTGTAATGTATTGTGTTGTCTTGTGTTGTAATGTATTGTGTTGTGTTGTAATGTATTGTGTTGTGTTGCATTGTGTTGTATTGTATTGTGTTGTGTTGTGTTGTGTTGTATTGTGTTGTCTTGTATTGTATTGTGTTGTATTGTGTTGTCTTGTGTTGTGTTGTATTGTATTGTGTTGTATTATATAGTTTCTGTTCTATTTCTACAGCATTGTCTCTTTGCTGCAGGGACTCAGTCATTAATCTTAGCAGGCATTTCGAGTGGAGTCAATTCTGCCACTAGGTGGAGGTCAACCCTTTATTAAATAGGTTATTTTTTCTGTTATGTAATCCAGGTGACAGGTGTGTGTGTGTGTGTGTGTCCATGTATGTAGAGTACTCTTTTTCCCCCCCCTCCCCAATCAGCATGGACATTCTGTAGACAAGGTAGAGAAAAGCAGCAGTTCTTATCATTTAAAGCTTCATTTCTCATGAAACAGCTATTTATGCAACACTTCTACAGTCTTGTGTTCTCATCATTCGGTGAAGGAACACTGCACACATCTACATAACTTACAATACATAAGAATACAATTCTGTTAGAGTACAGAACGTCTCCCTTGAGTCTTTTGCCATTTGAGGATACTAACAATCAATACACTTGCCAAGAAACCCACCTTGTTTACAGCTACTACTGCTAATGAGGTGGCAGTGGAAAACATGAAGCAGCAGGTTCAGTAACTGTTCCACACTTCTGTAACAAACAGTATGAAAGCCAAATACTGGGACAAAGAGTTCTGCATCAATATGCTGCACTCTCCTTGCTCACTCAGTCTCTGATTCGTGAGAAAAATTACTTAGTCTTCACTGTGACTGAACAATTTGAAATGTTAAATTTGAATTGTGCTGGTGTCAGGCAGCTCTCCACAAGCTGATTTGATTCAAGCCTTTTCAGTATAGTACAGTACAGTACAGTCATTTAGCAGACGCTTTTATCCAAAGCGACTTACAAAGGCAATTAATTGGCACTATGTGGGGAATCGAACCCACAACCCCGAGACTGAGAGTCTCATGGTCTACCGACTTCCGAGTTATAACAGGTGCAATCATCCTTTTTATTCTGCTAAAATGTGTATAAGAAATCAACAAATTACAATTGATTGAAGTAATGAGTCATTTACAGATAACTCCACATATATTTAAGAAAAATACTTTCACAATTTTCACTTGTGTCTTAGTCCACCTGGTTTATCACTGGTCCTGCTGAGTGGAGAAGGATGCAACATTACTGTTCCGTGTCTCTATAGTAACGGATACAAAACTTAGCGAGACGAAATGGCACCGAGTTCTGGGATCCTGTACAACCGTAAAATCCACCGCGCCATACAAAAATGCCTCCCTCCTGCTGAGGGATGAGGAGGCTGGAGATGAAGGGCACAGGCTGTGGCTGTGGTGCTACAGGCCTGAATTCCCCTGTGTGCATCACTGTTAAAGAAAAAGCTTAATATCAAAACCCACATTAAATGTATTTCGTTTTCTATATCCTTATTTGTCAAGGTTTTATTACTTTTTTTTTTCACACAAAAAAAGGTATAAATAAATCAATAGGAACCCATAGAAACAGAGAGTGAGGATTTCTGCCGCAGTATAAAGTGAATATAAGCTACGGTTTCCCAAATGAAGTAGCTTTTGATACGCAGTGTCTTTTTGATCATTTCTCCCTCAAGCCGTGGCTGTCCGACCATGCAAATCCTCCTGCTGCCCTCTGGAATGCAGCTTCTACTGGAGTCGGTCATAACCTGGAGGTTGAGGAGCAGAAACAGTAAAGCGGCTTCACAGAAAAGGAAAATTGCAGTACTAGAAAAGGTTTTTTTCAGATGCACCAATATTACATTCATATAGCCTTAAAACCTCAGCAAGACAGAAGCACAAATAAGGTTTACTGTAGTACAAAATAGTTGCATGCGTTTAATTGCAGTGCTTGCAGTAATCCATGCATTAAAAGGAACATTAATACAATGTATGTTTTAAGATTGTGTGGCATTTCTCCACAGGAGTCTCATCAAAATCAATTGAATTCAGTACAACTGCAGTACAACATGTTGACTCATAACGAGGTGCTTGACGGGACGAAAACAATGGGATCAGTCTTGTTTACTGAAATTGTTCATGCGCTGGCTACGACTCTATGCACAGCCTTTGCGATTTGATAGAGACCTTGAGAAGAGATCTCATATAGACCAAACCAGGCAACACAACTCTCAGGCACAGTCAATATAAAATATTTTCAGTTCCAACAAAAATAAAATGTTGACTTTCAATATGCTTTACAAGCAAGATAAAATAAAAACTGCAATTTCGGTTGTACGAGGATGCAGCTTTATGAATTGATGGCTGACAGGTGAGGGTTTAGGGTGATAGATTTAGTCTAATGTACAACATATAGAATCAAATGACTCAGCAGTATGTGTCAAGATATTACAATACTGTGAGCCATGCTCTATACAGATTTTACTGGAAAACATAGCAATTCTGTCACTAATAAAAGAAGGAACTGATTCAGATTGAATTTCAAATGAATTACAAAGTTCAACAAACCCAAATAATTGTGACTTTTTTTGTTTTTCTCAGCACATGTTGGTGTGATATTTTGGTGAACCAAATCCAGAGAGAGAGAGAGAGAAACAGAGAAACAGAGGACCTAGAACTGAACCTTGGAGGACACAGAAGTGTTATCATGTAGGATCATGAATTGGGATCTGTGAGCTAATTTATTAGCAAAACCAGTTAAGAGCAAGATTTCAAATGTCTAGAGCTTCTAAGCAGTCATGGAGGATGGCATGGTCAACTGTATTGAATGCAACACTTACGTCAGTGAGGACGAGCATTGATACAGTACCTGGTCCATGGCTATCAGCACATGATTATTACTTTAGAGCTGTCTCAGCCCTGTGCTGCTGTCTGAAGCCAGAGTGGAGAAGGTCACATGTACTGTTTGAATGGAGAAAGTGGTATTTCTTTTCTCAAGCTTTTGAAAGGAATGGAAAATTGGCAATCGGTCTGTATCAGGGTTGAGGCTGGATCAAAATAATTGCTACCTTTTAAATGAATTAGGATCAATGTCAGAGGAAAGAGGCCTACATCATTTAATAGAGATGGGGCTACTAAGGGAGGGAGAGACTTTCCAGTCTGAATGGGTCGAGATGCATTGTGTTCTCATCACCTGCATAGGGCGCAGCACTGGAAGTCTGAGATCTGAGTTTCTTAATGAAAAGTGTCCTAACCCTAACCCAAGAATGTTACGTCAAACTTCTGGTCATTAATTTGTCAGTTTAATGTTTCCTTGCTCACTGACAGACATACGTACCTCATAAAACATGTCTTAAGATTGTGTCTGAACCATTTGGGTTTTAACTAAGTCACACTGCTCGATGCTGCCATTTGGTGGAGACGAGACAAATGAATAACTGGTGAACCACTTTCAATGGTTGAAAGTTTAACTCTGGTACAGCACTGCAGCCCACAGGAAGAGAGAACCAAAGAGCAGAGGCACAGTTCATGTTCAATACACCCAATCAGCTACTTGTATAATTGCACTGTGCCCTTTGAATGACATAAATCAAAAATCTGAAAAAAGCTGGCTGAACTTTCAAAAGATTGCAGTAGCTGTTTGAAGAGTCTGACTCTGACTATACTTCGATGTGAACTGATAATACTTGATTTCATAAGCCTTTCAATGATGGATGAAAAATATTTATTTTATTATTTATTTGCATGCAAAATATTCTGTTCCAGATAGAAAGTGAACTTTCTGAAAAAAAAAAATATATATATAATAGGTATGTCACATGTAATTCTGTCACACCTGTCAAACTAGCGAATAACAAGCTTTTAAATAGAGATTAATTAACAGTTCATGATGAAACCTTTTTGTCATATATTTAAAAGACAATTAGAAATGATACCACTTGCTTATCTGATGCGTGCAGATAAAATGTCTTCAGATGGAAAAACTACCACACTTGTGACGGATGCCAAACAGTATTGAGAAGCAACTATTAGGGCTGGCCTGGATTTTAGACCTACACCTATTTACCTTGTCTAATTTTGACACCATAACTATATCATCACTATTGCTCATATTTTTGAAATAGCATGGTACAGGATCTACATTTGTTTTTTAGAGGAAATGGTGCATCCATCCAACGCTGAACGAGCAGTGTTCAGCGTTCCAGGCTGGATTCAAACCCAAAATATTGCATTTACATTGTAGCTACCATAGCCATAGTTCACATGCTGCCCTTTTAGAGAATTCCCCCCCTGTTGTATACACACAGAAACTGTACATGATGAAGTCTGGGAATAATAACCTTAGGCTATGGGATATGCCTATGTCTGCTAGCATGCAGACGGTGAACAAAATAGAAGTACACACAGCGGGATCAATATCTATTTCATGCTATTGTGAATGCCATTGGCACTCAGCTCCAGTTTGACCAGCTCTGACTACACGGGAGGATGTTAAGGTGAGATTGGTCATTTAGAGCCTGATGATGACAATGACTTTTATGTTCCAGTCGATGAAGGTAACGTCGTGTAACATTTTCAATGTCCACCTTTTATGAGTAAAGTGCCCACTCAGTGGGGGCCTTTTTTTGGGGGGGCACAATACAGTTCTTGTCATGGCCTTCTTTTGCTTCCTGATGCGAAATGTGCTGTTGCAGAAAGCTTTATAGCACACTACAAGCATTATGTATTATGTGTTTATGCAATGCAATAAATGATGTGGAATTGCATGTATCTGTAAAATGATTCCCATTTCTAAATTTTGATCCCATCTTTACTTAAGATCGTATTGTACAGATCTTAAGTAAGTACTTGCCTCATTTTCTTAACATATTATCACTGTTGGATGAAAACCTTGTATCTCGAAAATGTTCCAGAAAACAAAGAAAATCAATTTGTTTTTAGCTAGACCTCTGTACATTTTTGAGTTCATCCAATGAGAAGCAACTGGCCTGGATTTTAGACCTGTCCACAGTCCACACAAATAGAGGAGGTGCCTGCGTAGTTTTTAATGTTTTTAATGTTTTAATGTTGACACTACGCAACTCAAACTTTTCTCAGACATTTACACACTCGCACATTCAAAGTCACTTGTGCACAATTGTAACTATAAATGTTTTAAAAAATTCTATTTGTTCAAAATGATTTTACATATTTGTGGACATGGATTCATTTGATAAAAATGCAATTACACATTTACGCATTCCAAATCATTCGTGCAAATGTTTTTTTTACATGTGCGCAGCTGTTAAAATACAACTGCATTTGTGAATATGGTTTTACAAGCTCAAAATCTTTATGACCCTATCTTGATTCCATAGGATCTCACCATTTATCAAATAGCACCCTGCACTTTATCCATTCCCTTTCACATTCATTCATTGCCATTGCCCTGAACTTTATCCATTCCGATTCCAATTCATCCACCGCCCTGCACCTTATTCATTCCCTTTCACACTGATTCATTGCCCTGCACGTTAGACACTTGTGAAAGGTTTCGTTCGGAGCTTGTGTGTCCAGGACGCATGGCTCTTTGTCAACTGTGGAAGAGCTTTGGCATTCACAGGTAAAGCAGAAAGCCTATGGGTACTGTTACAGATCGAGTGACTTCTCAGGGTTGTGCATGTGTGTGTATGGGAGTCGTCATGATGAGACGTGCAGTATAAAAGACAGTCGACGGTCAAAGTGCGTATCCATATGTGTCAAAGGTGGATGAGTCTGCCTGACACAAGATGCAAGTTTTCCTTTTAAAAGCGACAAACTGCTGGAGTTATGAAAAGTGTGCCCAGGGTACTTCAGAATAAGCAGGCTTGGTCTGATTCAAACAGGAACAGAAGGTCCAGATGATGGGGATTGAACGTCACAGAGAGGAAAAGTCAGTGTTTGGAGATTAACGTACAACGATTTTGACAGGCCAAGCGCTGCGGACGTCAAAACTGCTCGAATATCGGCAAACACTCTAACCCTGCAAACGGGACTCATCTCTGGCAAGGCAGAGTGCACCGCTCTCCCATTGTGCACAACCTCACCAAAAGGCAACAATACCAAACTAGCAATTTCAAGCAATTTCAAGCAAATAGAGTAATCCGTGTGTTGACTGCATGATGAGGAAAAGGCTTTCAGATGTCTAATAAATCTAAGAAAATCAGCGGTACTCAGGGTGCAGAGACTTGCTCCAGGCTTGTAAAAGGGACTTCTGATGCCCAGCCAGCTGAGCTGAGGCAACAGAAAAACAACGTTTGTAACCCCAGTGCCAGTGAGTGGCGTGATGACGCCAGCCGGGATTGAACATGATGCGGGGCGACAAAGGGATTTCTGCTCGGACGATTCGGCTATTGAAGCAGAATCTCAGGGCTCTGAAGACCCTGAGCCTCACTTTGCCCTGATGAGGACAAGGAGGTTGAGATCAAGGGTGCTGTGAGGGAGTGTATGCCAGGAATGATTCATGGGATCCCGAGGACTGCAGGGGCCGTGCAGTTAGTTTTATTTTCAATATTTTCAATTTTCAATCTTCTTCTATCACAAAATGTTGAAATGACCCTTAACGAACGGTTGACCTTACATGTGAAGATGTACCACACACATTTTGAATCCATGGTTTTATTATTTATTGAGTTGATTTGACATCCCTTCAAAAATTAATGTCTAAAAGTATGACTCCAGCAATCTGTGTGATGTGTTTACACTCAGCATGGCTCTTTCTGGTCAATTTTATGACAACAATTACGTTTTTTGACTTCCATTCAATTTATTAAGAATGTCCAAATGCAAGTTCCGTCTGGTGGGGCTCCTCCGTCAGCACCTATGGATGTAGTATCCAGTGACGTATCCTAAACGGACACTGGTGCAGCCAAAGCTCCTGCCACCTTCATTATTCCAGTCTTGCCGGTACAGACTCTGTTGGTCCATTTGTCAATAAGCTGGTATTGTTAGGAAATGGCAATACAATTCTTTCAACACCTGTCAATTTATTCATGGCTTGACCGATATGGGTCTTTGAAGGCTGATACCCATATTTTCTGCTTTAAATTTGACCTTTTTCATGCTTATAAAATCCATAAAATTAAAAGTATTGAGTGTTTCCCACCTTGCACTGCTGGCTGGGTCTGCTCATTAGGATGGGATTGTCGGCAGCTGTGGCAAAGATGGTAGACAATACATACTCTGGCATTTTATAACAAAGCACATTCAGGGGTATTGGTAGGGAGGAGTGTCTTAGGTTAACATAAGCAACATAAGACCTTTTGGCTGACCGATATATGTGTCGTCCCTACTCGATAATACTTAATATAGTTACTCAAGGAACCATAACAAGGACGTTTTGATGAAGGCACTGGAAGATGTTATTTTCTGGATGATTAGGGTTCAAACCCCAGAGGGGTAGAACCCTATTGTTCTCGTATCGGTTTATTATTCTTTCTTGTCTTATGCTGCGTCGCAAATTCCTGTGAGGTGGAATGAGCTAAAATCATGAAACTAACTATAAATCAGAAATGTTTTGTCCAATCATTTCAAAACTTGCAGGATGTTTGATAACAATGTTGAACCACGTGTATAAAATTATTTTGAAATCGCTCAATAGGGGGCGCCACCAGTTCCAAACATGTGCATGGGCCTGGTGCAAATTTGGCCTTAAATCAATGACAGTTTGTCCAAACATCGCCAAACTTGGTGGACATTTTTAATTAAGTTGTTGAAACATGTCCCCAAATTAGGGGGTGACATCATTGTCGAACAAGGGCGTGGGGCTGGCAAATTGTGCTGTAAATACATGAGTTTTTCCATATGGGTGTAACCCATATTAAAATATGGTTATAAAATAAGTAGATTTTTATAAATTACAAATAAATTAGGCTACAATTAAAAATGTTGACACTAAATAATTTGTAAGAAGAAACAATTAAAACGTATGCCTATACAACTTCATAGTGAAACATTCCCCTTTAATTAGTGAATATCCCTTTAAGAAAGACACAGCACAGGTGCAGAGTTAGAACCGTGCACTGCAGAGAGAGAAACGGAGAGAAAGAGATAGATAATTTACTTTGTAAAAGACATAAATAACCTTTTTTTTTTTTTTTTTTAACCATTTAATGCAAGCCTGCAAATACCTTAAAGGTCCCATATTATGGAAAACGGTTTATTCCTGGAGCTTATACATGTTCCACAGGAAATCACTTCCCAAAGTAGCAGAGAAAATTTGAAATCAACTACTACGCCATTAGTGAATAGAATCGGCACATATCACATTCAGACGCCTTTTTGCCCAAGTACACTGGAATGCACCATTACTTTGCGACAGTGAAGCTAAAACAACATATCTAGGAGATATATCAACTCTCCAGTTATTATTTTGTAGGATGCAGGCAGCAACATAGATCCCTGCACAGTCTCCCAACACGCGAAAATGCCAGGACAGAGTGGATTAATTTTATTTTTAATGGCAAAGGCTACAGTTTTTTCTGTGTGTGATGATCAATCCTCAGACTGCTTGAGCAACGGCAAGATTAGCATCTAAATTGAAGCTTAAAGATGGAGCAGTTCATAAGGTACGTGACCCATCTGCAAAATTAGAATCTGTAAGTGTCACCATGTTTTGATTTAATTTACCAAATTAGTCTGGTTAGTATATTCACTGCTGGTTAGCTAACAAGCTAGCGGGGCTAGCCACGGGCTTGTGGGAGAAGTAAGAAAACTAAAGCTGGAGTCATTAAAAGTAAAGTAAAGTAAAAGTAAAGTTATTGGTTGGAGTCAGGACTCATCTTAAAGTTATTTGTTGGGACTAGTGTCTGTTTTATAAGTCTGTTGAACATGTCAGGCTTGGTAAACTTTATCCACCATTAGTACAATCGTGTTTGGTTGTTTGGCTGCAAATAGATTGCATCCAATAATATATTGGCTAACTAGCGCAACAAAATTGTCAATCCTAGCTTGTCTGCAAGTTGTATTCAATAAGCTTATGGACATGAGCCATAAACAGACCGGCTACAGCAGAGAGCGTCACTCACACACCCACATACACAAAACACAAAACACAAAACACACAAAAGTACAATATTACACAGAATTGTCATCATTGAGAAACTAAGTGGAACCGCCTCAGCTGCCTCTTCCCATTCTGGGTCAGACTCCGGCTCAAACATGTCCGGTCTCAGTGTTGGTTCTGGAGCGGCCGTCATGGTTATGGGAAATTTCTGCATCAAGCGCATTTGTTTACCTTGAGCAGCATGAGCGCTCTGCTCTCCGCCTCCACCAGGCGAATGCGCGGCCAATCAGAGCAGTGCTCATTACATACAACCTCCAAGCCCTCAAAACCATAGACATAATACATAGACGCCGCACTGGCCTGTGGATCGTACGGAAATGTCGCCGCCATATTGGACCAGGCAAGACTTGCCTGTAAACAAATACAAGTAAACGGGGGAGCTGCTGTTTTTCTGGATGAAAAGCACTATAACGTTTACGTTTCTCAACCGATTTCAATGAGCCATTTTTGTATTCAAGGGTTTATGATCTACGTGGAGTAGGAAAAAAAAGTTTGAACTCTGCATGCAGTTTGCAGTAACAAAATGATTTGAACCCGCAAATCGGCACTTGTGGCTATATTTACAATTGTTACTGCTTATGTTACTTTATTTTGAATAATACTCATTTGTTATAATACCTGTAATGCAGGACAATCTTGCCTTGGAGGACAAAGTTGTAGGTGTTGTTGGTGTTGAGGAGCAGCTTACTCTGCGGAGGAGTGGGCCAGACACCTGGCTTCCCTGTTCCTGGGGGAGTAATGGCCGGTGGCTACTGCTTCTTCACCTGAGATCCCCATTTGTTTGTGCTGTGCTTTGTCCCGAGGTCTTGGTGTTACCCGTCCTTAACTAGCCAAGACAACCATTACCTCTAGGTTCATGAGTTAACTATTCACATGATACCCTTTCCTCCAGGTTAATTCTATATGTCCGAGTCCTTAACAATAATAATCAATCATTGATGATCTCAGCCACCACTAATAGCCACCCAGCGCTCACCCACCTGTCAAGACATTTCCGAGGAGGTCGACCGGCCATTGATATTTGGCCCAGCTTTCAGTGCTCGGCTGTCACAAGGAAAAGACGATGATTTAGTTCTTTTTCTTGCAGGCTGCAGCCAAGAGGAACTTATAGCTACTTAGCTGTGTCTGCTATGTGGGGTGTTTCTTTTCCACCGGTGACCAATTACCCTGATGTCAATGTGCCGCGCAGCACTCAGGGCCATTAGAAGAAAAGGCAGTGCAGAAGAAGATGAAATGGCATTAACCAAGATACTCAGGTTCAGTGTGACTCATTGACTTTTTTTTCTCTCTCCCCGGTGATTTAGGCCCCACAGGTGTCAAGAGGCAGTACTCTGACTTTTATGCTGCTGTTTTTCACTGACTTACCGGTGGTTGAAAAATATATAATTTCTACCCGCATTGATTTTTCAGTCATTTCCATCATCTGGTCCAGGTGCTAGAAATCACACACAGCTCCATCGTTGTACCAAGACTCTGCAGTGAAATTATTATAAATTAAAAACAGAAGTGCCGTTAAAAACACGTCCTTGTCCCAGCGCTTTAATCAAGGAATAAAGTAGTTTATTGCTGCATCTGTGCTCGGTTCGTTTTTTTCTTCGCAGGCCGTCCATCCTTCAGATGCCTGCACATTATACATCAATGTCACTCTTCCATGTAATTAGATTGGAGTTAATGGGCTCACAGTGTTCTACACATCCTCTACACTGCGGTATCCTGGGAAAAAGAAAATATCACTTTTGAAGCACCCATACACAGGAACAAACGTCAGTGGAAAATAATTGTATGTTCCTCTGGGGGGTGGCACTTGTGAAGGCCAGGTAGAAGGATTGCATCAATCATTCATCCTGAGATATCTCGTATTTGACCTCATACGAAAATTCATCCTGCTGTATTGTACCAAGTTTGTGCAGGGATGAGAACAGAAAAGGAAAAAGGAAACACCATCCTTATGAGAACCATGAGCCCTCGCCATGATTCTCGCTACATCCAAACTTCACATCTTGGAATCAAAGACAACCTCCAGTGTAAAAAAAAAAAAAAGAGACTGAAGTGTGAGCGGTACTGCATCTCAGTAACAAAAGTAAGCATCAGTATCTATCGGGTTGTACTTGTGCGAATATGCATTAGAATTGCACGGTATTACTATATTGGTGCTCGTGAAATTAAGTTTCTATTCTCTCTGAAGTGAATAAAAATCAACATTGGAGGGGGATGAATGGTCACTGAAATGTTCTTCACTACCGAGGAAGTAGTCTCTGCAAGAAATAGATAAACCCAACATCAAAACTGCATGACAAAAATGCTTACTGAGGATGAAACATGTACTATGCTTCCTGTTAGTGAGAGTCCTCTCAGCCTCGTGGGCACTTTAAAACCTTTGTTTCCATCACCTGCCGTTGTTAGTACAATATTTACATGGTTTGATGTTTGCCTGCAGTCAAATAAATGCTGGAAGTCTCTTATCTACAGTACATGCCTGCCAGGTAGTAGTTAGCCAATGGGGATTATTGAAAGTAATTTGACTTGACTACTTGCATAAGAACAATGGTCCTACTCTCTCTCTCTCCTCTCCCCCCTCACATCCTCCCCCTACCCACATGGTGGCGGCTCTTCTCTGTCCCGGCCCTGCAGTGGTGTAATGAACTCCCCACTGATGCCAGGACAGCAGAGTCGCCGCAGGCTGAAAACCCACCTCTTCAAGAAACACTACCCTGACCCTTCCTCTTAGCACTTGCTTATTTGTCTTCACTTATTTGTTTAAATAAAAAGTAGGTAGCTAACTAAGTTCTCTTGCCTACCTATGTTGAATGCACTTATTGTAAGTCGCTTTGGATAAAAGCGTCTGAAAAATGACTGTAATGTAATGTATACTCAGTATTCAGTGTGCTTGATAGAGTGCCTTAGCCAAGGATAGTGGCCTAGACCTGCTTACTACTTGTAATGTTACCACGGCCAGCGCTTGCCCTTGACCACTGACAGCAGCGAAAAGACTCCAAGCACAGTAAAAAAAAAATAGCAGTTCACTTGTTGACCCAAAAAGTATCCTTGAGTAGCACTTATTTTCCATGGTATTGCTATACTTTAATCATGCTTACCAAGTGCATACTGCATGTGCTATTTTTGAATCACTTCAAATGTTGGCTGCAAAGTGTTAGCTCTGCTAAAATGGAACAGCTTTTAAGTACATTTATTGCATTTTTGGAGTTGCATTTGAAGTATACTTTGAATACATACATGCATACGCGCCGATCACGTGGGTGCTCCGGTGCTCGAGCACCCACCGAAAAGGTTGAGCACCCATGGGGAAGGCCGATTAAAGAATAAATTAATAAATAAATGTATTTAAAAACTATTATTACTTATTATTATCGGTGAACGTTTTAACTACAAATCGCATTATCCAATTAAACTTGTTACAGCTCTGTGCGTGTGTAGGCTACGTTAACGGGCGTGGCCACGTAGCCAACTGCCAATGTAAAGTTAGAGTTAAACCAGTGTTGTTCCATCACGTAACTGCTAGCTAGCGACACAGCAAGTGTGAAACACGGCTGATGATGGGGTAAAAACGTACAAATTTGTAATTAAAAAACCAAGAGAGATACCGAGTGTAAAGACAGTCAGAGTGAGGATCCACCACCAGTGATGAATTTGTAGCAGAGCAGTGTTGCATTTTGTTTCGGTGTGTGTCTACGTTGACAGATGACAGTAGCCTGCACCACGGTAATTACTAAGCAAGCGCAATAAAAGTGATTTTGTGACAATCTTCACCTTGGTAGTATTCACGTAATTTGAGCACCCACTGGCAAAAACATAAATCGGCGCCTATGCATACATACATAGTTATATCTACATGTATTTTCTGGAGTCATTCAATAATAAGCTCAATAATAGTATCATTAGTATACTAGAAATATACCTATGAGTAGAATCAAGAGCAATTTTATTCTGACATATCACAGGATAGCATTATAGTTCAAATATACATTTTAGCTGACATAGGATGTACCTACAATAGCATCATGTTTTTAAATCTATCTAGTAGCAGTTAGTAATGCAATCTACACAGATCATTTCCATCTGTTCTCTTACATGTATGTGAAGGGAATGGTTTGTATGTGCTGCCAATATCTCAACATCAGCGTAAACATCAATCAGACTTTCCTTTTAGTGAGAGACTTCGCTAAACATTCACATTCTGAACCGCATGCACATTACATTATTTGAGTTTTCCTTTTTCTGGGGACAACAACAGATAACATGCAAGGAAAACACACGTACACTCGCCTGTCCTCTCTTATTCATTCATTTATTCATTCTTCTTTCTTGTCTATTTATGAGCAAAGCCTGACTGACTGTTCTCCCTGTTTCTACCCACGCTGCCGCCGCAAATATCATCAATGGCAACAAAAGCGCATCCATGGAAATATTTGTGTAGCCGAGCTCACCCCCGCCGCTTCCCAGCAACAATCATTCACCGCACATTCATTCATTGTTTACCTGTATCCACCCTCACCTATACCTCTACTATCTGTCATTTCTCTTTTCTTTGTTGTCGGCCTGTCTGTGTGTGTATGTGTGTGTGTGTGTGTGTGTGTGTGTGTATGTGTGTGTACTTGTCTTGGTCTACTCTTGTTCATCCTTGTAGATCTTTATAAGCCCTGGTTTGTGTATTATTTGCCTGGTGTCTGCACTTAAGAGAAGAAAAAAACAACAATACAAACAACTATAACAGGCTTCCAAGACCCAGGAAATATAGGACAACACAAGAAACAGCATAGATAGATAGATAGATAGATAGATAGATAGATAGATAGATAGATAGATAGATAGATAGATAGATAGAGGCCTGCCTGCAAGCTATTGAACCAAACACTGACAAACATCCCTGACTTCATCCATCCAGTGGAGGTTCAGGTTTCTGGGAGGAGGAGGGCTCTCACTTCAGCCAGTGGGGCAAACTGCTTTATCACTGTGTCTGTGGAAGGGAAAAGGGGGATCGATTTTTTTTTTTACCAATTCGATGAAATACATTAGTAAGATTAAGAGGGATCCTGCAGCACACCTTGAGTGGAGATCGTCCGAGTTTGCAAAACCTCTCTTCGGCAAGCAACGGTGGAAGTCGGGTAACCCCCTGCAAATAACACACCCAGCAGCAAACGCATGTTTTTGCTGGCCCCCGGAGGGCCAGGAGGGGTGAGGGCAGGACAGCACAGGACATTACTAAGATCTATGAGACGTCGGAGATCAGCTAGGCTCGCCAAGTCTCCTTGATTGTTAGTGCGTCTGAACAAAACACCGGTGTTGCTGTTGGCACACGGTTAGTGACAGCCGAGTGTGCTTGCCTCAGCATTTTAACCGCAAACAGGGATATGTGCTGTAGATGTTAGGATGGACAAATGAGTGAAAAACACATTGCCCTGACCAGCAGGCAACTCAGAAGAAGACACATCAATGAACCCGGGGCTGTAGTTGAGATACTGTTGTTACGTGGCGTCAAATAAACCTTCCTGAGCACAAACAGCGCCCAGTAACTCTTAACAAGAGATGCAAACAGCGTGCCAAGAGGATACCGCGGATTTGTCGCCTGAAACTAACTTTTCATTTCATTTCTTAACCTGCCTTATTTTGGTATTGAACCGTTTCTGAAGCTCCAGAAATAGGCTGCACGCAGAAGAAAGCCGAGCTGGAACAGGCGCTGCAAGACGGCCTCTAGGACATGTTTTTAGTGAGGCTGCTACCCCTGGAAGCTCCACAAGACATGGAAATAAAAATAAAATGCACCCACCCCCATTTCTCACCATCACACCCGCCCCCCCACCCCACAACCCCCACTCCCTATTCCCCACCTGTCACCGTCCATCCACCTGTCGCGAGGCTGTGATGTGGTGTACTGTGCTGTATCGGAGGAGGTATCGAAGTGTGGGAACGTCATCGTTTCTCTCTCACGCGCGCTCTACGCGAGACATGTGGCGACATGTTTTCTCTCTCTGGCCCTGGCGCACGCACACACAGCACACACACACACACACACTGCAGGAACAGCGGTGTCAATGCAGGAGCCTATGTGTTTTATGGCAATAGGTGACATATTGAATTAAAGAAAATCCAGAGAAAGAACAACTGGACCGGACCTGATAGACCGATTGACCTGAAGGATCAAATACTAATAAATAATTGAAGTGAACAGTCTCAGAATAGTCGGCAATGGAGACTTTTACAATAGAATCAAAGAAACCCTGACAAATGGCTCTGGGGTGTTTTGACTTCTTACATACAAACTGTAGCGGTTCAGTGAGGCCGTGGATGCAGTAATTACATCCCTAAAGTAAAACGAGGGTTGGTATAGTCAGAGAAAGGCCCGCATATCGTGACCTCTGATTTTTTTTGGGTCAACCACGGAGAACGCAGGTACCAGCTGTACCGTTTTGACCCCCAAACGCTTGCTGATGCAGAGCTGATTAGAGCTCCGAAAAAGAAAAATTGTGCTCCTACCAATATCATTTCAAGGCCACGAAGCCCGGGCCCCGCAGTTAAAGTGGCAGACAAGCCACGGTGTGGTGTGTCGGGCTACGGTTTTTTACACAAGAGACTTGGAAGAAATGTTTTCCATAGAGAATATTCCACACATTTTCTTTTTTTTTTTTTTTTTGCACAATATGTTTTTCCAAAATACACAGTTTTTAAAAACTGCAAGGCCTTGAACAGAGTGTTTGACATATTGTGTTGAAACCATTATAAACCCCCAAGACCACAGTGCTTGCATTTTTATTTTTTTAAACTGATGTCCCTGGTGACTGTTAACGCCTGCCGGTTTATTACTAGGCTTCTGGTTCGGAGGAGAAATTGGGGGAAAAAAAGTCTAGTGCATACAAAAGCCACGGCGAACTCAAAGGAGCCCTCTTTCAATTCAGTTTCAATTTCAATCCCAGTTTCCAAGGCACAAAAAAAAGACCAGACCAACCAGTGCAGTGCAGCCTGTCAACCAACAGTGACATGAACTGACTTGTGCATGCTCCGTCGCTCGCCCTCCTCGCCTCGCTAGCAAAAAAACATGCTCCAAATTCGCTCCGTTTCCCCTCTAATCAGCCATGTAAGTGTAGCCTTTTGACTGAAATGCGTTCAATACTCATCATCAACACTCAACATTTTATGCTATTCATTCAGCACAACGGGAATTAGGTTCTTCTGGCAAGTCAGTTCATGGTAAACTGAGTTTATAGCCCCCTAATTGATTTATATATGAATTCAGGGTGTAAACTAACATTTAATTCATACCAAATCATGATGTACAAATGTATTCTTTCACTACTATTAACTAATAGTGACCAAGGTATGACTAATTTGTCATTGTCGAGCTTTGTGAAATCCTGATAGTTCAATGCTTATTTGTGTACCTGTATTATAAAGTGTTACCTACATGTTGTACTCCACTTCGCCAGTTTTTGTGGATTGTTTAGAATGGCATTTCCTCTTTTGCAAAAGGGAATTAACGTAGCTGCCCCTCATCTCAAAACAACCGCTAGAAATATCGTTTCTGACATCATCGCCAACTTCAGTTCCACCACAAACACGCAGCAGGAAGGTTCCGGGTCGATGGCTATACTCCATGCATGCCGAAAAAAGGACTACCCAGAGTAAAAAATCAAAAGCCAAGAGGAAGACCAAATCGTCAAACGCTGCAGGAGAGCAAACAATATATTTTAACACACAAAAAGGCTTTAATACACAACATGTCTGAAGAATCCATTAAATCAGAGTTGGACTTTAAGTATATAATGGAGGAAACTTGGCAAAAGTGGGACTGATTAGCTACCCGGCATGTACAGTATTTTCACAGGTAAATATCTTTGGGTGACAGACTTCTAACACAGTCGTCTAACACTCATCCTTACCGCTGTATAATAAAATGCCTTCTGAATTATGGAAAGGAGACTTCAGAGACCCAATTAGGAGCGGGGCTCTCTTACAAGGACAGCGCTGGCCAGATGAATGTAGTTGCTGGCACGAGGAGGGAACGAGGGGTTAGATGAGAGGTCTTTATTCAGTCTTGTTGCAGATCTCATTGCCCCTATAAATTTTGACTTGTTTTTTCAAGAAAAAACCGGATAAACGTGGTTGATTTGAAACTCAAATTCAGAAGCGCAAAAAAATGAGTATTGTTTAATGTGTAATGGTAATGATGATTTACATCTAAACGATCTAAATTGTCACAGCTAGCCTGTTTGCAGAACGTTTGTTCTACAGGTTGCGGTTAACATTGTGTTTTTATTTTAGGAGTATCCTATGATGATGTAATGAGCAAATACAGTGACCATCTGTTCAGAACTGATTTTATGCTTTGTAAATTCATGGTTTGTGACAAAAATACAGCCATCTGCTGTGTGCGGCGGTAGTACCTTTAGCCGTGTACAATGCGTTTACTCACGGGAATCGTTTCTTAAATTTAGATGAATCAATAAAATCAACGTGGTATATTTAGTATTGTTGCATTTATTAAACTTTATTAAACACTTCCAAGTGTATATTGATATTGTGTATGTTCTATGATGTTACATTGCAGAAACAAACCAGTGTTAGCAAGTATCGGTCTTTGATCATCAGGCCGATTGTGGGACGCGCTAACGCTTTTAATAAATCTTACCCCTGAGACCCCCTGATGACTCACCCGGACATTAAAGGACAATTCCGGGATTTTTCAGCCTGGCCTCTATATCCACAAAATCGCCTATCATACCACAAAGTAGATCCCAAAAGTGTCGCGGTCAAAGTACGTCCACTAAAAGTGCTTGATTTTGCCACTGACAGGCTCAGATTGTTATTTGTGTGTCTGACAAGTGTCTGACAACATTACTGAAAGGATCGCTACAGAAATAGACCTTTTTTAACCAGAAAACTAAAGTCTAGCTCAAGGAGAAGTCCCCTCTGAAATGGACGGTGGACAAAGGTAGTCTATAGCGAGAGGGTTCACTTGTTGCAGGAAGAGGACGGTAGAAAGATTTATGTTTACACCATCCTCTTCTTGCAACAAGTCAACCCTCTTGCTTTCATCGACCACCTTTGTCAGAGTTGAGAGTTCAGAGTTGTTGGAAATGTGACAAAGGTGGTCTATGAAAGCAAGAGGGTTGACTTGTTGCAAGAAGAGGATGGTAAAAACTTAATAATAAACCGTGGATAAAACCGTTTTCGTAGAACCATTTTTCTAAAACGAGCGCGCAATTTAGTAAAATGAGCACACATTCTAGAAAAAAAAAAATATGACGTGACCACTCAGGGGCTCCGTATTTTGGCACCAATTCCTAGAGAGCTTTTTTTCCCCTAGGTTATAGGTTGATAACATGCTTTTACTCCTATGCCTAAAAGTAGACCAATTTTGCGAGAAATCATGGGCAGTTAAGACCAATTTCCTGCATTTAGATGCATGGTAAATATGGCCCTGTAGTATTGCACTGGGACCTATGCTGTCTGGTATGGAGCTTGGGGCCCCATTCAATATCTTTACTAGGCCAGAAAATTCCTTTGTGGGTCAACACAACAATACACATATACAATGGTCAAAGGGGAGTCACTGGCCGTGTGCAGGAAGATTATGGGAGCTGCCTCTAATGATCTCTTTGACCTTTTTAATCGAGCTGTGGTTCAAAAGCTTGTGGATTCCCCTGCATCGCTGCTCAGAGTTTGGGTCACGTAACAAATCTCTGAGGGCAATACAAGCAAATAGGCCAGCTAGGCCTGGCTCATTCAAAAATGTCATGTCTCACATCTGAATCTCTGCCAAGTTTATTTTTTTCAAAGCTTCATCTGTGTCTTAATCAAGTTATACCTCATCAATACAGTACTACTGCATCAATTGCTGTTGCAACACAGGCTGTACTAGCAAGATATCAAATGTTACAGCCACAATCAGGAATACACACAGATACTTTCTATTAGTTCTTTGTACTCATGGTGCAGCATGACTCACACAGGATTAGGTGTTACATCAATTTTCATGAGAAATTATAATTTCTGTCTGCTCGAACAAGTTGGAAGGCAGCGCTGGCTTGTCCAACCAAATTTTAATTTGCACTACTGTTGAGCCCTGCTAGGGATGTGACAGAAGAGACTAAGAGCAAATAATCTCCAGACAGGCATACTGCAGGCCAGCTAAGGGTGGGTAGAGATTGGCAAAGTAGAAGTAGATTTAAATTAGATTTTAGAAGTAGATTTGAGGAAAAAGTTGAAAATCCCACAGGAAATAGTGCGAATTTAAGGTCAGACACGGTGTTGTGGTCAGAGACACAGTGGATAGTGGATTTTGTTGAGTTTATAATGCCATGGGAGGACGTGGTAGATGAGGCATATGAAAGGAAAATGCTTAGGAATACTGAGTTGGTAGCAGAGGTGGAGCGACGTGATTGGAAACCCTGTGGAGGTTGGATGCAGAGGTTTTCTAGCCAAGTCCACTTTAAGAATACTAGGTGAATTAGGCATTTGTGAGCGGAGCTTAAAACAGGATACGCCTGAATCAGCAAAGGCACAAAGCACCTAACGTAGGCACGCCGCATGTTATAGGGTCTGAACCACTTGCTTGACTGAAGCATGCTTTTCTTAGAAGTCTGTGTGCTGGTACATGGATTTCTTAGCATCTAGAAATCTTGGATTGTTCGCCCTAGTTTGTTTGTAGGATGTTGTAGTTGTGACTGATTATCAGTAGCATGTTTGCTGGGTATTGACCTGTTCTTATGACGGCTTGTCAGCCTGTGTTTGCATCATGCTATTTGACAGAGCGTTGGGTAGCAGAAGGCTTGGTTTATTGATTCTTTAGATTATTGATATGTTGGTTCATCAGCTTCAGGTTGTCTGTAGCGTGCTAGCTGATGTTGGTTGCTAGTAGATCATCATCTGTAAAGATATGAATATTGTGTGATTAAGACAGGAGTTACATAGTGTCGACATGGTGATACACTGTTCTCAGCTCCTGGTACTGACAGGAGGTTTGGTTTTCTGATCTGTTGAGCCGGCCGTCTTCAAGCCAGCAGTGTCACCCTGTCACATTAGCTTATTGTTGTTGAAATCAATAGCAGGGGGTTGAGGCATTGACTGGATGCAGTAGAGCAGGGGTGTCAAACCATGTGCCATGAAGGGCCGAGAGTATGCAGGTTTTCGTTCCAACCCAAGAATACAGCAGGTGATTTCACTGATTACCACACCTTCAACCAGAGAGGAGGGACTAATCAGTGAAATCACCTGGTGTAGTGTTCGGTTGGAATGAAAACCTGCATACTCTCGGCCCTCCATGGCACACGGTTTGACATCCCTGCAGTAGAGCATCAGGCTGGTGGGCTGGTTCTCCCTGCGTTCAACATCGGCTGCAGCCAATTAAGCCTAATTGGGCAACTGCAGCCTGAAACCGATTTATGTGTCTTTCCAAGGGAACGAGACTGGCAGCAGGCGCACCGACTAGAATAACGGGGCTGAAAAGCTGACCGAAGAAGACTTGATTTAGTTGCGTGTAGATGAAGATTTATGCTGACCAATATTCTTAATAGGTACCACAATCACATGGAACTCACGCAATGAAGACATTTGTTATGTGGGTTATTATTTTTTCAAGATGAAGATTTATGAGCCGCCAAGCTTGGCATTACACAATTAAGAAAATTACACATTTCCATATATATTTCAACAAAAAAAATGTAATGTGTCATTTACCATTACCACAGCAAACCTGATTTCCAATAACAGTAAGAACTGCATCTTAGAAACTGACTTACTACTCTCTTTTTTGAGATGTCCTCCATTCTGGCTTTTCAAACAAGTCGATGTCAGTTGCATCTGAATCCTCAGACAGTGCAGGTCAGAGGAGCCGTCTTGTGGGATTTTTTTGATAGGGCCTGGAGATCTCTTTTAAAATTCTCTCCCATGGCAGTGGCAGCTGCCTTGTGAGATGTACTTGACATCTGAAAACAATATATCTTTAAGATTCTTCATTTGCAAAACAAAAAGGCATTTCATGAGTGCTGAAATACAGCATTTAAAAAAAATAAGAATCTGATGCACTAATGATGCACTATCTACTGCTGAGTAGGTATATAGCCATCAAAACAAACCTTCAGTTAATTTCAGTGTCTTCTCTCTTCAGACCATGTTCCCATCAAGCCAAAGTTTATTTGTCACATGTGTTCATCATACAATGTACAATGTACAGTGAAATACTGTGAAATACTTTGACACTGACTTCTCAGATTGTGCTGTTAAAAAAATGTGAAAGGAAAGCATAACAATAATAATATATAGAATGAACATAGTAGTGGACATAATACAATGTACAAAATATAATATACAAGAATGGAATGGGCCAAGAATGTATACATGATGGGTTTGTGCTGTCCAGTTAAACAGAAAAATAAATATATATATATATAACTGTTATATATATATAATAATATAATATATATAGTATATATAAGGCTGGAACGGCGACGATTGGTGACGAAAAATCTTTCGGCACCCATGCGTGTCAACTGTCAATCATGTTTTAATTTGACCAATCAGAGGCTTACAATCCTCTGTCAATCAAAAATGTATTTCACCAATACACCGCCTGAACCAGTTGTCAATCAGTTTTTAATTTGGCGAATCACTTCACAGTATTATAAGGAGGGAGGTACACAAACAACTCACGCTCCATCTGTTTTGTACGGTTTATACTACAGGGATTTCCTTTGCTTTGCAGACATTATTGCTTCATTAGATTCAACCGAAGAGGTTGTGATGATACAGCAGGCTGACAATAAATATCCGTGAGATTGTTATTGTAAAATAACGTTAGCCTTGGGTTCACCATTGGTGTGCCTGTTTAAAATGTTGATTAAAAACGTTGCTGTCTGTTGATACTTGGATCCTTTGACTAGAGCTCAAACTCATTTTTGTCGTAACAGCTGACTTGACATGTGACTCTAGATACCACAAATATATACCATAAATCATATACTGATGCGATTAATAGCATGTTGTGTTGACTGCTACTATTCCTGGCTCATCCACGGCCTGGTGACTGGTGAATTGACTTGCATCAATTTGTAGAATGATCATATTTATTCATCAATTTTCAGAGAAATGTAGAGCATTTATATAAACTGAATAATAAAAATATATTCATATTTTCACACAATTGGAGCTAACTGGTTCATCTGAATAATGAATATGTATGTTATATTGTATGTATGTATAACAGCTACCCCTCTTTTGCCCTCCTCCACTCCTTGGAGGAATAAAAGCAGAAGAAATGTAAAAGAACTTAAATAGAGAGTGTGTCAAAGAATTTATTGCACCTAATAAATTACAAATTTACAGTGGGGCTGGGAGAACAGGGATTGGTGATGGAGGTGGTGCTGCGGATTTGATGAAGCATCTGTTATTGTTGGATGCATCTAAAATTAAAACAAAACATCATTACAGACAGCAGTCTGTCTTTACAACATAAATAGGCCACTATACTTTATATAGGCTAAGTTACAACCGAACTCATTGAGGGGTGAGATCATTTAGGGTCATGCATGGCTTGTGACATATTCAATAAATAAAAAGACTTATTACACAAACCCACCTGTTGTCCAGCTAACGTTAAGCTAATGAGCCGTCCATTCGTGTTAACGTTACATGCACTTGGATTGTTTAACTGTTAGCTAGTAGACTAACGTTATCTTATAATGGACAGAAGCTAACATTAGCTAACTTTACATTAGCGATAGTTTTTCAACATTCGGTCTAAGTTGAATGACACATGAATATGATGGCTTTGTATTAATAATAGTTACCTAGTTATTAACTTTGGCGGTTATTACATTGATTGATTGATATGTTACAAAACTTCATTTAAAATAGATTAGCCTATTCTTTCACTCATGGCAATTAACCTCTGAAAACTTCCAAGTTTGGAACTAGCGGTCTCAGGAGGGAGGATTGCAATTGGACCCGAAAGATGATAAGCTGAATTAAAAACTGATTGACAACTGGTTCAGGCGGCATATTGGTGAAATTTGTTTTTGATTGACAGAGGATTGTAAGCCTCTGATTGGCCAAATTAAAAAAATATTGACAGTTGCCACGCCTATTCCCTGCCCCTCTCAAGTCTCCAGTCTGCAGCGTCAGGTCCAAGGGCGTCACTTTGTGTTGAAAAGTGGTGGGGACATGACCGCATATGACGTGTAACAGTCATCCACATGCGCACCAGTAACAGTCATCCACAGCTGCAACACCATGTTAATCCAACAGTGCCAATATCAAAATATCTACTGTAGAAAGCACCAGTGCATGTCAGTCAGCCGAGTGATAACAATATCCAATATCACAGCCCTACAATATGACAAATAGAAACAACTGAAGGAATAACGTTAACAACGTTAGCTAAAGATAATAAATCAACCTTACCTTTAGATGTTAAGTTACACTGCCTAGAGAAACAACAAGTTCAACCAATCATGACTCATTCTAAGCATAATGGTTTAAATATCGATATGTGAGAACATGAATTAAACTGGAGCAGGGATTCGATTATTTTAAAAATTCCACACAATTCATACATTTCACACATTTAAACTCAAATACCACCCCTGTCAATCTCCACTCCATTTGTTAGTTAACATTTCTTGGTGCAAGCTATTTTTCAGATGGGCAGGAAGTCAGACACAGGAACGGCATCGAGCATCCGGTCAATTTCCAAAATAAAACACCCTGATTGATGGTGGCGTTGGCTATCCAGTCTATATACTGTGTGTATATATACATATTTCTCAGTTGTGTCTAAACTTTTACCGTCTGTGTCCGTCCGTCCATCCATCTCGAGAGAGACGAGCAGGAACACTACATTTTTTGTTTTTATTTTACACTTGCTTTGGCAATGTAAAGGTATGTTTCAGAGAGAGAGAGAGAGACCCTACATTGAAAAAAAAAAAATCATCTGGTGTGAACGACTTTACTCCTACACACTCGATCGTCGCCGATCGCGGCGCCTCCTTTTCCTTCAGCGTCCAGTGTGACCCGGGCGTAATAGTATAAATACAATGTAAGGTGCTTCTGTGCTAAGGTACAAATATCTGTATCTGTATCTATATATAATATACACTGTTGCCCATAAAGTTGGAATAATTTTGTTTTTAGACACATTCCTCTTTTTATTCCTATTTATACACATTTATACACATCAGTAATCACCTTTGACCAGGTGCAATGATTACATACTGAGGCCCAGTTACCCAGGTGAAACAAATTAATGCTTAACAATTGTTTGGCGCAATTTCATTTTTCATGAGAAGAGGTAAAAAATATTTTATTCCAACTTTTTGGGCAACAGTGTATATAGTAAGGTGCTGCTGTGCTGTGCTACACAGAATAAGTCCAAAGTGAAAAGTGATTTATGTCAGAGTGACTAGTGCATAGGCTGTTGCTGTAGCATCCTGTTGAGAGCGGCAGGCAGGCCTGGGCAGTGATGTAAATGTGTTTATACATATGAAAATATTTTCTCAAACATTGAAACCAGTGGTTGTAAATTGCTCTTGTAAATTGCTCTTCCTCTTCCAGTACTCAGCAATATATTTGACATGGTTTCTTTTACTTGTCACTGAAGGTGGAAAAACAAATATCCACCATTCTATATCAAGGTAACTTTACTCCTGTTGTTGTTACGGGTAGGTGGCGAGAGCAACAGAGTTTTTTCTAGTAAGCACATGCTATAAATGTAAATACACATACTGTAAATGTAAGCACATACCACAAATGTCAGCTGCAAGCAAGTAGACTAGATGCTGTTTAACAGATATGAGATATATCTGTTAAACTGTTAAGTTGAATTTCATGAGATTCAACTTTGCTGACAAGTAGGCCTAACAGCAAAAACACATGGGGTAGGTGGGCCGGGCAGTTTACACCTTCTCTTATCAAGAGACAACAGGCAACCTACAGCATTAACAGGCCTATTATCATGTTATTATTAAATAAACAAGCCATAAGCTTATTTTTATTATTTTAAAAAAGCAATTCCACTTTTATTACTATAGGTACAAAATGGAGATCAAAAAACAGTAACCTACAACTGTTCAAATCAGACTTATCCATGAAATAACTAGGCCATCAAAAACACTGCACTCAGATAAACATCAGCGGCTTACTTGATTTATATAAATCGATACCAGCAGACCTGAAGTGAACAGTAACTTATCACACAGGTAGGCCTTAATCAGTCATAGTCAATTTTAATCAATGAGAGAAATTACACTGTCTTGACTTTGCCATTTTAGGTTTGACTCATAAGAAGTGAGGATAATCCTGAGACATTATTTATAGAGCAACGTGCACTTGTATTAATGGCATTCATATGAGAGCAGCTTGACTCAGCTTGAAGTATGTTGATCCAAACATGAATATTAGCAAGGCCAATTTCTTCACTGTGGAGAATTGATTTTGGCTAACCTGATTAGTCCAAAAGTCCGTCTGGACCACCAGCCTGCAGGTGCTGCTTTAGTGCAAATGAGGCCTGCACATCAACCGATTCCATTTGCAGGGAGCTCTCGTCAATGCAGGGCATAACCGCTTTTGCTTTGGTGCAGAAGTCTGCCCCAGGTTTTATTGAGGAAGGGTGACGGGCAAATTGCAGAACCGCAGAGTGTACGCCGAAGCCTTGGAATCTCTCTGTGAAGTTTTCAGTCAATTTTGTCGGAAAGTCTGTCATGACGAAGCGTCGACAGCCAAGTGCTGGTAATAGCCACCTGGGTTGGTATGTTATTGCATGTCTGCAGCAGGGTTTGTTAGGTTATGTGTAACCTACTGTATGTCTTTCATAATTTACCACACTTATTTGATGAGAAAGCCTAGAATGTATACTGTCAACTGTCTGCAACTGGACATCATCATGAGACTTAATCCTTTAGATAATGCTTGTTTCTGTGTTTGTCATCTTGAAGTACAGTGAATCTATCTCCCACAGTCCAAAGAATTGGAGACTCTATATTGTGAGCGTGAAAGTGTTTGTCTATCTGTCTTCATCTGTCAGCCCCCGTGATGAACTAGTGAGCTGTCTCTCCCTTTTCCTGTCTTCCACCCAAGGCATTCTGGGATAGGATCCAGCCCCCCCTGCGACCCTGGATAGGAATGAACGGGTAAAGACAATGACTGAATGAAGAATACACGCGAAAGTCACACATACCCAAAGTACTCACACTGATAAATCACTCCAAATGTTTCCCAATCGGACGATTAGAAATGGATCAGACGCCGATTGTAGAGGACGACCCTCACCAGACCACCGACTTGCACGGACATGCACAATGCCTCATTTATGCGTGCACTGGCTGCTGACGCTTCAGGAATGTAAAATCACATCGCCGAACATCCCGAACTACACAACCCAGGCTGTTAAGCTCAAACATCAAAACATGATATTGTCAGAATATCCAAGATCAGAAAAAAGATTGTACCGTGACAGGCCGGTGACCATCTCATGCTAAAAGAGCCCTAGTGATGTGAGTGCGCATTGATTGAGGTAAAACTGCTGATGTTTCCCCAACGTTTAAAACCGGTCTGTGACTGCCAATTCATTTATTGGACAGCTGCGTATGTGTGTGGGTTAATGTGACAGGTAGCGGTGTCCATCCACTCAACATATTCAGTGTTCGTACTCTCAATCTGTCTCCTCTGTGGAAAAAAAACAGCCCCCGCGACTCGCCGCTTTCAAATGCTCACGTGTGCGAGTATGAGTGAAAATTAGGATCCAGCCAATGTTATCTTGCCTTCACCTGTTTAATTATAGTCTGTGCCACATTCCTCCTACAACCTGCCCACTTTAGCAATACTAACTGACTGCTCAAAATGTATCCTGCTGCGGCTGTTACCGATGGACTCAACAGTGATTTTGGCAGAGACCCTCACCAGACCACCTGAGGCACATCACCAGGAAACAAACAGAAAGCCATCACAGCTACACTGTTGCCAACAAACTATACACAGACAGATTTCCTGCGTCAACTGTAGTACATGTACAATTTATACACACTCACACTGATTAACCGTTCAAAATGTATCCTTTTCAGACAGTTATAGACGGGTCAGACAGCCTCACCACACCTCACTGCCAACTTGCAGGAGCAAAAGGCCAAACACAAATACATCACAGGCAATGTCATAATATCTAGTTGACTTAGCTGGAGATTAGGGAGATTATGAACCACATTTGTATTATTCTGGATGCACAAACTGCATCTTTATGTAATCTGTTATTTGACGCAGACAAAATAATTGATCATATTTGGATCATGGATCATATCAAGTTTATTCTCCCAAATAAAGGAAAGTCTGAAGATTGCTTTTGCAAGTAAGGAGTCCACTGATGGTGTTCTTGGTGACATACTTTCAGGAATTGCTTATCAATAACTAATTGGGAGTGACATAAGTGAAGAAGATTGTAAGTTTACTGTGGAACTGTGATGGAATCCCAGTTTTCATCAAAGCCTCAGATCATCCAATCGAAAGAACGCGGCAGTAACATACCATGTGTTTGGTTTGGGAAAAAGAAGCCCATCGTGATCGCTCTATTGACACCATCAGCAACTAGAACACAATGGAATAAAGTGGACGCAAAGCAGTTTAATGGGGTGTACGGTCGGGACTTCTGTTACCATACAGGCGGGGGTTCGTACTCTTGAACGTCCTCTCAGGTCTGAATGGGAACAATTTGAACACACTATGGCTGCAGCTCCTCAGCAGCCTGTGATGGGGGTGGAAGGCCCTTCTCCATTAATGAAGCTGGGTACCAGCACGCCGTTATGCCGAGGAGTAACACGGCAGCTGATTACATTCTGGTTGGATTCCACTAACCACGATACATAGGCACAGAAATAGAAATAATTGACTACACCCGCTAGTTATCCAGCCTCCAGTAGAGCTAATCAGAATCCCGTGATCAGTACAAGAAAACGTTCAAAGCATCGGAACGGAGATCATTTATTTTATTCAATGCTGAATGCTGCTCTTTCCAGAAAATACTGGAATCATCTCTTCATCCTTGTTCTTTTTCCTTTTTTGAATTTATACTCTGCTTCAGGAAAAAAAAAAAAGTGATGTTGATTTTGCTGAAAAGGACACTGAAGAAATTTGTAATGGAGTTTTTAGAGGTTGTACAGCGGGGTAAAATGTAATTTCCTTTGACTCTTGCAACGGCGCTCTCTTGATGAACTGCCCGTGTCCAAGGTCAAATTGTCAAAAGGTAAGGCAGATGAGTATGACGGCCTCAAAACAAGTAAATGTCGGATTCAGTAAATGTTTTTAGTAATCCACATCCTGAGGATTGATAATGAGGAGCTACAATGTTTGTATTTTATTGTTGATGACAGACTTTACCACTCAAACACCAACAATAGGCTTCAAAAGAGAAAGAACTCTGTTAGCTGATGGAAAATCCTTTTGACTTATGACTCGTTGCTTCCTCCACATGTGATCACTAATTGCCATGGTTTTCTTGCTTCCTGAACCACTTGACATCACTGGTGACGTGCACTTTTTCTCACAGATTAGATACCAATCTATCGCGATCATTCTGAACGGCAAAAAGACCGTACATTTCTCTATTGCTACGACAACGTTTGAATCTAAAATGGTTGGTAAATTGACAGCCTTTGAACGTGGTTTAGCTGTGATCGTGAAAGCAAATGGGCCAAAGCGTTCGAAAGCGTTCAAATTTTGATTTAGATTGAGGTGTCCAAGTTTAGAATTTGGATAGCAAAAGCGCAGGATGTCAAGCGTAGATCACATAGTAGATTCACAAGGGGGAAGACAGTGACTGTGAAAAAGAGAGCTGCAGATAAAAGCTCGTGAAATTGCACATCGGGGTCGGGGGCACCGCTACTTTGTCTAGGAATGTAGATGACTTGTTCCCAGGGCACGCCGGGTCACTGCTAAGCATACATCCGCTCAGGTTGTGGAGTCTGCCGGGTTATCAGACTGAGACCGCGTCGCCTCCCTCTCCATATCGCTCACCACTCTCTTTACGCATCAGCTGTTCATTTTAATGGTTTAGCTGATGTCACACTTCCTGGTCCTTCCTGTCCAAGTTATTAGCTATAGCGCCTTGCATCCAAATAAGACCGTGTCTCTTTGCCACCGCACTCGCTGTCACATTATCGTCTAAAAACCAATTGGGCTAACTTGATTGATATCAGACCTGTAAATCTAGACAATAACTCCGGCAGCGGACATCTGAAGATTGGTCTCATCAATATTAGATCACACTCACACTAAAGCAATGCTGATTAATGGCCTGATTGAGGAGCGTCACCTTGACATAACCATCTGAAACCTGGTTATAGGCTAACATTTTGCAACCTTTTTAATGAAGTCTCTGTCAAATCAGTTCTGTGTCGCTCATCAAAAAAAGGGAAGGGGTGTCAACATTCACCGAAATAACATTTCTGATCCTCCTAAGGTGGAAATATATGGGAGAATCTTTCCAATTTCAGTCTGATTTTCGGCTCCCCGATCGAAGGTGGTATCAGGAGTAGCAGCAAGGATTATCTGGTAGTGTGAAGCATTGCAGACTAAATGGTGTGGACTGTAGTATGTGGGTATCGATCAATCAATAAATCAAGTTTATTTATATAGCACCATACACGGAGGCAATTCAAAGTGCTTTACATGAGAGATTTAAAAAGAAGACGTGAGAGATTTAAAAAGAACATATAAAACAAAGACATAATAAAATAAAATACAATAAAATCACAGTGCAGATAGGGCATTTGAAGTGCAGTTCAGAATCTGATATATAAGATTCACTGGGACACACTGCCCTGTCCGCCTCCACTGGTTGGACCAAATTCACAAATTCATGTCGGTTGCTGTGAGAGTTCCTGTGAGACTAGAGGCCCTGACACATCAGGAATGTGCACAGGAATCTTAATCATATCTTTTAGTGTGTGGCCCCCCTCGGCCCCAAGTATTTTAATGACTTGAGGTGAAAGAAAACCCTGACAAATCCGTGGGTGTGTGTGTGATACAATGCGTTTTCATGATCAGTTAGTGTGTTGCTAGCTTTAGGAAAGCTTTCTCAGCACGTATTGATACCTTTTGGGTTTTTCTCTCATTTGTTCATGGACGCCCCCAGCAGCAACACCCTCAGTCGGGTCCTGGCCTGTGGCATTCTCTGCCAACGACCATCATCAGTATACTTTGCAACCAGGGTGCTGTCCCCACCTTAGATAGTTCAGCCTGTCTGTCAGACTGTTCGCTGTTCGGATTAGACACGCTTTCCAAGTCAGTACTGGCTTCCAGACCTACCTACATTTTTGCACCCTTTTAAACCTAAATGAAAGGACCCTCAATCCTTTCTACAAGCATTGTGCCCTCCACTTTTTTTTTGATTTTTTTTGATTAAGCCACCACTCACAACAACAAACCTTGTTCCAGAAGTCCTTCAGAACTCTAGACTCATCTCAAACCTCCTCTTATTTCCAAAATACTCAAAAGGATTGCCAGCCAACTCACTTATTTCAACTATTTTCATTCTACAGAAATCCTGCTCAAAGTGGTCAATGGTTTTTCTCAATTGGTTTGGCTCATTTCTTGAAATGGTGGTAAGATTCTGAAAAGCATTTGTCAAAACAGCTTATATGGTACAGCACAACGCCATAGCTCACCTGCACCATAACTCACCCAAAACATTCAACTCATGCTTCAAAACAAAGTTATTGTCTCATTAAAAGTCAATGTCCTCAAAATGAAAAGTTCCTTTGGCGTTGTGTAAACAATGGTGGTCAAAATGTTTAGATGTTTTGTCAGTATGGCAGTGGACCCTGGAAATGTTCCTTATATCCACCACAGTAAATAGAAAACTTACACAGCACAATATAAAACAAAAATACATCAATACAAAAAAAAGACTCCACCTCTCTGGATGTCCTGTCGCTCCTGTCTGTCTGGCCACAGATTTTCATCGACATCGTACCTGATGTATTTTCCCTTGCAATGCAAGGGGGGGATGTTCTTGCATGCCGCAACCATCCCCTACAATGATGTCATCACAAGCAGCATCCATTGCAGCAAGCAGAGACATTTGGTCTTGAGACCGATGATCTTACACCTCCCACCTCCATGCAGAAAATAATTCCTCAATTGGATTCAGGAATGGAGAATATGGTGGAAGGAACACCATCAGCATCCTCGGATATTGCAGCAGTGATATTGCCCCCGCGTTGGCCTAGCACCTCCACCGTGGCTCGGTGGCCTATAACATTTCGGCCACGTCTCCTGCCTTTGGCCAGATTGAAATCAGTCTCATCCATCCACCAAACACAAGGGTGTGAGGGATTTCACTTCCTCCCAGCTCCATTATTCTCTATAATACAATAAACAACATATCAAATCAATTCTGTGCTCTCTGCAACTTCAATGAGTATATATAGGCTATAATGAAGGAAAATCCATAACACTGTACAATGTACTAGGTGTAGTGCACACCACAACTTTACCTGTACATACTGGCACTGCAGCTCCTTCACTCTGTCAGTCACAGTTTCTCTCATATGGTACCTTGTAGAATTGTTTCATGGTCATGGTGGTTTCATGTCTTTTCAACACTCTGTTGTAGAGATGCTGACAGAGTTCTGAAAGACGCCTTTGTCCTCTAAGGTTGCACTCTGGATCTCTCTCAGTGTAATAGCGTTATTTGCTACCACTATGTTGCAGATCTCAAATGTTTTGGCAATCCTACCAACAGGATACAGGAAGATGCACGGTTTGAACTGTTTGAACAGGTGATGAAAAGGGTAGGAAAATCAAAAGTCTATAACAAAGTTCATTTGTGTAGAGCAGATGTAGCGCATGCCACCTCGGTAGTAGACAGGTTAAGGATTATGGACAACTGTTAGGGTGAGTGAAATTCAATGTCGTTTTTTCATTATCCACCTCTGACTTTCGTAGGGGGAAATGTTAATGGACTTAGCTTCAATCATGACCAATCAAATCACCTCTTTTCCTTCCCTTTAAAATCAGTGTGCTCTCTGCCACAGCGCTCTGACAATCTGCAGAACAGCTCTGCCACAAAAGCTTCTCCCAAGAGGAATCTGATGTCCTTGTGTGGGAGGTGCAGAATCGCCATAAGCGAATTACGACCTAGTTAACCCATCAGTGAGCCTTTTATGAAGAACAAACTTGAAGAAATATTGCAATTCCCTTCAATGTTGTTCTCAGTGTGTCCTGGCACATCCTGATAGTTCTATGTTGGATGACAATCATTCACACCACATGTATATACAGTGAGAATGAAAAGTGTTTTCTCTTATTTTTTTCCTGCTTGAAGGGATTTATATCAAAGTTAAATTGGCCAACATATTATCCACAAAATGGCTTAGTAAGCTTTTGAACAGGATCTGTCCATGTGCATCGCTTTATAAAGCCAAGGAAATAACACACCCGCCTAGCACCTAGCACTGCACTGTGCACTTTTGATGTAGTCAGAGCAGGCAGGCGACACAAGCGCAAATCCCTGTAATCCTTTACACCGAAATTGCACTGCACTACTTGATTGGCACTGACACGCCCCCCACTACGCCTCTCTCCCCACACTAGGCACAAGTGCGCCCGAGTCCTTGAAGTCCACAATACACAAATACCTGACAGCAACAATTGATGAGGATCAATGTTTGCTATAAAATTCCTTAGGAAATACATAAGGGCCATTTGGCCAGTTGTTGTAATGCAAAAACTTGTAGGGAAAACCTTGAACCAGGGGATATCAAAAACAAGATTTTTGAGGAAAACCTGTGATGAAATGTTTTCATTGCAAAGAGATTGCATTAAAAAACCTAGCAGGATCATTTTTGACCATCTTATGCTCTAAGGGTTAAAATCTTACCATACATACATGAATGTATTATTCACAATATCCATCCACAGATTTAGAGTAGGGGTTTCTTTTAGGAGATATCTTCCTGTGATTGCCCTCTCACTTGCCCTCACTTTTTAACAAATATTTCTTGTTGTTGTCCAGTATTATAGCTATCAAAACTCAACACTTTCTTAGTTACATTATGAACATCCAACCAAACATTGTAGTCCATCGTCCATTCCTTCTGAGAAATTTCAATGTCCAGCTCTTTTTCCCATTTTTGCTTTATATAGTCATTTCGATATAGGTCCCCATAATCTTTCTGGCTGACTCCGACTTGTAGCCTTTAATAACCCCCTCCCACTTGAAAATCACTTTATTGATAGTGTGGCATGCTATTTTAAAAATACGACCAATAGTGTGGAAAATGTAGACCTGGGTGTAGACGCCCTAATAGCAGCTTCTCAATACAGTTTACATCTCTCACAATATTGGGAATTTGTTTTATCTGAAGGATTTTGACGTTGTATCTGTACACTATGAATAAGGACTTTTGTTTTGGAGCCAAGCATCCAGTTAATGTAATTTCAGTTTGAAACATAACTTGGTCATGTTGTACAGATATTGTTGGCTTTTGACCTCTACTTCAACTGTAACTTAATACTGTTGGCCTACTAATTTTTACTTTGAAAGAGTCCATCAAAATAAGATTTAATTTTGCTTGAAATAAAAACAGTCATACCTTTGTTTTGCTTTAACCATATAGACCAACAGATTGAATAAAAACAACCGCAGTGCAGGTAATGAAAAACAATATTGCATTATTCACCCATACACTCCCACGTTTGCAAACTTGTAACTGGCACTCTGATAGTTTTCACTTGTTTGAAGTAACAGGGAAAATGTCTTTTCGGCTGTATTTCTTATTGATTTCTCAGGAAATAAGCAAGGCAGTCAAAACAGTGAGTGTATGTGTATGGCCATGAAAAAAATGAAATAGGGGTAATTTTAAAAGAACTAGAATCAATGAGGGTCTCATCCTTGCTATGACATTTGGCACTCAAAAACACAGTTGCAACAACACTGTTCTATCCTAGTCAACAACCACCTCTGAAAGTATGCTTTAACTATGAGTGGTGGGAAGTAGGAGGACGGAGGGTATACAAGCCATTGACATCTTACAGACCTCCTGTCTTAGTGGTGTGGAGTGGTGTGGAGATAAAAGCCACAATCTCCCCACAGAACCACCTCTTTTGGACCCACCCATTATCTCTCGGGAAGGAGTGCAGAAAAAACACTTCATGATCCATGCACCTCACAAAGCCTGACTCTGATCACAAACATAGACGCAAAGATTCTTTTAAAAAACATTTTATTATTTAGGAACTGAAAATGTGTGACTGACATCAGAATGGTTGTTACAGAAATCCATTTCACCAAACATTAGAACTTTAGTCAGACATAGGATTGTATTTTTATTTTCTAGAGTTGCAATAACCATGTGGGAAAAACATAGCATATTAACATCAAGGAATACATTGGGATGGTAGAAATGCTGAAATAAATTACTCACTGCTGCATTCAAAATGAACCCCTTAAATCAAATCCACCCACCCACACCCACTCACACATATGGGTATAATAACAATGCTTTCAGTATGAGGAGAATGGTTTAGGGCAAATTCTAATGGGATTTAAAACATGTTCCACAAAGACAAAACCAACTGTACTTCACAGTTTCATTATAATTGCACAATACGCAGACAAAACAGACAAAACAAAACCAAAAAAAGTTGAAGTATATAAAGCATGAATCACAATCTTAGACCACAATGAGTTATTTGCCATATGTGCTGTAGTTTTGTCCTTTTTGAGGATCTAGTTCAAATGTCAAACGTTGTGATAAGGTTAGAAACATCTAGCTCTTTTTAAGGGACTGTATTGGCGATATAAAGACATATATCAATGTTCAATACTGTGCCATCGTAATATCGAACAATCAATCAGAAGAGGTTCTCTTGGAGGGTGGTTGTGGTCCAACTTTACCCTAAAGACCTCTGTCCCTCAGAGTGTTTCACAGTTTTGCCATTGAAGACCACATCATAAACGAATGCTTTCATTTGATGCTCCAAGGTGATTTCCTTTTCTTTCTAGGTTTAATTTAGATTCATCAACTCAATCAACTTAATGTAACCATGAGAATAAAATCGAAGCCCCTCAGCAGTGGATCTCATAGGCAACTTGTGTCCCGAACAGGAGACTCTGACTGATGAAGAGCCCCTCAGGGTCTGTTGTTAGGGGTCCCTCTCCTACCTCTGCTGGGTTTCTGTGTAGTCCCATCCCCCCAGATCTGGTCAGTGTCTGCACCATTTCATGGTCCAGGAGAGCCTCCTTCATGCCCTTCTGCTGGCCATACCCTCTGACCATGGGACACCCACCCGAAGTGGACCCCAGGACAGGCTTGGCACGGTTGAGTACATACATCTCATGGCCGTGGTCGTCACGATACTCCTCCAGTTCGGCAAAAGTGGTGGGTCCGTCAGAGTAGTCGTTCACATAGAGGATGCTCTCTTCCTTGCTGGTGCAGTAGGAGCTGCCCTCTTCTTTCCGGCGCTGCTGGTGACGAGTGTAGATCATGATTAAGAGAAGAAGAGCAGTGAGTGCCAGCAAAGAGATACCCACAGCGATGGCGGTCTGGGTAGCAGGGCCCAGAGCATTGAAGTCCATACTCTCTTGCTCATACAGGGGCTCCTGGCTCACATCCAGAACTTCCGGGTGGTAGTAGGAGTTAGCTGAGGAGGATGAAAGGGAGGGTGAGTTCAAACGGGGCCAAAATTGGGATGAAGATGATGAAGAGGACATGTTGACGGCCAGGTGAAAGGTCACTCTGGCCACACCACCGGGGTTCCAGGCCTCACACTCGTAGCGCCCAGCATGTGCTACTGTCACGTTGCTGAGGAACAGCATGCCGCTGCCCGTGTCCGGGTCAAAGCTGTCTCGTTCGCCGCCCTCCTCGGTCCCGCGGACAAGCCCGCGAATTCCCCCAACACTCCCAGACTTGCTGCGTCCACCACTAGGCTGAGCTGTCACCACTACTCCAGCCCCAGGCCTGAACAGCTCCCCATTAGGGCCCAGTTCTTGGACCAAGCCTCGGGGTGATAATTGGGTCTTACCATGGGAAGCCTTCTTCCAGGTTACCTGAGGCTGGGGGTAGCCTGAGGCTTGACAGGAGACGCGGAGGCTCTCCCCCAGGCGTACAGTCAGGTGGCTGGGCTCCAGCTGCACCACAGGGGGGATACAGACCAGACTGTTGGCAGCCACCTCCACCAGGCTGAGGTGGGAGAGGCGAGGTGGCTCAGAGCACATCAATCGGCGCTGTTCGGCAGAGCTCAGCAGACGTTGTCCGTCTTCACTGATCCAGGTTCTCAGCCAGCCAAGAGCGCAATCACAGCGCCATGGGTTTTCTGGAGGGGAGGAAGGATAAGCAAGACGGGTGTTTGAGGTATAATATTTTCATCTTGCCATTACAGGTCATCTCCATAGAAACGTGGCCCTATGTAGCTCAGTGGTTAGACCACGGCATTAACACGCTACCAGGGTTAGTGGTCTGTTGTTTCTTGGGCTCTTGGGCTTCTTGGGTGAGCCCAAGAAGGTGGCTTAGAAGGTGCCATATTAAAAACATTTTGTTTGGATTTCTACTCCAGGTACAAAGTCCCCACTCCTACAGTACCTGTGACTCGGAGGACCTGCAGGCTGACCAGGGGTTTGAGGGAGGAGGGTCCCAGGGTGCGGAGGTGGTTCCTGCTGAGGTCCAGCAGGGCCAGAGACGACAAGCCAGACAGAGCCTGCTCCGCTAGCAGCTCTATGCTGTTCTCCTGCAGGTGGAGTTCCTGTAGACGCTGCAGACAGGAAATAGAGAAGAGGTATAGAAAGAAAAATAAGAAAAGTGCAAGGGAGAAAAGGATGAAGAAAAATGTCAAACGTCACCAACCATCCATCCATCCATCCATCCATCCATCCATCCTATAACCGCTGTACTATTGCACCACCAACCTGGAGTCCCCTAAAGGTGTAGTCCTGGAGTCGGGTGATCTGGTTGCCAGCCAGGTAGAGGATACGGAGATGCTCTAGACCCCGAAACATGTCTGGGGTGACCAGGTGGATGAGGTTGCCATTGAGGGCCAGCTCTAGCAGCTCCCTCTGGCTGAGAAAAGCCCCGGGCTCCAGGGCTGAGATGCTGTTGTTCTGGAGGTAAAGGTAATGGAGGTGTCCCAGGGGGGACAGGTCCTGGAGACGGATCTGGACTACAGTGTTGTCCTGGAGGAAGATTGTCTTGGGGACACAGGGAGAAAGAAATGAACGTAATGATAACCATTATGCTGTATTTTAAACTCAAAGTCTTACTCTGTTGGTGCTGTATAACTCAAAGGGCAGAGAATGGTAGGAAGGAAAATTCCACCTTTAGATAGTATTACACTGCTAGATAGCATCAATCTGCATAAAGTTATTTTGCATTGGAAGTGTTTGGTGAATTTATTGTTTTGGTGTACCCACTTTACCTCAACCTGCTACGTCTAATTCTACTTTAGTTGGTGGTGATTTCCTATGTTTCCCAGAATGACCTTTGACAACACCCACGGGTGTGAACTTCCAGCTGTATATGTATAGGAGGAGATGGAGAGAGAAATAGCGATAGTGTGATATTTGAGTCGAGTGTCTTGTGGCTGCATTGCATTATGGTCTATGGACACTACTGAAATTGGTACACTTTTCTCTTCTATGATGGATTTCCTCCTGCGTGATTGTTGACTGTTGGTGCAAAATGGTGGATCTAGAAAAGGTGCACTTGCTCTTTGATTCTGAGGGACTGACATTTGCCATTGAAGTTTTAGATAGTTGCAAAGAATTCTGCTATATAACTCCATTGGAGCTGCACTGGAAACATCATGTCATCTGCATTTCGGCAGTTATCCACTGGAATAAGAAAAACACACCACCAAAACCATGATAGCTGTTTGTTTAACAGTGCTTTCGAGTGGATTTTAACTTTCACACTGCCAAGGTTAGAGGTTCCCATTGGGGCCACCCAATCTAATATCTGCACTAATATCTGCACCTATGGAACTGTGAGGAGCTTTGGATGAAATCGTTTCATGTATTAATGTAGGCAAAGCTAACAAATTGGAATAAGCTACGGTAGTAATAATAATTATAACGACAATGCATGTGAGTTGGGCCATTTTTCCGTGGTCCAACTGCTCCATACATCAGAGACCTTGTCAGGAAACATCTTTGCAACAAAAAAACATTGCTGAATGGCAGGCAGTGTTTCATTGAGTGATTGAGGCTATGCTCTATGACTGTTGTGTTTGATCCATAATGCTTGATTGACAATATGCATTCTTTGGTGATGTTTTCCAAGAAGAAAGCGTGTTGCCGTCTAGTAGATTGGGTGATTGAGGTTAATGGAATAATTTATGCGGGGCATGCTCTTTATTAATATTCATGAGCTCCGGTGTGTCGAGGGCCTGACCCCTGGAGGAAAAGATGACCTAATGTTTAACGTCTTGATGCTTGGCCTGCTGAAGACACTTTCCAAGGAAGGATGAGTGATTGCATACCGAATATCACAGCCCTTTCCTCAGGCTTACATCAAAGAGGGTCATGGCGAGTTGATTAACCACAATCATGTCGGTTAATAAGAATGGATCTGCTTGGTGAGAGGGAGTCAAGTGATACAAAATGACTTGACGCACTTGACACACCAACATTTGCGCGAAAGGCAGTCGATTGGCCGACTGACCTGAGTGACGGAGGGGACGCCCTGTGGGATTTCTTTGAGGCCCAGAGATCCGCACTCCACCGTGAGGCTGTAGCAGCGGCAGCCGGACGGGCATCCCAGCGAAGGCAGGGTGAGGAGGGCCAGCGGGGCCAGGACGAGTCTGGAGAACCACAAGAGGACCATGGCGCTTTCACGGTAGGCCTTCGAGACACAAACAAACCTGAGAAAGAGGAGGCGGAGTAGGAGAAAATGGAAGGGGGAATACAAAGATCAAAGCGAACATCTATTACTCACACCCTTGCTACAACAAACCTTTCTGCGATGCTTCTGTGCACGGTAATGAATTTCATACTCCCAGAAAAAGATTGACAGTGGCTGCAGATGTGCCGTGTATGCAGATGAATGCAAACTGGCTAGGGAGCATTGATAAAGAACCTTGTAGCAAGGGAACATAAGAGTATCTCCTCATCCCCACCTGTTTTCCATTCAACTGTGTCTATTCAGTGGAATTGCAGCAGCTTCTATTATGGGCTTCAATTAATTAAAGATGTGATAAAAGATGTGCAGGTTTGCCTCAAGGACCTCTCTTTTTTAATGCATGCACAAACACTCTCTCCCTCACTGTCTTTCACAGAGACACACACACACACACACATGGACATGTAAACAAAAAAGGGGACTGGTTGACCCCTAATCTCAGCACCTGCATTTCCCTCAAAGCAAATCTCAAGAGGTAAGTAACAACTGGCTCTAATCATCTGATCAAAAAACGTCAGCACTGGCTGCACCCGCTGCACCCAACAGCAATCTCTTCCTTTGATATAACCCCATCACAGAGGTATTCATCCATGCACCTTATTATTTCTATACAGCCCGGGAGGTATTTACTGTTCCGCTCGACCGTGGGCATCAAAATGGGGTTCTGACTGCCTTCCAATACTATCTAGTCAGTCACAATAGTTTGTTGCCATCAGATTATGTGAAGATACGGGCAGGGGTGGTATAGGAGAATGTTGAAATGTCAGGCATAAGCCATCATTCTGCTCCGATGGCGGCAGATGGATTTATGGTGCTTTACTGAATGTCAGCCTCCTGCATTGTTTCAGAGAATCTCCATCCAGGAGAGCAGCAGACATCTCGCTGTTGCGATCTAAAGATTCTCTTAGTTATAAAACATTCATTTGCAGCCAAGCCATTCTCCCATACCCCAACAAGTCAGGTTTGATTTTGAGAATTCCTCTGAATCTCAGAACACATGCTCCCAAAATCAGAGAGAGCTTTATTCTGAGATGTATTTTATTAATTATTAGAATACATACAGATCTCATTATAGCTGATTGATTAAATGGTCCTGTACCTGAAATTAACCCATAAGTGATGGATGTTTATTGGAAGATTGAATTAAGAATCTGACACTGTCAGACTAACTCTATTTGTGGAGATATAATCCAGACCAATCCCAATTGGAGTCCCTGTCTGCAGCGTTTGCCCATTTGCACACAAGTGCAAAACACCAAGACTGCTATTTCAGTAATTGAAAGCAATTCTCAATCCACTGATGCCACATTATTGAGCAAAAGAGCAATGAACAGGATTTTGATATTTCATGTTTAATTTAGAGTGCATTTATGAGGATATCCGGCTAGATTAATACAATGTGACCTACATAAGTTGTTCAATCTTCTCCTGTCTTCTTCTGAGAAAGACACACATTAACAAAAGGATGCCATTTTCTCTTCATTGCACTTGAGCTCTCCAAACAACTGTGGAGAGAAATTACGTCATTTCTATTGTTAGAGGGAGAAAGTGCAAAAATTGAATTTTGAATTAGGCCTTGGCTTGTCATTGGGCTTTTTGTTATTTCACACAGTGAGATGACTTTTTAAAATAGCTTTAAAATGCTTGAAGTGTCAGAAGTGAATCAGAGGAAGAAGATGCTTCTGCCTGCCCCTGGGCTAAGAATACACGAGAATGCACAGCCTGAAATGTGTTGTTAGAACATGAGCCATGCATCAATCTCGGAGACACCCTGCCAGGTAGAGAAAATAGCCTATGCATTTTCTTCGTCTCATTTAAATGTTACTACGTCTTTAAAAAGACCTTAGACGCAACCGTGCCCTGCATTTAATCTCAGGACAAGGTTGTTGAGATACAGAGGAGAGGATAACCGGGTTATCGAGGGTGGAAGTCCTGCGCGATAAGACTCAAGAGGCTGACAAAAACAAAGTGACATTAAGGACGAGGTTTCTCCAAATACGCAGACTGACTGCAACTTGTCCTACAGCATCGGTTCTGCTTGTTTCAGATTTGGCTTGCCCCTGACTGTGCGTGACTCTTGTCTCTTTGTCATGCTGATGTGGGATTTTCGGTGGTGAGAGGCCAACTTGTTCATTTCAGTCTCTGTAATCCTCTGCGGAACATGCATAATCTGCACAATCAGATGCTTGTTAGCTAAGCCGTCTCTCAGAAGTGTTGACGTTTTTCCTAGGGGGGGTTGTTTCGTTCGGTATTGGAAATGAGGTCAGCAATACAGCGCTATTAACTTGACTGTATGACAATGTTTAAACAGGATCACAGGAGCTTAGCGGTGTGCGCACGCATCTGAGTGTTACCCCTAAAACTTGCGTTTAAAAGACTTGAAAAGAAGAATTGAAAAAGTCGTGACCTGGGTCGAAGTCTGTAGAGGATAGAATCAGCCATTACTAGAAATAAATGAATGGATAAATACATCTAATTATACATACAAAAATACAAAAAACGTAGAAAAAGTAGAAAAAATGAGTAATTTATGTCCCCCTTCATGTACTCTATTCATTTATTTATTTCTCACAATAACTATAATGAGGCTATGCCCATTAACCAATTAACAAATGTGGGTTTTGCTTACGTGATATAAGGTATATAACTACTAACCGCAAAGTTACGATTCTGAAATATGTCGTAGAATGAGGTGATATTTATCCATTGACGAACTTAAAGTGCAAAACAAATTTCAACCAAAAATGATAGAAATGCGATTCTTATGATTGCTTATATAACGGAGAGTGCAGCCGTGTGATTTTCAACAAATTCCGTTGCTTTGTTTAGTTGATACAAGACGTGAATCACGCTAGCCACCTAGCCACTAGTAAAAAGTCATCGCCGTGACGTTCGATTGGATTCGACGTACTTGGCTGACAACAAAGCGAATTCCAGCCACTCTGTCAACAGAACTTCACCATTAGGCTATATATGTTGGGCACTGTCCTCACAGGCTTGTTTGAGATAACAGGCTATACAAATAAACTTGACGTTGCCAGTTGCTGTGATGATTAACGTTGCGATATCCAGAGAACGAAGAGATCGGGCTACCACTGCAGAGGACGGCGATGCTTCCCCTGGTTACCTGCTTTCGATGTAGAGACCAAGAACCAACAACTAGCTGCTGCTGTTGCTGCTAGCTGGTACCGACACAGAGGTCGACCCTCTGTTCTTGAGAATTTGGAAGGGGTGTCAACAGTGGCTGGACATCCCAGCATCCAATCCCAATAGCACAACGAAACCTTAGTCAGGAACTCCTAGTTTTAATTGCTTATTGCTTATAAAATATCTTATTATCATACAATGCAGACAATATAAATAAAATAAATACATGAGTAGGGAAATACATGAATAAGGAAATGTATGATGTATTTTTTCTTGATTACACTCATTTCTTTATTGAATTATTTTCACTTTTATTTTTTCATTTATTCACTGACAGATTTCTCTGATTATTATTTCATTTCTTTATTTGTCTTGTATTAATAGACACATTTATTTATTCATTATGGCCAATTCTGTCCTCCACAGATGTGAGTAAACAAATACCAGAGGAGATCTCATGAAATGCACATCAGACAAAGCCTAGTCAATATTAGCAACCAGACAAGAACTACCTCGAAAAAAATGCTTTCATACACCAAATCTCTGCAAACATCGCTTTGAATTGGAGAATTGAACAACAAGAGAAGTTTGTTTATTTGAGCATTTCTGAAATAACCATTCTCTTTATTGTTGATAGTAGTGTAGTTTGTTTTCACGCCCCAAACAAATCATCCTCCGCCGAACAATCACCACACAGCCCGACGAGCAAAAATCCACAGCATAGGGGTGCTATGATTGTTTTGGTTTTTTCGAGGAGAGTGGGGTTTTGATGTGTCAGGAGCGCAGCAGAGAACCAGAGTGCTGGAGGCAGAAGCAAAGTTCACACCAATGCTCCACCACCGGCGCGAGTCGAGCCTCAGCCTCGTTGTTATGGTAACCCTTACGACGAGGCGGAACGTCTGGTTGCGGGGCCCGAAGGCCAGACGAGGTTCCTGCGGGCTGCTGCTGCTGCTCGGCAAACAGCCCCGCCGAAATAGAAGTTGTCATTTCCCGGGGAAAATTGCTCACAGGAACATGAGCTATGTGATGACCTAGAGGTAAATCGTAAATTCTCTCCCTCCCCGACTCTCTCACTTTGACTTTAACTTTCTCTCTCCCTCTTGCTTGCTTCTTTTCTCCCGCCTCCCTCAGACTCCATCGTTTTCCCTTTCCCCATGTCTGACCTCTTTCTTTTCTCATCTCTCGTCCTTCTGCCCTGACTGACAGGTGCTAAATCATTTGTCTCAGTGCATCCCTTTGTCCACAAATAGAGTGAGGCCAAGGCACTGTGAGAACACTGTGGCACTAACCCAAGCGTAACGCAATGACTTTGAGCGATAGTCTTAACCATGCACACACACACACACACACACACACACACACACACACACGCACACTTATATAAATGCAGAGCACGCCTGCAAACTGACACATGTACACAGGCACTAACCGCCAACATACTGGGACACAAGCAGACAGATGCATAGAGGCATACACACATACAGTACTCACTCTCTCTCTCTCACACACACTCACACACACACATTCACACACACACACACACACACACACTAGGTTATACTTGCAGACCATGCCTGCAAAGTAACACTTGCACACAAGCACTAACAACCAACATTCAGAGCTACAGACAGACACAACCTGGTAGACACACACACACATACACACACACACATTTTTTGTGTCTGCGGTAAAGGAAGCTCTGCTCAGTTAATAAGCCTGCATTGATTTCCTTATTTTTCCACTACTGGTGTGTTCAGTTGGGCCTCACAGACATTGATTTTCCCCATGAAAGTACATGCGGGGGAGAGTTTTGGGAATGCCTGTGTGAGTGTCTGTATTAGAGAATGAGTGTGTATGTGTGTGTGTGTGTGTGTGTGTGTGTGTGTGTGTGCGTGCGCGTAACCTGCTCACACTGTCATAGGTTACCTCAGGCAAGATCACTCTCTGAGAAGCAGCAGCCTCCAAAGCACGCCGGCGCTTTTTCCCAGCGGAGCGTTTAGTCTAAGACCCTCACCCTCCTCAGACAAACTCGAGAGCTCTCCGCTCTTTAAAGAGTTCAGATGGATCCCCCGCTGTGGCGAGTCTCTTCGGTGTAGAGGCCGCTTGTTTGTATAGCAAACAGACCAACGGGAAGGAAGTCAAAGGGCGGCGCTGATATTCAGGCTCCCATCAAACAAGAAATTGTCACTCTATGGGACGCTGCTTATAGGCTGCGGCCGTCATAGAAATCCCACTTTTGGGAGCCGTGGAAAAGCTGCACTGTTGCACAAACCCACAAGAGGAACTGTTTGGAAAATTCAATGGATATTCTCTCCTAAGTTGCAAGGAATTTTGTGAGAGTTGTGTGTTGTTTTCCGATTCAGGCTCTACGTTACTCTCAACTGCGAAAGAGATGGTTGATGGAGGACGTGGGGCATGTTGACAGAATAATGTATGCTCCGCCTCACTATTCCTGTAGGCTTTATCACTCTTTTATGCCTTCACTATTCAAGGAGGGTGATCATAACATTACATCATCATTGCTCAAAGCAGAAGAGATATCAAAACCTTCCCCTTTGCAACCTTGTGTACTTTATTTTTCCCTCTGTCACTAATCTGCCTCTGTTTTTGTCTCTCTCTCTCTCTCTCTCTCTCTCTCTTTCTCTCAGTTCCTAGTTACTGGAATGATGTAAACACACAGAAATGTAAAAAATGTAAAAGATGTGAGAGAAAATTGTGAAGTAATCCGTCTCTTTATAGCTTAAACGTTCTGTAACAGTCACAAAATTGAAAACTGTATTCATGCAAACCATTTGAAAGCTAATAAGGGCACATCAAAGTTGCCGCTGTGTGTGTGTGTGTGTGTGTGTGTGTGTGTGTGTGTGTGTGTGTGTGTGTGTGTGTGTGTCGGCCACTGACAGGCCCTCAACGTGCAGCATTTTCCAGCAATCTTGTTAGTTGTCATCCAGCGCTGTAAACTGTTGCACCAGACAGACTACCTGTCGGTGTTTTGGAGCTTTTTCACATTTAAAAAAAAAAGGGAAAAAAAGCGAATCCCCATCTCAACCTCACCTATCCTGACACCTAACAGTCTTTTCTTGGTTTGCCTCGCTTGCTTGTATCTCCACTTTTCAAATGCCAAATTTCTCTCTCTCTCTCTCTCTCTCTCTCTCACACAAACACACACACGCACACACACACACATACACACAATCCCCCTATCCATCCCAAAGCGTATATTGCCTGGGTTGGTTGATGCGATCGATCAGAGCAATTTCATTCATGGAAGCTTCATCTGACAGCCAGTAGAATTTATAAGCCTTTGGATTACTGTGCCACTGGTTTCCACCAAGGTAAGATGAGTGGATGCAGTAGTTTTCTATATATATATTTCTCCAGTGTAATTGCACTATGAACCCATTCTTAATCCATTCTCATTCATAACTTTCTTGGTTGTTATTCGGTATTTTGTTTCAAATACTGACAGATGATGAGATCAGACAGGTCGCATAGATGTAAATGGGAAGAGGGAGGCAGGGGGAGTCACATCACCCCTTACCGGGAAGCAGATCCCCTCTATTTTTTAATATTTTCCAATTTCTGATAAAAGCATTCACATGAATAAATGTATGTGGGGTATTTTTCAATGTCATAAGCTATCACATTATGTTGTATATCCTGGTGTTAGAGAGGGGTGGTTTCCACTTGTAAATATTACTTGAAAATGAAGATATTGCCTGAGCAGGAGATGCAGTAGTAGCAGTGTGTGTGTGTGTGTGTGTGTGTGTGTGTGTGTGTGTGTGTGTGTGTGTGTGTGTGTGTGTGTCTCCATGCTCCAATGCTACCTATGCCCCCGGCTATTGTTTGGTATCATACAGGATAATATCAGTAGGTATGCAACAGCAGAGAGTAGTTGTATCCTCACAAATTATGTTTCTTTGTTACTAAGTGGAACTGACAGCATCTGCTGACTGCAAGTGAAACAATATACCTTCAGTATTCTCTGTAAGTCAGATTTTACAGCCTGGATACTGGTGATCTGAAGCTGTCCAGTATTGTGCAGTCTGATGTATAGATTGATCACCATAGAACATGATGAAACACTGAAGATCATCCTTTAGTAAACCTCTTTTGTCTCAGGATTCGGTTTGATCTCTTTCATCTGTCTGTAATAGTCTCAAAACAGGCCGGGGATGGAGTTGTTGTGTTGTAACGCTGTGCAGCCAAGAGAGATTTCAGTCACCGTTGTCTGGCAGACAGTAGCCAATGAAAAATTAAAGATCTCTCTCTGTGGGTGTAAGTTGTGAACTTGTCTGTATACATCTGTCCATACAAGACAGATTCCCCCGCCGTCGGAGTTAAACAAATGAGGTCCTATCTAGGGGCCCGCCGCTTGGGTCCACGCGGCTTCATGTGCAGAATAGCAATTAACTGAACAGGCAATAAAATAAAAGTCTGTCATTAGGGAAGGAGGATGTGAAACAGTGACACTCTGCTCAAAGCTCAGAATGAAAAATCACTACAATATTCCTATAGTATTCCTATAGTATTCCTATAGTGTGTCTGTAGTGCTCAATAGTGTTCAGTGACCTTGTTTCATGTCCTATAGCATCACTATAACATGATATTCTTTGAAGGACTTAGTGTGTCTGTGGTACTCAATGGTACTCAATAATAATAATACTCAATAATCAATAATGAGTGTTCAGTGACCATATCACACTATACGGGTATTTTTTTCATGTCCTATAGCATCACTATAACATGATATTCCTTTAAGGACTTAGTGTGTCTGTGGTACTTAATATTGAGTCTATAGTGAACTTATTGTACTTTATGGTATTTATGGTATATTTTTTTATCTCCTATTGTATCACTTTAATATTGGATATAGGATAATTTATTGTTCTCCTGTGATATTTGTTTAGGATTCTACGAGTACTGTAGTTGTTTTTCATACTGAAATTGATGTTTTGACAAACTATAGACATGGAGTTGAATTATTTATAGGTCTATATCTATGTTGGGATCATATTTGTTATATTCATTTGTAAACTAATCATTTTTTAATGGTGTGACGATGAGAGGAACAGTAAGGCAATAGCAGCATAAAAAACATCAGCATACAAATTAGCTCAAATAGCATAAACATTAAAAGAAAAAAACTAAAAAAAACATCCGGGAGTTGTCAATTCAACTATTTACACAGAATAACGACATTAGTAGTGAATGTGCTATTGATGATAGCCTACAGCAACGGTTCTCAAAGTGGGGTCTGGGCACCTCCAGGGGTCTTTGAGGGTTCCCGAGCCCAAAATAAGGGATCTGTAACTTGGAGGAATGTGTGGAGATGACTACAGTGATCACAGGTTTCACTCTCACTATACTGTTATCTCCCCGGTGCAGCGTGGACAGTCATACAATACTAAATCAAACAAGGAGCAAGCTTCCTTTTATGGGGGTCCCTGGGATAAAATATCGTACCCAACGAGGGGGTCCGTGGCCCCACTGTATGTCTACACGGGGGGTCAAGACAACAACACATTTGAGAACCCCTGTCTTATATAGTATACTATCCCAAGCGCACACAACCCCCCTCTCCTCTACTGCTTTTTTTTTTTTTTCTCAACACAACTGCGACTTACCGTTTCCCTGCGTGGAGGGACTCCTGATCCCGGCAGCGGTATCCTCACTTGGTTAGGCGGCTGGAAAGAAAAAGGATAAATCCCACTTCAAATCACTGCAGAGAAATGAGCCAAAGCATTGTTTCCCCCCTCCCCTCTCTCCCTCTCTCTCTCTCTCTCTCTCTCTCTCTCTCTCTCTGTCTCTCACGCTCTCTCTCTTCTACCCCCTTTTCACGCGCTCCTGACTGGGCAGCGTTTTCGCGTCCACAGGCTGAGCTCGTCCATTGTAAGTGGATGCTGAGAGCCAGAGGAAGCTGATCGGACGCTGATGATGGACGATTAAGACTCTTATCTCCCTGCTCTGATATTGTTATGCGGCTGTTTGTCTTTTATTTGTCTTTTCTCTTCTCTTTCCTCCACGTCGGATGTTGTCTTCCAATACTGGCTCACTCCTCTAATTATACATGCTTGAATTGCCTCCTTACCTCTCCCTCCTCTTTCTCCCTGACCCTCTCTCTCTCTCTCTCTCTCTCTCTCTCTCTCTGTGTGTGTATGTGTGTGTGTGTGTGTGAGAGAGAGAGAGCGAGAGAGAGAGAGAGAGAGCCCCCTTATCCTCGTTCATTCACTTTCTAAACATGATTGGAAATTGGGGCTCGTACATTGCTGCCGGACAGCATTTGTCACAGATAACTTTAAGTGGTATGTCTGCATCACGAAAACCGGATCTCTATGCAGCCGTGCCGGGATAAACATCATCATGTTTTCCTGACACAACACATTTGCAGGAGAGCAGAGCCCAGAGGGGCGATTTCAGCACCGCGGACAGCGCCATTCACCGCCTCATTCGTGCTTATTCACTCACTAAACGGCAAGGTCTGTGGTTTGCCTCGACAGGCGCTCAGAGTTTATCCTCCGCACTCTGGCAATGTCACGCTGATCACTGTGTGCTGCAGTGGAAACAAGTGAACTATGTGCGGCAAACGACAAAAGGCCGTTATTAACCCGCCTGACTCGACAAATGTGCACTTTCTGTTTGGCCAAGGGCAAGTGAATTCAAGCTGAACCGTGGCCCTTCAATATCCGGCAGAACCCGCCGAGTCACAGCGTGCACGCCACAGATGAGAATTGGTTGTGCGGAGTGAAAGCAGTGAATCTGAACCAAGGTTACTTTCCATTTTGTTGTCCAGCAGCTGAAACATTTCAGGGCCCCGCTGTTGAGTTGTGACACAACGCGCGCGCCGGGATTAAATGCTTATGTTTGGGTGAATGGATTGAATAGGCTCTGGGGTTTTGTGGTGATCCTCTGTGCTGGACTGGGGGCTCCACATCGTGTCTTGTTTGTCTGGAAGAGAGTGTGCGTGCGTGCGCGTACGTGTGTGTGTGTGTTTGCGCGCGCGCGTCGATGATGAGTTGATCTCGCATACAGCGGTTAACACCGAGCTGACCCACATTTAACACCACTTAATCATCTAGATGCGTGAATCGGTGAACCTTTGTGAATCTGAGCGCGCTGCTGTGTGTGTTTGAGCTGGTTTTTCATGATCTCCTCCTACTACCCACCCACCGCACCCCCCAATCCCGCCCCCCCCCCCCCCCCCCCCCCCAGTCCCCCGGGGCCAGCATGGGCCCCTGTCGACCCACATCAGTATAATTAACATCAGACTGAAATGTCTGTAGGAGCAGAAGGCTCGGTTCAACCAACATACATCTCTGCTCTCTTCCAGCTTCTCTTACTCTCCACGCGCGCGCGCGCGCACACACACACACACACACACACACACACACACACACACACACACACACACACACACACACACAGACACGCACACAATATTCTAACACAAACAAACGTGAAAAAGACGTCACTGAGTCTATTTGCATGCGCGTGAAGTTCTAACCGCGCTTGATTTGATCATAATCTGTTTTATAAAGGCTGGAGACAAGATGTATGTTTTAAACTAGAAGACTATATTGAGTGGCTAAGAGAGCTGGGCTTGTGAGCTCAAGGTTGCCAGTTTGAATCCCCGGATCTGAAATCTGTGCTCTCCTCTCATGAAGTAACTACTTTTTAAGTGCTCTTGAACAAAGCACTTAGCCCTCAACTGTTCCAGGAGAGCAGCTCAGTAGCCATGAGGACTGGGGTAACATTGGGCAGCTCCCTGGTGTGTGTGTGTGTGTGTGTGTGTGTGTGTGTGTGTGTGTGTGCGTGCGTGTGCGTGTGCGCGTGCGTGCGTGCTCATGTGTTGTAAAACCCTTCATCCCTTACTCCCCCAGGAAGTTGCTGTAATTAACAATGTGTTTAACTTGCCATGCCTAGAAATGAAAACACATCTCTACCAAAGGAACAACACAACGGTGGATGCAGCCCCAGTATAGTAGTATAGTATAGTATAGCATAGTATAGTATAGTATACTACTATAGTAGTATAGTATAATATAGTAGATTTTCCCATATATTCTACTATTAAAATCACAATGGTGTTACTTACAGGTTCTCAGTGGTCCAGGAGCTTCAAGTCGGAAAGAAAGTATCAGAAAATATCAACAAGAAATGATTGAAGCACAAAAAGCATTCTTGCTAGAGTTCCCCTTCGCACAGTATGCAGAAGAATTACAAACACTTGATTTAAGAGACACAAGACCAAAAAGTGCTGCTGAATCGTTTATAAAACTGATGTAATTTTTAATACCTCTCGCCATATCACGTTTGACAACTTGCTATGGCGGTCACAGGCAGAGAGACAGACGGAGAGAAAACTAAATTACCATCATGGCAGGAAAATCCCCCATTTCCATATTTTAGTGGGAGAAAAATGAACACAGTTGCCATATAAATGGGAGCGGGGGAGGAAAAAAAACCCAAAACAAGATGAGTGAATCACTTCTTTGTTGTTTGATTCATGGGTTTGGATTACTTTCATATTGGCGTGTCACAATAAAATATGAATACGCTATAAGAGAGACAGAGACAGAAATATACACAGACAGATGCTTGGGAGATAACAGTGATTCAAAGCATACATACAAACGCACACACACACGCGCGCGCACGAGCGCACACACACCGTGTAATGAGACGGTTTCCCCGGTTAAAAGCTTTGCAAATGGCCAGCAAAACAACAGCCGTAATGTGACAGGCGGACGTTTGTTCCTCTAATCGCTGAGGGGATTGTCAGATGCTCAATGGGGGCTATAGGAGAGTCTTATGTCATTAGGCCCTCACCACACACACACACACACACACACACACACACACAGTTGGATAGGTCTCTGTTGTCTATCATCCCCTGTCCTGGCCTTCACACCCTGACAGCTGTCCGTTATTCCAGCAGCTTGAGATCACCCACTAAAGGGATTACACTGATCTGTGGAGCAGGTTGATGCGCCCAGCAGCTATTTTATTTCAGAGTGTATAAACATGAAGTCAACAGCAGTCGACTGTTACACCAAGTGACACAGTACCAACACATTGATATTGTGTGTGCATTTGTAGCTGTATCTGTGCACATGAATGCACGCGCGCACACACACACACACACACACACACACACACACACACACACACACACACACACACACACACACACAGCCAAAATAATCAGTGCAGAGGTGGCTCCCTGCTCCCCAGATATATCCCCAGATGCCTTTTCATCTGTGATTTCTCGGGAAGTCCATTACTATTGCAGGCGGGTAACGTGCTTGTGCACCACAATCAATACTCTTCCATTAAGGTGATGAACGGTCCGTTTCCCCAACCCTCTCCGGCGAAGACAAATTCTCAGGCACCACTGATCCAAATCAGTCAACGTGGGCATGACAGCGCTGCCGGGGCCAAAATTAAAGGTAAAGCCCTATCAAAAGCTTCCATACGGGGCCTATAGCTATACTCTCCGGGTAATACATGTTGTCCATTTCTGTAAGAGCACTCGTACTCTTTCCAAATGTAAGACTCTGGAGATTATTTTTTTTAGGGCAATTTCACTTATCTTCATTTTGGATTGATAAGTCCTGCAATTTTGTGAAATGAGCAGGGCCGGGTGCATCCTGCACGCTGGGGGATATTAGGAAAGACTCTTAGCAATAGAACCAATACATTCTCATTTAGTTTTTGTTACAGAGGCTCCCAAAAAAAGAATGTGCACAGTGCAGAAGAGCATCAAATATTTTGAATGCATCGTCTTTCTCGGTGACATTAGTACAGGCAAACCCATCACAATAAATAGACCCGGCAACTGAGGCAGAATAAAACGTCCTTTTAGATTGAACACTCTTTCCGATATCGACTGATGATTGACAGGCTAATTTTGGACCGTGAGGCCATTAAAGGTGTGCCAATTGTTGGTTTTCACTTCATCCTAACATCAACAAGGTGATGCGGCGACCAATACAGCTCCTGTGGAAATTAAAATGGGCCCACAGAACCCGCAGCCTTCATGCTTCCCACACAATCTCCCAGTAAACATTATTATCATCACTTAGCGCCTGACAAAAACACTGTTTGTTCTTTGCTTTATGGAGGAGATAAAAAAAAAAACAGAGCCAGGAATTTCATTACCCGGTGTTTCTGCAGAGATGGACACGTTGGTATAACCTCTGTAGAGGCAACGCCGTGTTAATTCACTGAAGAACACGTTGTCAGCTCTATCCCGGAGCTGTTTACCTCCCATCTAAAGGCTGACATGTTCTACAACCCTTCTGCAATCTGAAGAGACATGCAGAGTGGGAAACTAATTGCCAGTTCACAGTTGATGCAGAGTTAAGCCAAACAAGCAACTCCTGCATAATGTTGAGACACAAGTTCACATCTTACCGGATTGCTGAATGTTGTCAGTGCTTGTTATTGATTGCTAAAAAGGTCCAATGCCCACCAATAGAGTGTATGTAATGTTAAAGCATTGTAATACATCTATTATCTATTATTATCAAAAATAGCAAAAACTGCTATAATATTAATGCCAATCAATCCAGTTAAACCTTGAACTCAGGAGCTCCAGTATTTGTCATACTATAATCCTGACATCATGCACATGGCATAAGCAGCTTGATCGATGACAGACAGGCCTCTTTCAGGATGAAGGGCTGCTTATGTAATGAATCTAGACACTAGTGTGCCAGGTGACCTGAATAACCATGATGCTACGATGTCAGAAGAATGATGTGCAGCACATTTTGGCAGACGAGAGCGGAGGAGTATAACAGCACGTGAGGCTTATTGCCGTGTGGGGTCCAGATCGAGCCAGAGCCCACTCTTGTGTTCATTCACGGGGCATTTGAGAATCTAACGCTGCCCACTGTGTTACTGTGGCGTGTTAACACCAAAGCCACATCTCCAGTAGGGATGGAAAGAAAGGTCAGGGATGTTTGAGATGTGTTTCCCAGCACTGGAGTCAGCTCTCCGACAAAATGGAGCAATGGTCCCACAAGTAGTAAAATTACTTTCTCTCTGTGAGAAAGGCAGCTCCAGTTGCGGAAATGCCTTCCAGCCATCCCTGACACGCAGTATGTGCCACACCACTATCACACTTGTCTTTTACTAAAATATGGATAGCATAGTCCTCTTAGTCACTTAGGTAGGGTGTTACTGAGTGTGATGAATATCTACTAATTCATTCTCGGGGGCAAATCTGACATTTGCCAAGAAAGAAAGTCTGAATCCTGATAGATAAAAGCAGAATGACACATCTGCACTGTGTATTTATACTGGTCACACTGTTAGTTCTCCACATTTTTTGCGTACTGATTAATCACACTAAAGCTGCCTCAAGTCAAGGGGGTGGGGCATTGTCTTGATTGACACTTGACCGTATCACATCCATTACATAGACCTTATAAGAAACTGTGTTAACTCCTATGGTGTAATCCTGTTACCGGGTGGCACCTGATGATGGATGTCATGACCCAGTTGTTAATTGGCTTGGATGGCAGAGCTGTGACTGTTTGGTACGGTAGTGTTATAGTCGTAGCAACACTGCCCTCTACTGACGCGACTGGTACTGCACCAGTGGTTTGTCCCCCTTATAACATTACAGTATGTATATACGCAATGATTTAAAAATGTTTTGTTATTGTCAACTCAGTGTTTTGACTTGATTGTGTTTGTGGTACTCAGTAGTTTGCAGTGACCTTATCATACTTTTCAAATCTCCTTTGTTGGTTTAATGCTATAATCATATTGATTTTAACTAGAAGGCTAGTCTGTAATCACATCAAATCACCTCTCCCCATCTTTCTACTGGGCTCCATTGTATTGGTAAATCAATAACTCCGACAGGATATTACTATTACTATTATTATTATTATGGAAAAAGTAAAACAAAATACATTTAGAATAACTACAAAAGGCACATTATCCAGGGGGGAAAAAACAACCAGCCAACCAAACAAACAAACTTTTTTTTTATTACGTTATGTTATTCTCAGGAAACTAGCCTTTTGTAGCCATTCTAAATATTTTCGTTTTACTTTTATCTCCATACTTTTATGCTTTCTTCCTTTAAAATGTATTAGTGTAACATATAATATTGTAATTGTAATTAATAAAGTTTCAATTATTAATTAGGACCAGGACAGTAATGTTATTACTTTCAAGCCAATCACCATCCTGTATTATTTTCGTCAAAGGACACGTGCATGCCACACATTGCGCCAGCTAGCTAGCTTGGATAAAAGATGGATACATTACGTTCAACTGCTGGAAGTATTATTTTGATTTTGCCAAGAAGAAAGACCACACAAATATTGTTGCCAACAGCTAAGCAGTTATAACAGAGGTGGACAGGCGAGGTATTTTGAAGGTAAGAGGAAACAATCTCCATTTTTTATTTGTAATATGACGAGGAGTGTAACAAATCATTCCTCCTAGGGAGTAATAAGTAAAGTAACATTATATCTGAGTAATGTGTAAAGAGGAATATATTAAATTTTTTGAGTAACGAGCCCAACACAGTTGCACTAAAACCTCAGATTCAAACAGCGCGCTGAGTCAACTTTATTTATACAGCCTTTAATCACAAAACATGCCTCAAAGAACTTTGCAGAGATGAGCTTACCTAGATCTAGCTAGTCCACGATAAAACACAAAATGAGATAAACACATTTAGAATATAGCAAATAGGGGCAAAACAAAACAAAAGGATGTTGAGACAGGAACAGCCCTTGTCGCTCTCCAAGGTGCTGAATGGCTACATTTCTCTAAAGCAGGTAAAATGAAATCAGAGTCGCAAGTTGCAAATCTTATGGGAACTTGAATAAATGACAGAATACCTTTTGAATGGGTAGGGTGTATAAATGTCGGCTATAGAGGCACTAAATGGCCCATTGGCCAATTTCAAAGCCGATATCTGAATAACCTATCTGATATCTGGCTCACACACTGCCGAATATGGACCTTCAGCATCTTCACAGCTATGTTTTGTTCCTTAGCAACTTCATCAGATAGCAGTGCTTTGATAGGGGTTGTTTTAGGCGTAGCTGCTACTTGGAAAAGGAAATAGAAACTTTGCACTGAAACACCGAAACTGGACACCTGAGTTGTGGAGTAAGGTTTTATGGACTGATGAGTCTGAACTTGAGATCTGTAGAAGTAACAGAAGGAAGTTTGTACGCTGCCAAAGCAATGAAAGACTCTGGGAAACAGACAAGCATGGTGGAGCATCTGTTTGGGGATGTATAACAACATCTGGAGTTTGGAATTTGTTTGAATGCTGATGAATACAAACAAATCTCAATAATCTTAATCATGCAATACCCTCTGGAAAACATCTGATTGGGAACAAATCTACAGCAAGATAACGAGCCCAAGCACCTAAGAAGATCAAGACGTACTTATCAAACAGAGAAGCTGCTGGTGTTCCCAGAACAATCGACCTGGCCTCTCCAGAGCCCAGACCTCAACATCTCTGAATGTGTTTGGGATAACTTGGATTGTGAGACGCAGAAAATGCAACTGACTTCTAAGACTGAATGTTGGAGGTGTTTACAAGAAGCATGGAGAAAATATCCCTGCAGATTTCTTTGGAAAGCTCAAAGCAAGTCTCCAGAAAAGCATGGAAGCTGCAATGAAGGCAAAGAAAACAATTTTTTTCTGACACTGAAAAATAAATAACTTGCACTTACAGTAATGGCCATTTTGACAGGAACGAAAGGGTGTATATATGTGTGTGTGTATATGTCAAAAGAATTTAAACCTAAAAATTCTGAAATATATATTAATAAATATATATTTATTTGAATAAAATAAGACCAGATGCAATAAATATGTTGAAGTCTTGTGCCCACCAGAAAACTCCAATACCCACAATCCTCAGTACCAACCCCACTATCGCCCAACTCAATCAGTGCACCTGCTCCTAATTAATGGACTTTTACTCATTTGCTCACCACCAGTTCCTAGCAAACACCTGTTCTTTGTGTGTATTTCTGACTATCAACACACACACACACACACACACACACACACACACACACACACAGCATTATTGCCTGTACTTGCATCTAAACTGCGTACAACAAACTTGATGCAGCTTTCCTTGTGGTCCCGTGGTACTTTCTTCTTCCTTTCTTCTTTCTTCTCTTGGCTAATATTCACTTCCATCCAATATCACTGCAACAAAACACTTGGAAGCAAAGCAATACACTGGACACCACACACACAAGATGAAAACGCCACAGAGCACTGATCTTTAAAATAGATTTTATTTACCATTTTGTAATTGAACAGTTTACCATATACAGCTGACAGGACTAAGACATTTCAATGGATTTTGGCCCTAAAGGTTGAAGAACGAGAAGAACAGACGTGGTTAGATAGATAGACAGATAGATAGATATGAAAGAAGGTACCAGAAGAACTGTGTTCTCTTTTCATTTGTGCTTTTCCTCTCCTCTCATGAAAGAATTTACATTGGCATAGCAACAACACAGCATTCGTCTACTGACACTTGTACACGACAGGTTTTTTTTTTCAGCCCGACCACTGAAAAAGGCATTATTTACTTGACTTTTTTTTTTTGTACATATTTCAGAATGGAAGTGTGTATTATTATTATTATTATTATTACATATTTTCCTGTTGCTTATGAAAACAAATGGTTTCTTTAAAGTGCTGAAACATGAGACAACATTATGCTTGTATGAGTAGTAGTAGTAAGAAATTCAAGAGGTCATTTCTGCAATTCACAGAGAATTGCAAGAAATAAAAAAAATAAAAATAAAAATCACAGTTTCACTTTTAGTACAGCAGAGGAGTTGCATTATTATAAGTTTGTGTTCAAAATAGGTCAAAACCTTGTAGTCCGCATTCCTTCAACATCCGGAGACATTTCTACACAGCCATCTCAGTATAAGGTGATAGTGAGCAGTGGTGTATTAGTATTTCCAGACCTGGGTCAATTATTAAGTGAAACTCAATTAATTTGTGCATTTGCTTCCCAGAGGGGCCAAAATGGGCTAGGTCTCATCCTTTTGGGATAATCTCAGCAAGTGGTTTCACTTTGCCAGTCAAAAGTAAACAAATCCATTTCAAATAGTAATTGAACGCTCATCTGGTATCCATACAATTGCCTCAGAAAGTCCACACAAAAACCTGAATGGACGTTTAAAGGGGCAGAGTGTTACCAAGTGGCAGCTGTAAGTTGTAGTAAGGATGTAAGGATGAATGATCTTGGACACACAGGACAGAACGGTGTCGTCACATTGAAAAAGCCAGACTGTTTGGGTTTTACAGACCACAGAGTGTCAACGGTTTGTACGCAGACCGCTTTGGACAATATAGTGTAATACTGTTGGCATCCCCGCCGAGTGTGTAAAATAGCTTTAAGTACATTTGATACTGTTTAAAAAAAAAGCAAGGTCTTTCCGCCGGCTCTCCACCAGGCTCGCAGTAGTTCAAGTTTCGATCCAAAGCTTTTTTGTTTGGCAATGCTTTTGATATCAGCTGGCTTTATATACTTATTGTATATAACTTTGAAAAGACAAAAACAAAGTAGTGTCATTGAAAAATGGATAAACGCTGATTAAAATCTGAAGATAAAATATGTAGTTTTCTTTCTCTTTTCTTTTAGTACAAAAAAAGAAAAAAATATTTCAAAAGGTAGACTGTGTATATTAGCAGAATAGGACTTGGCTTAGTTCTGATGGATTAGAAGTACACTGACATCAATACTGACACTACGCCCGCTCTACGTGCAGGCTAAGCAGTAAGAGCTAATCCACTACACAGAGAATACACCGTACACTTGACATGGTCTAAATTACACTACGAGAAAGAAAAAAACAATCGAAAAAACGAACCAAAGTGAAACAATGCCCCTTTCCACAAACACACCTAACAGCCCCTGAATAAAAACAAAGGTAAACGCACACCAGTCCGTTTTTTTTTTTTTTTTTACATTACTGTACAAAGGGAGGAAGAGTTGCGGGGGGCCTACAGAGATGGGGATGGATGGGATATATAGAGAGACGTCCGTGGTAGCATGGTGGCTAAGCTACACTGACTACAGCAATAACACAGAAAACAGGCAGTCCACAAACAGGAAACAGGAAACGGTCTCAGCTACAAGCAGTCCCACTATACACTGGGAATAATAGTTTCGTATTCACTGGTTTTTTTTTCAGCAAAATTAATTGAAAAGTGCAATTTTCCTTGTCTGGGAATTGCGACTGGATAACACCATTTTTGAGAAGAAACAACAGCATTTATTTACAGTGCACAGTCTTGTGAACTCTTCATTAGATATCATTGCTATAGGAGATGCAGGTCACGCAGTGGTCTGATAGAGCACCTGGTCTTGTAAGAACCCAATGGAACTGCTTTAAATAGGAATTCGCTTGGAGAATGTGCTTAACCGATTTCCGGGAGGTCCGGAAAAGCTCAACGACAAGAGTACGGAGAGGTGAGATTAACGCTTCGTTCCACACCAGAATTTACATATCCGAGATTACAGGGCCTCCGTGAAGCATCCGCCCTACTAAAAATGTGCACTTGTTTCAGGACCATTTGGAGAAATCCACTACGCGCTTATCATCTTCACTACATTTGTGCTTCATGTGTGCTTCATGTAGCCGTCTTCATCATCCTCATCAAAAACACACCGATCTCCAGCCAGAGTAAGTCTTGTGCCTGTTGGGCTCTTTGTATTTTAGCCGACAGACTTTGCTTTTGATGCTTTTTAGTTCCTATATAGACCGCTATTGTGCCTTAAACTACCCTGAGTGTCAGAATAACTCCATTTTGTACCAGACTACCGGAGCAACCAACTTTCTTTTAAAAAAAAAAAACACGACCGTGGCTGATTTCGAATAGCTGGAAAAAAAAAAGTCGTGAAGTTGCGCCTCGACATTTTTGAGTCTGGGAGTTATAAACATACACACCTCCCAGGTTTCTCTCTACACCTAAATAAACAGTGTGTTCCAAATGCAAGCTAGTATCAACCCAATAGCCCTCGAGCATTTCTCCCGTTTTGTGTTCTGGATAATGATTGGACCGGTCACACACTGAAAAGCTAGAAACTAGAATTCTTAGAAAACAGTAGAACCAGGCCTGACGGAGCCGAATCCGACGGCTTTCCCCCCCGCCCGCGAAGCCAAACGCAGCATCCCGCCTGCCACGCGGTGAGCAGAGTTCCCAAAAAAGCATCTTCGGGGTGGAATTTACACGGGAACGTTTGATCTTAAAACACCCCCTTTGGCACAGATTGGATCTTTACACGGCGGTCTAGTTGAGAAAAAACAAACTTTTCACGCGTTTGATCTCTGCCCGGACAGCCGTGGAATGGTCTGCTCTGCACCCTGAACCAGAGTAAAAGATCTTTTTTGGAAAACCCGACCCTACCTGGCAAACAGCCCCCTCTCTATCCTACCACACCCTCCCACAAAAGTGACAACAAACGAGTCAAGTCATGGATGAGGAACGGTTATTTAAGATTCTGTAGCTTCTTTACAAAATAAACATATTTTATATCTCTTATAATTATTTCCTATGTTACTTTACAATAATTAAAGGTAAATAAGACAATTCTATTGAGAGAACGATACTATACAACTACATTAAAACTACATAATTCAGTAAAGATGACTCTTTTCATCTTGTGTTTTTTTTTTTTTTTTTTTTTCCTGTAGTCTTCTGCACACAAGCTCCACCTCCTGGCTGATAGCCTCTCTCCTGTCTGTTGTCATCATCCAATCGCACAACTGCTTGGCTCAGAGTTAAAAAAAAAACTAAAAAAAAATCAAAAACAAATCTGTAAATACATTTAAGATTCCACTGCAGAGAGACTGAGGTCATACCAGTCTCTCTGACAACGTGTAGTTTTCATTTAAGAAAAGTCAAGAAAGATGCAAGTTTCCCACCTACTACTGTATGCCACCGATATATAAAGTTCATGCATGTTGAACATGTTTTTGGTAACATGCCTCGATGGGGCAAACTGCTACAACTCGTGGGAGACGACGAGACCTCACACCACCTATGATCCTCCCTCTATGCTAGCTGCTCCTGTCGACAGCCTAGATCCTCCCTCCCGCATGCCACATCCCAAGATGCATTTCACCATAACAGAATGCCCGGAAGACTTATTAAAAAGAGATGGCACTTCTATATACAGAATTGCATCCACCTATCGCGTGTGTGTGTGTGTGTGTGTGTGTGTGTGTGTGTGTGTTTGTGTGTGATCACTGTTGATTTTTCCAACAGTGAAACAATGTTAGGTGGTTTTAATTCCCTATAGTCTGCAGAGCCCACCATAATCAAAACAAGGTTTCCACAGGTAAGGAGCAACATCAAACCAGAAAGTGTAACTTCATTGGGACCCTGAGAATGGGCGCTGGGATCTCTTCTGCCTCTGTCAAAAAACTGGAAAAAAAACAAACCTGTTTGTGTGTGTGTGTGTGTGTGTGTGCGTGTGTGCGTGTGTGTGTTTGCACGTGTGGAGGCAGAGAGCACAACACATTTACTGTACGCTGATTATTTCTCTGCCGGGTTTTGAAATGATCAATTTCAGCAGCTTCACCGCAAAAAAAAAAAAAGTTTGAATGAGTTTGAATTTTCACAATAAAACATTTCCGGTTCTGGTTTCCGGTATCAGTTGCTATCTAGGGTGCTCTGTTAAATACTTGTACTCTGCAAAACTTTCAAGAAAGCAGCATACAAACAATAGGCTTAGTCTTAACTGAGATTGGCTATGGTTGAGGTCACTGTGTGCCATAACATGTACAGTAGATTCCAAGCGATGCAGAAAATGAGATGTCATTAATATCCATGTGTGTGTCTATAATGTAGCCGTTCGCCATCGCGTAGTCGAGTAGACCCGCCTCTTGCCATAGATTGTAGCCTTTTCCCACCTCTCAGCTTTAACACTGACACAAACTGCAGATGCCAGCGGGGCCATAGTGAACCCAGACCCCCACTCCCCCCACCCCCCCGCCCCCAAACCGCCGTGGCCCCGCTGTGTACCACGCCCACCAGCGCTGTCGCCAGAAAGTTGCCAAATTCCAAAAACGGACCCAGCTAAACGGAATAAAAGAGAAAAAGTGTGTGTGTGTCCTTCCACCGTTGTGCGACGACGTTGCTGCACGCACGAAACCAAACACAGCCTGAATTCCGACACTACCTCCACCTGTATCTACACATGAAGATGAATACGGGTTTTACAAAACATGAAAGGAAAGACAAACTGCGTTATTAAATTATGTGAAACAAACCAACGACCCCCCCCCACCCCCACCGGCGAAAAAATCTTTTGGATGATTCTTTCTCTTTTTTTCTTCGTTTCTCTAGAGACAACAAACAGATAGATAGAAGAGGTTAGGATAGATATAATAAGCCCTTACAATATGTAAAGGTCTCCAGCGAATGGGATCTCCCCCACAGAGGACTGTGGGAAAGTGGGGTGAGGAGAAAGTGAGGGATGAGGATGGAGGAGAGGGGAGGAGGAGGAGGAGGAGGAGATGGTGAGGCATGGGGCCATGGAGCAGTGCGCCCCCCCCCCCCCTCTATGCGCTGGGGTTGGGGTTGTTGTGTGTGTTGGTGGAGCCGTTGCTTCCCTGGATGGTGAGGCTGATCTCCTCCTTCCTCTCCTTCCCCTCCTCCGTCAGCTCTTCCTTCAGCTCCTCTTTCTCCCTGAGGGAGCGAGCCTCCATGCTGTCTCCGGAGGCCATCGGCGCGTAGCGGCCCGTCCGGTGCTCCTGCAGGGCCGGGCCCCACTTGGGGTGTGGTCGGCATGCGTTCTTCAACCGCTGAGGGAGAGAGAGAGAGAGAGAGAGAGAGGGGGGGGGGGGGGGGGGGCGAGCGAGAGAGAAGATGTGGTTCAGAGTGGCAGAAAAATGGGAGACATTGTACCCTGTTGTCAACACAAGAGGATGCAGAGATGCAAAGAGGAGCACAGCCAGGGGCGTAGCTAGGAATTCTGGTCCTTATTTGGGCCCCCCTCCGCTTTCCTCTCGTCCCTTACTTGATCCTCTTCGTCTCATCACATAACGCTAAGTAGTTTCTGTAGCAGCAGGTGGCGTTGTTAGCGCCACGGCGAACCCCCGGGCCTCGCAGTCGCCAGGCCCCCCTCGCCTTGACGAGAGCCCTCAGGGTCTCGGAGACACACGAGCCTCTCCGCCACGTCAAGCTAACGGCACGTGGAGCACCATCGCTATTCCATCTACGACAAACTGTTGTGACATATTGTAATCAAGAATATGCTTTGTATTGAGTAATATCATTTATATCGATATATATTAGGTTTGCATAAATATAAAGATTGTGTCTGATTAAGCATGTCTCCTGAAAATCATAAGGTAATCATGACGTTTTTTTTAAAACAATACAGTCTAGAGTCTCCACAAGATAAGGGTGTCAATATATGCCCAGAGAGAATATGCCCACAGCAGGGAAAACATTTGTAACCGTGTAAGAAAAAGTACCCAACGCCTGCAATCGTGTGAGGGAAAAGACCTAGGGGGATGTAGCAGGCCACCTGGAGGGCCAAGGCCACCTACCCAGACATGCGCAAATATGCCCAAAGCATATTATATAATGGTGTTATGTAACGGTCACCTGGAGGGCCCAAATTTGGAAGTTATGAAAGATTATGACATCATTGTTTTGTGGATGACAATAGGTTGTTTTGGGAAAACGGTCTTGGGGTTTAAACGAGTATGCACACAGTTATATTTTAGTCTGGTTTCGGAACCAACTTGGGTTTTGTTTCTGTTGAAGAATAAAACTCTAAATAAATAAAATATAAATATATATAAATAAATAAATAAATAAAACTATGCATCGAACTCTGATCATCTCCAGTGAACTCTTTGAACCTGTTTGAGACTCCAATAGCTACAGAATCGTGAAAAAGATTTAGCGTTGGCGTGGAGGTCCGGTCTTCAACACTGGCCCAAAACCTGGACTTCTTCCTCCGACAAAACATCTACCCGTCCGTAACTCACACACACCTCCGCACATCCATTTACTGATCAATTATCGGACACACCACAGCAGTGTGAAATAAAAGAGAACGCTTGAGGACCACAAAAGGCATTTTAGGGGCCCTGGGCAGTCAGTACCTCCACTGCTCTCCCACTACTTTTTGCTGTTGCAATTTGTTGTTTTTGACATTTTCTCATGGCTGATCCATCCAACTAACGGGAATCTAAAAAGATCTACTTTTCTATTGCATGTATCAGAGTTATTTCGTCGTCACAAAGGAGGCGTCGTCTTTCGCCGTACCTCTCTGAAGGTAGCTCCCGGGGACTTTGAGATCTTGTAGAGGGCGTAGATGGGTATGCAGACCACCGAGGACATGGACATGCAGAAGCCGATAGCCAGGGACCAGCCGGGGTACACGTACTCGTTGTAGGTGATGGGCTTGTACTGGATCACCGTGAAGATCAGGATGAACTGCATGCACAAGAACACAGTGATTTTTGGTCTTAATGCTGTTTAGCATTGGAGGGGGAAACAAATGCTAACAAAAAGGTAGAAAGACAGAAAGACAAGGAAATAACAAAAAAAAGTCCCTGTTTAAACAGGAGATGCCAGTAGTCCTAACTGCACCAAAAAGAAGCAAACTCTAGCTGTGGTTTTAGTCTGCATAGTAAAAATAAAAGAGAAAACAAAAGCGCCTGAAATCTGACCAGTAATCCACAACAATGAATTTCTTGGTTGGGCCCAGCAGCTTAGAGGATTAATACGCCTGCTTTGGGAAATAGCCGCAGATCGCAGTTGCGTGTGTTCATTTCCCAGTTAGAAAGATTTTCTTTTAGGAGGTTTATATTGGGAACAAAGCATACAGTCGCCAAACAGATTAGCGCTGATTGCAGCGAAAATGTAGGTCAGGTCCCTAACAGTGTGTCAGCAACACGGAGGAACCCGAGGACCCGGAAAGTCCTTTAGCTTGCCGGATGAATGTGCCGTTTGTGTCCTGCAAAAAAAAAAAATGCTTGCATCTGCATAAGAACGTTTAATATTTCAGGATGCGTTCTGAAAAGGTCGGCTCGGTAGAAGGGCCAACCTGTGTGACGGGGGAAAACGTGTTGATTACGTTATAAAAAGGGAAAACCGGAGATATCATGTCATGACATTAACATGACGTGTGTGTGTGTGTGTGTGTGTGTGTGTGTGTCTATGTTTACGTGTCCCACTTACGGAGATAATGACAGGAGAGACGAATCTCCAGCAGACTTTGAAGAAGAGCGGAGGAGGGAAGCCCAGCATCATCTCAACGTCTTTGAAGTAGTTCCTGTGGCCTGCACCGATGCGAAACGAACACCGTTACTCCACGTGTTTCATTTGACACTCAGATGAGATGACATGAGGTTATTTTTGATGTGTTTAATGTATCAATTAGACACACGGAGCTGGACAACTAAGACAAACCCAGGGTTTGCCCTTCATATTCTGGGGGTTCTTGCCATTCACGCACCATACACACCATGTTCTACCTTTCACGCTGACTTACCGTAAACGTACATGACGCAGATGCACATGATGCAGGAGATGATGACCAGAGAGAAACTAGCAGCGTAGTTGTCCATCAGTAACAACCAATAGATTCCTGCCTAAACACAGATATAGGGCCGATAGTCAATGCCGGAGAAAAAAAAAAAAAAGGTTGTTGCGTGTGTGTGTGTGTGTGTGTGTGTTGGGACCCACCCGTGTGGTGAGTGGCACTCCCAGTAGAAATCCAGTTATAGCCACTCCCAGCGTGACTACAGTCTTGTGCCTCATGATCCAGTCCGTCCCGATCTCATCCACGATGGCCGTCACCAGCGTCTCCAGCAGACAGAACTGGAGGTACAGCAAACACACAGGGTCAAAATGGTAAAATGGTAAACTACCAAACTACATCAAAATAGCAAGCAGCAAGATTTCTGACTTGACTGGAACAAAGGTTTAGACAGATTGTTCCATTTAAAAGTAAGAACATTGACCTTTTAGTCATAATAATAATAATAATAATATATAATTTTATATATTAATAAGAAAAATTATTAACTCAGTATGAATGTTGCCAGGTTTATTTTTGGAACTATTTCAGGTAAAAAAGAACACGTATTCATCCGCTGCTCAGTGATTTTTTAGCTCTGCACCGTCTCCCATCGCCCACCAGAAAGTAGTCCCTGTAGTCCCCCAGTTTTTTTCATCATATCATATTTTTATCTCCTACACAAAACTGCCTTGGCCGCATTCCATTTAAGATTACTCATCAATTCACTTTTGAGAAAATGCTAGAGGCCTACTATCACTCAACACAGTAATGGCGGAGGATGGTCTATGTTCGATTCACTTGACCAACGGGCCGATCTCCCATAAACAGTATTCCTTTAAGGACATTAAGTGAGATCACAACCCAGGCCTACAGGTTGTATTGAGCTGTGATGGAGAAAATGATCAATGCTCATCGAGTCTACATACCATTGATCCTGCAGTTAGTGCGAACATAACATGCAAGCCCTTTCACACTACAAACAGAACTGCAAAAGCCTCTGAATTAGAGAATCAAACACACACACACACACACTCAGACACACTCTAAAGACCAAAGGTAACGTCTGTACTATCATTTTTAAGAGGATCTAAGATCTAGCTACAGTAGTCAAACAAAGTCAAGAACAGCTTCACAAAGTTCTCCTCAAATTCACAGTGTATTCAGTGTCAAATAGGCAAACGCAAGAGAGAAATGTGGCCTCGTGCATGTGTGTATGTGCACGTGCATCCACGCATGAGTGTGTCCAACACAAAAACCTAACATTCATTTGGCTCTAGTGGTTGTAAAATTGAGTTTGTGTTCATGCAAGCGTTAAGTGTGTGTGTTCACATGTGCGCCCGTGGGTTTCCCAGCCTCACCTGAGTCCCCAGTCCCAGAAGAATGAGCATGAAGAAGAAGAGCAGCGACCAGAGTGGCGAGATGGGGAGCAGGGTGAGGGCTTCTGGGTAGGCCACGAAGGCCAGCCCCGGGCCGTGGTCGGCCACTTCGGACACCGGGACGTTCAGGTTGTGGGCCATGAAGCCCAGGATGGAGAAAATGACAAAGCCGGCGTACACACTGGTCGCGCAGTTGGTTATGCTGATGATGATGCTGTCTCTGTACATGAAGAGAAAGAGAGAAAAAAATGTTTCTGTGAGGAAAACGGTGCAAATGTAGTTGCTGCTACTGATGAAGATGGTCAAAGAGCAGAAATATTGATGTTAAACCATTTTCATTCAACATCCTAATGCCATGTAGACATTACTTCCCCTTTTTTGTGTTATCCTTTGTTTTCGAACTTATCATACGACCTTGGAGACTTCAGACCTCTAATCTCTAATGTAACACCCTAGACTTATTTAAAGTAATTCTCATTGTAAATCAGTATTTCTGGATATAAGCCAGGAGATATGAATCTGGTTAAAAGCCGGGTCGCATGGCTGCATGGCTGCATGGCTGTCAAGTGTAACAACTGTGTGGTTGTGCATTGCTTTGTTCCTCTCATGTCTTGTTACATTTAACAAACACCTGTAATCATTTGCTGCACAAAAATCCCTCCCTCTGGCGCCCGGGCTGAAATGCACTTCTGCATTTCAGCCACTTGGGGGTGGTAGAGGGGGGGACGGAGAGCGACTCCACAGGAACGGCACTGCGGAGGAGAAGCTGATTAGGCTGCTGTACAGCTGCATGCCCGGATAGCACAACCTCAAGCTCCTGGCAGAAGAATAAATGATATCTTCAGCCCTCCTCCTCCTCCTCCTCCTCCTCCTCACCCCATCCAACCCCCGGACTCCCTCGCTCCGTCAGCATGCACAGATGGCACAACCTCAAGCTCGGGAGAATAAATGACATCTTTTCCTCTCTCCTTATCGCCTCCTCTACCTCCCTCCTCCATCTTCACCTCCTCCCTCGCTCCCTCGGTGTGCGCGCGCCGCAGCACGGCTAGCTCCTTAACGGGAGACAAGATATATCTCCGTCCCTCCTCCTGACCTTCCTTATCTCACCTTTTCCCCTCACTCACTCAGCCTTCTCTGTGTAGCCACCTCCTGAGCCCAGAGGGTGAAACCTCTGGCTCTTTACTCCTTTTATTCCTCCTCCTCCTCTTCCTCTTCCCCCCTCCTCTCACTTCCTCTTTCCGCCCCTGCTTCGGTGGGAGCGTGCAGCAACAACGCTTACAACCTCAAACTCAAAACGGCTTATCATCTCCTCTCTCGCCGTCTCTTGTCTCCGCAGGGTCCGGTGCTTCCAGCGGCTTGTCGTTTATTCTGTCCACTCCATCAGTGTACAGTACAGAACCTTCACCTCCTTTCTTCCCCTCCCTCCTCCCCATCTTCTCCTCCTCAAGTCTAGCCTCTCTGATTGGGCCACTGCAGCAACATAGACCTGTTATCCTCCTGCGCTGGCCCTGCCATGCTAATCTCTGCTGACACAGTGGCTTGATGCAGAACAGCCGAGCAACACACACTCACTGCAACCGACTACAAAGCAATGTATGTGTGTGTGTGTGTGTGTGTGTGTGTGTGCAGGAGTAACATGAGCACACGCACAGATACACAGTCGTACTCAAGCAGGCAGATGCAGACGGGCAATTTTTATTACTGCGGCACAAGATAAGGTGAGGGGAAAACCCCACGTCAGAACTTTTCTCAGACCACACCCCTTTTGAAAATCTGGCTTTTCAGTTTTAGAAAACTGTTACTTGCAATTTGCAGTATTTTTTTTTAATCTAACTGATTCGTTAACGAGAACTAATTGAGATGAGGCTCACATTTGAAGCACACAGCAGACATTACTACAGTAAAAAAAAAAAAAAAAAAATCCCACAGAACTTAAACGGGGGAAGCATCTAAAATGATCATTCGCCGCGTTTGTTTGTTTTCAAAGTGATCCCCGTTGAAAAACCGCGAAGAAGAAGCAGAGCCCAGAGGTGGATGCTGGGGGTGGTGGTGGGCTGAGAGGCAGCAAGCAGAGAGCAGAGCGTTTGAGAGTTTGACCGACCCGTTAGCGGCGTCGGATCAGCACCTACATGTGTAGTCTACCTGAACTATGTACTTGAACTTTGTACTCGTAGTCTGGAGTCGTGAGCACCAACCTGAAACAGTTGTTGTGGAACTTGTTATAGGACGCCATGGTAATGAGACCACCCCAGGCACAACCCAGAGAGTAGAAGATCTGTGACGCAGCATCTCCCCATACCTAGGAACACACACACACACACACACACACACACACACACACACACACACACACACACACAGTCACATCTAGCAAGAACAAAATGGCATGCTGGATCTTTGCATATGTCTGTGCATCTGTCGATCTGTCTGTCTGTGTACTCGGGGGAAATACCTTGGCGTCGAGGACCTTCTGCCACTGCGGAGTCAGGTAGTACATGATGCCATTGATGGCTCCGTCCAGGGTGATGCCTCGGATGAACAGGATGGTCAGAACTACGTAGGGGAATGTGGCTGTGAAGTACACCACCTGGACACGCGCACGCACACACACACACACACACACACACACACACACACACACATTGTGATTCATGATTTTTCCACCCTAATGAAAGTGAGCACATGAAATAACAATGTGTTGATCGGTGAGATCCATGTTGCCCACTGTGCTACATTGCAGGTCGGACCAAGGGTTTGTGTGTGTGTGTGTGTGTGTGTGTGTGTGTGTGTGCGTGCGCGTGACTGACCTTTCCAGAGGACTTGACCCCCCTGATGAGACAGAGGAAGACAACCACCCAGGACACAGCCAGGCAGCCCAGGATAGGGAGACGTACCTCTCCGAAGTTACCGATGTCATCTGAGATGTTCAACACATAGTGTCTGGGGAGAGAGAGAGAGAGAGAGAGAGAGAGAGAGAGAGAGAGAGAGAGATGGAATATGTGGACATGGGGGAAATAAAGGTTAAGAAGAAAGGCTGTGTCTTCTGTGAGAGATAAGATGCTGCTGAGACTGAAAACTCAAACTTTTGATGTTTCAGCGTTTGACTTAGCATTTAAAGGTCTGTGACTACGGGACCGATAGCTCGACTCGCTCTGCTTTCGCTGTCAAAGAAAATGCATTTTTTCCGAGATTTCAAAACAACAACAACAAAACAACAACATTAGTCTGGCCTGAAACCCACTGCCAGCGGGACCAACAGAGCCTATAGGTTCAGCGAGTACTAACATAGGAGTATTGTTGGTGTATGTTCTGAGGCCACAGTGCACTACGCCTGACAACAGCTCTACTGGGCAAACAACGGTTTATTATACAACGACAGTGAAACAAGCCACTCTTTATGTTTGACCTCCAAACACTAAACTTGTCATCGCAGAGTAGCTCTCTTTGAACAGACATGTATTTGTACGCTCAAGACAGTACGTGTGTCACAGCTTTTTTTTTCGCGCAATTTCTACATAATATCGGACGGTGGTGTTTTGATTTGCGCCACGTTTTTTTTTTACTTGCTCCGGCAAAGTACAGGAGATAGGAGAGACAGGAAATAGAGAAGGACAATATGTGACAAAGGTCATTCTTAAAAGGTTACTGTACATGCATTGCAATATACACACACCTGAGGCCGGTGGATACACCCATGCAGTTGCTGTCCTGGATCATTGCTGATGTCAGAGCGGGAGCCAAATATTTGACTACCCACGGCAAACATGAGGAGTGTTTGATTTACCTTATCTCGCAAGTGCAAGTGTCTGGTGAGACATACATTCAGGTTCAAAGGGGCTGTTTGTGTAACTTGACGAGACTCTTGCAAAACAAGGACTGTTGTTTGTTGTTTTTGCCAGGCCAAAGCTCTTCCTGAGGTGAGGTGAAAGTTGTGATGTGGCACGAGCGACGTGAGAAAAAGAGTAATGGAACAACTTAGGATAAAACGCTTTTGGAAACCAGTTGCTTGAAATGTTGGCGATTTAAAGCCCCAGGAAACTTGGCTTGAAATGGTAAAAATGGATATATGATATCAACGTTTAGTGTCTAATTAAGCATCCACAAAAATCTGAGTGAAAATAAACGTTCAGAAATATTAGAAAACCTCGTTCAAATGAGTGGGGGGTTTCAGAACAGTGGGGTCGAATTTTCTGAGATTTATGATGCAGAGAATTAATTCATCCAATCATTAAAAAATGCACATCAATTGTCCCTCCCCCAACAGGTGCAACAGCTTGACAGTTTGACATGGGCGGAGCTATCAATCGTGTCAGGATGTCAATCAAATCCTGATCTGACACGCCTACACAGTCCTGAGAAATGGTCTAAACAGCTAAATGAGCTGTTTTTGAACGAGGTTTTCTAATATTTCTGAACGTTTATTTTCACTCAGCTTTTTGTGGATGCTTAATTAGACACTAAACGTTGATATCATATATTCATTGTTTCCTGGGGCTTTCCTAGGGCTTTAAGAGTTGAAGTTTATTACGCTGCTGTATACATTGTAAGTCAGAGCATCCGCTAAATCGCTGAAATCAAAACGCTTCACCCAAACCCAGTTTTCTATTCCCCCATGCTCCTGAGTGTGGTGTAGCTGTTTCATCAACTCAAACATCGGCGTTTCTAGCGGTCCCTTACTTCCAGTACTCTTCACTGGGGCTGGTCCTCTTGGTGCGGTTGACTACCTCAGAGACTCCCGCCATCAGGCTAGTGGTAGCGTTGGCCAGGCTGGAGTTGAGGTGGGGGCGGCTGCTGCCCACCACCCCGCTGCAATCTGGCGTGTTCCAGGGGTTGTTGCAGTAGGTCCACGGCAGCAGGTTGGTCATGGACATGAAGAAGTAGTAGAAGGCGATGCAAATGACCACGTTGTAGTAGATGCCGATGTAGGTGGACACCACCATCATGCCATAGCCCACGCCTGGAGGGTTAGGGACGGATGGGAGGACGGCGAGAGAGAAATAGAAGGAATGGAGAGAGAAAAGACAGAACAACATTAAAAGTAGAAGGTAAAGCAAATGACCATGTTGTAGTGGACGCTAGCATCCCCAGCGGCCCACACAGGGAAGATTGGGAAAATACAAAAAGGCTCAAATTACCCAACAAAAATGTTGGCCCTTCAAACAGACCTGGCAGAGACAGACATATTGGCCCCAGTATATTGGCCAAGCGCTTAAGCCATTTGTTGGACCCCCCAGCTAGACTAGAACTCCCATCTAAGCAAGATATAAGGGGCTTTCAGGTGATGTAACACGCCCTCTGGTGGCCATAGTGGAGGCCCTCAGCTCTTGGGCAACCGTGGCTATGAAAAGCTGATTTCTAAGTGTACAACCTGGCCAACTCAACACAAATGAAAAAACATGGTTAATGTCTGTTTTTGACTGGGAACTGATCATTCGCCACTGTTACATCTGATCAATTGTGCGTTAAAGCCGTTAAAGCTATATAAGCATAGGATCCGGTTAGCTAACTATCACTGTTGTTAACACATGTGATTAGCACACAAGCTAATGTATCTATGTAGCAGAAAAACCGTTAGTAGTTGCAGGTAAACATTAGTTGCTTTGTGAAATTAGCTTGCTAACAATGCCAAAAAGCAAGTTTGATTAGCTTAACTGACTGGACGCTGGGGCTATTTTTCTTGCCCAGCCGTTATATGTTTAGCCATTATTTGTGCACAGCCATGGCGCCAGCTGAGGTTGATTGATCTGTGATGCAACTGCAAAGTCTCTGTAAGGCCGGGCTCAGACTAGAGGATAATTGGGCCGATTTATCCCCGATTCGCCCCTCCCGACAAACGGCGGAGTGATCTGGACGGGACCTTGTTCGGCACCGATTATCTGGTAATGTGAGCGGTTTACAGATCGAGTCTTAAACCTCCAGATCTGCTGGCCAGCCCGATAATACCAAACATGTTTGATATCTTGGATTTTAAATCGGGATGATTACGTCACTGCTTTCCGAGCGGGACCACAATAGCCAATGAGAGAGACAATCTACGAATCTACAATCTAATCAAGGACACGGAAGTGAATGAAGAAACAACAACAAACTGTTGTACTGGTGCGTTGGACAGCTGAGATGGAGGAAAGGCTTGTAGATATGTGGCAAGAACATGACTGCCTATATAACGTGTCTTCCAAGCACGGGCGCCGGATTCATTTCAGAAGTGCTGGGGCCATAAAGAGTGTATGTGTAGTGGTAGATAGAACGCCTAGATAGACACCTTACGTGTTGCACTACAGGGGCATTTGAGGATACAGTGATGTTTTCTCACTGCAAAGCATTAGTAAAGCAAGTTGCACCGGTTTCACCTTGTCAGTCTACATTTTGTTTACATCTACTTCCCCCATGAGATCACGTGAGGCGGTGCATTCATGCTCCCCTCTGGCACGATAATTGTAGTATCCTCTAGTGTGTGATGCGCCATTATCCTCAGATCGTGTAGTCTGTGCATGTTTGAGATTAGAGAGAAGAACATCGATGAAGATTCTCCTCATGTGCGTGATGCAACCCGATTTCAAAATCGGTTAGGATTTTAAAACTTGTGGCGTGAGCCCAGCTTTAGGTCCACAGCACAAGAGTGTTGTGATGATGTGAAATGAGGTCGACACTATCTGGGGCTGAGCTCAAGCTTGAAGCAACTCAAGTTTAAAGGACAGCCAGTTGTTGTTTTTTTAATATTTGAATGTAGTAAATTCCAAGTAAACACATTGAATAGCATGCAATGAGTAAGTAAGAACACGTAAGAAGCATTAGTTTCCATGTGAACGTTGAGTAGATTCAGACTACAGCGTCTTGAGAACGACTAGCTGCAGCGACATGGTTTAGCTTTTGGGTAGGGCTGTGTAGTGAGTTTGTTGTTACAGTATTTGGTGTATACGGTTTTCTTTCTACATCAATCTGTCCAGGACCTCACATCACACGTGATTGGCATCACCAAGCACCATCCGCAGATTTTATGGATTGCACACAAAATGTCACCTAGAAACAGCAACGAGCGTGCATGTGGAATGTGGACTGTATAATTCAAGCCTACTGAACACCAAGAGAGATTAGCAGCACAAGGGCCACTGTAGTTACAATAAACCGATTAATCAAAGCGATTTTAATATCAATACAGCTACATCAACAAAGAGACTATAAACCAAACCCAAAATCATGGTGGTCCACCACAATGACAAGCACTCTCAGTGTCGCCATAACACACAGGCACATGACAGCAAAGCCAGTGGAAACACAGTCACAAGCAATGGATCTTGTCACAGCTATGAACAATACTACTTCACCGTAGCATCAGAGCACACTTTGCACATATAAAGCGTTGATATATGAAGTTTCATACTAAAATAAACACAAAAAAAACTCAAATAAAATGTTCTGACACGTTTCAAAGTTTGCTAACGACAGCAACTGACTTTGACTTCACGCACAACTTTTCTTTTTCTTACCACCCTCTTCATCGGTGCCCCGAATATGCCTTTTCCCATGCTGTTGTTTGGCTAATGGCATCCGAAAAGTGGGGATCCACACCCATCTTACCCAACCTCCAAACGCAGTTCACACAACAACAGGTGTGTGCTGTGACAAGTGCCCTATTCACTCTCCAAGCCGATGATGAGTGATGGCTCTGCTCTGCTTTTCAATTTACAAGACATGTACCGTGTTTTTAGCATTGCGTGTCAATGCTATGTCATAGTTAAATGCATGTAGTTATATGCAATCCATGTATGACATGAGGTATTTAGTTGGCACTGTCAGTCATGGGACATTCTCCCTCAGGACTAATACCACAGTGCAAGGGCTCGAGAGCTACTCAGCTACATACTGCTGCAAATCATATACGGTTATTAGTCTGCTTGTCTACTTTTGCCCATGGTACCGTCCGTCAATGCTGTCAGTGTGGCCAAGCTGCTACACAAGAGCGTGCACGCACACACACACATACACACACACACACACACACACACACACCAACCTTTGAACATAGGGCTGATCTTCCAGACACCGAGACAGCCCAAGCTGGCGAACTGACCAAAGGAGAGCTCCAGGAAGAAGAGAGGGATGCCGCAGAACACCAGCATGATAAAGTACGGCAGCATGAAGGCACCTGGAGGAGAGAAAGAAGAACTCTGTCACCGTCATTTCTAGATTACGACTTTGGTCTGGGAAGAGAGGGGGGGACTGGGGTGTTGCAGACCAACAGCGTGATGACATAGGGCAACACAAACCCACCTGCCGGGAAGAAAAATCAGGATCAGAGTTACAGTACAGGAACGACAGATACGCAGGGAGAGGTATCTATTTTGTACACTACTGTATATCAAAGATGATGAGGTTTGTAGAGCTAGACTAGCGTGATGAAACAGGGGGGGGGGTGTGTGGATGCCACCTGGTACACAGCCACACTATTTCAACAATGTTTGGAGAAAGTGGCTGAGCACTATAAGATGCCCGGGCCATTTTAAAAATCAGCTCTTTGGTACATTAGCAAAAAATGTGAGGGAAGCAAGATAATGCACCGCCATGTTACCACTAAAATGGCAAAAGTAAATGCCGCAATTACAAAATGCGACACTCGCAATTTTTCGCACAATTGAAAAAAATGAGAAAACATTATGTACTTATGACAACTGTTTTTTTTTTTGAGAGCTCAGGAGCTACTTCCCGAGGTTGAGGGGACATTTATTGTTTTCTTAATGTAGGCACTGTGAAGCCCTTTGACACTGTAGCCGTAATTGAGCGCTACACAAATAAACTGGACTTGTACTTGACTCGTGTAATGGCTGATGATGCACAGGAAAGATACAAACTCCATATATGTAGGCATTTGTCCTCATATGATCTCTCTCATGTTTTTCCCCTCTTATCTGGTCTGTACTGTCCGGTACAGAACATTTATGTGACTCTCTGGTATAAAAGAATCCTCATTTAGAAAGTGTTCGTTGAGTGTGTCTGGGTTTCGACTTGTCTCACTCTCAACTTACAGAAATCCACGACACTTGACACAGTTCATGTGTCGGAGCAAAGCGAAAAAGAACAGAAAAAACATTAAATGTGTAAATAAATAGTATAGAGTCCAAAAATACTGAAATCCTAAAAAAAAAAAACACACAACAAAACTAAAAAAAAACATCCCCTTTTTTGCAACCTGCTGTGAATAGCGAGGTGAATGACAGGTTGAGTCCAGCTGTTCAGCGGTGCAGAAACTCCCCGGTGGTTTAACGTGGACCAGACGCTCCATCCATAGGGACCCTGTGTGTGTATACAGTATATCTATGTGTGCATGTTTTCAGATGATTGTCTCTACGTGAACAGGGTCGGTCGTCCAGCTGATACTGTAACGGAGACCCGACTCCTTATCGTTTTCTTCTGAGCTGCTGGTCAAACCCAGCTCTCCCCTCCCCTTCGCACTATTTGCAGCTGTGTATGAGCTAATGCATGGCCCACATATTCCGTGCCCTTATACGGGGATCCAAAGCCGCTAAACATACAAGACTAAGACAAATATTTACAGAGCCAACATGTGAACTGAAGAGGGGGAATGATGCCAAGGGATCTACTGACACAGTTAAGAGGACCTTGACCAAACTGTATGGCTTTTAACCGTGCTAAATCCAGAACTGCCCTTCAAAGTAATACAAGTCACCTTATTTTGAAATGATTCAATGGTGTTTTGGTTTGTTTATAGTAGAAAAAAAAAAAAAGTTAAACAGTATTAGATGCTGTATACTGGCAAATTGTCAGACTGCCAAAAATGTAGATGTAGCAGTCAATTTCTATCTTGCCTTTCCATCATGGTGCTGCTGAGCAGAATAGTATCCCTGTTATGATAAAATCAAACTGTATTGACATTAATGATGATCCCAAGACGACTCAAACGACTGCATCACAAGAGATCTGATTGCATCTCTCTTGACTCTCTCGTACAGCCTGAGCACTGACCCGGCCGCCAACCTCGAATTAACAAACAAGCCATTGAAAACGAATTTAGGAACGCGCCCGTTGTTACTTTTGAAAGGCAAAAGTAATGACGTTGCATCCCTAAAATAGTAAGTGTAGGCCTGACTCTTGACTTGAATAGCTTCAGAAGTGGAAACGTATTTGAAAGGGAAATGCATCATGGGATTTTCTTTGCAGATGATATGAATGCGGCATATGAATGTATCTGCAGCAGAGGAAGAGAGAACCTCATTTCGTACGTGCAATGGTTCAATCCATTCTCTGTCCATTTCATACATTAATACTAACACCTTTGTTTTCTGCATTGTGTCTTTACTTCGCCCCAACTAAGCCCAGTGTATGTAGACTAGTCCATACCGCCTCCATTTCTGTAGCAGAGGTAGGGGAACCTCCAGACGTTGCCCAGGCCCACGGCGTAGCCCACGCTGGTGAGGACAAACTCAATCTGGTTGCCCCAGTTCCCTCTCCGTATGTTCTCATCCTTCTTCACTGGCTCGCCCGGAACCGCTCCGTTCTACAACACACACACACACACACACACACACACACAGAGAGAGAGAGAGAGAGAGGGGTGAGTTTAGGTGACGTTTAAAAAGGATGAGAGCATGTGTATTTGGAGAAAGTAAGAGTACTGTTAGAGCCGACCAATGATGGTTGATTTTTTCCCCCCCACCACCTCCACCCTCGCCGAGTTTTATGTCAGAGGAGTGCGCAGTTTACTGAGGGCACGGCTACATGATTTCTGGGTGATGAAGTCCTTCAAACTTTGGAAAATTCAAACGGTTACCTCTTGTGGCCACTCGGGGCCGCCAAAGTGCACAGTTGCCGAGTGCAGTTTCAAATGGTACTGAACACAGAATATTGCTTATGTCATGTCCAGAATAGCAAAAGACACTTTTAGCACACTACTTTTCAAGGCAGCCATCACATAGAGCCACCTCCTTCTGTTGTCCTAGGGCTCTCTCGCATTACTCACACCGACACATAAAGGCAATTTGGGGCTCAACCGAAGAAAAGTGGAACTCTTGCAATGAAAATTATTTTTAGGAAGGGGCATCAGGTCCTTTAAAAAGGTACAAATTCCATCAATATCCTGTTTTAAGTGAAGCTGATGGCAAATAACAAACCTTGGAGGACACTTCTGGTACTTATGTATGCATGTGCCTGACACACACACACACACACACACACACACACACACACACACACAGTTATTTGACACATTTCTATGGCATGCTCTCTACTACTCCAAAGTAAAGCGTGAGGTGAGCGCGCTGGAGCAGACAGGATGTAAAGTGAAATCAGCGCCTTGAGAACAGCCGATAAGCATTTGGTCTTGTCGTCCTGATTTCAAGTTTCCCCTCGTCTCCCTCCCTCTCCTCCCTCTCCTCCCTCCCTCCATCCATCACTCCATCTGCTGGCGTCAGATGGTGCCTATCTCCTGACCTCCTCTCCTAACCTCAGCTGCGTCTGTCTGTGTGTGAGCGTGTGTTTGTTGCGCACATGAAAACACTCACACTCTTCGCCTCACAAAAATAACTACTGCTCATTTTGAACATTTGCACACACAAAATGTGAAAAAAATACTTGTAGGACATATAAAGTGGGATATCTTGATTTATCATAATTTTGTCTGTGATGTATTGTCATGACAAACCATCAGTCACTGAAAACTGAATGTTATTGTGCTTTCCAACGATGACTTCATCCAATGCATGATTTTGCATTGAGTTTTTGATGTTTTATTCTGTGTTTGTTGCAGGAAAATTATTAAAAATTGCACGTCATTTTTGTTAAAGGAGAAGGGCTTTTATGTGACAGAAATGCAATCCATTTCAATATTGGCAGCAAACTGTTCATTTTACAAATTCTCCAAAGACTTCATCGAGAGATGATGTGTGACAGGAGACAACTTCACTATGAATTTCGAACTGCAGTTCAAGCTTTAATTAAACTAGACATAATGTGTGTGTGTTTTTTTGTTTTTTTAAATACAACCATTTTCTTTTCTCATCTTATGGTTAAAGTTGTTGCAGTAGAGTTTACAGTTTTTATAAGAGCAATAAAGTGAGATTTATGTTTTCCATGACCAATTTTAGGAACCACTGCAGGGCACTAAACCCCGGGGATGGCATGTGCAGTCTGTTAGAAATCAGAACACACACGCACACAACTAAAAACAACCTCCACATTTCACCCCCATCAGGCTTGTGTGTGTATCTGGGGCTGTGCCGGAGTAAAAAATAAAAACAAAAAAAAAGCAACAACAACATAAAACAAACAGCCGCCATGCCCCCCCCCCCCAAAGCCCCGTAGTTTGTCTTTGAGTCTGGCTGTGCCCAAACGCAAAACAAAAAGCATTTCTCTGGCACCTCTGACCCGGAGTGGATGCTGCAGATGGGACGGACAGGAAGATCAGCCAACACAAGTGTTGTTGATGAGGAAGATGCTTAGAGTGAACGCACTGTCACAGCAGTGTGTGTGTGTGTGTGTATAGCAAACCCCATCAGTGAACCCACTGGCGCAGCAGGCTGCACATCACAAAAGTTGTCTTTGGATGGACAATAAGTGTCAGAGACGTGCTACAGTGCAGCTGTAGTAATGTGTGTGTGTGTGTGTGTGTGTGTGTGTGTGTGTGTGTGTTCTTGTTGCACCCTGCACTCTCCTCTGTGGAATATCTGGCCTCCCTCTCAGCAACCAGGTGTGCACTTCCTCAAAACAGACAAGTGCGCGCACGCATGCACACACACACACACACACGCACACACACACATACACACACACACACACACAGGTTGACAGGTTAGGTCAGGTCTAACAACAGACAAACAGAGCGGGACAGTAAACACTGGGAATAACAATGACCCCTGACTCTCCAGTGTCCACTCTCTCAGACGGTCACACGGTGCAAGCTACAGATTTGATTCCTTCCTCTTTGTGGCGCATCATCTTGTAGCCGGAGAGCCTGTTGTTAGCACTCGAGCTTTACGGAGCGAAATCTAACTGTCTGAAAGAAGAGAAAGAAAGTGAGTGAATTAAAAGCAAGTAGCGGGAAAATGATTATTTCACTGAGTGATCCGGGAAGTGGAGTTTCTCCAAAGGTTAAACGTTGAAAACCGTTTAGCAAAGGAACATGAACGCTCTCTTATTAGCAGAAGAGTTGTAGCTTCTGCTCACAATCTGAGAAGACTGTTTTGAAGTGGAGGGTTTTAGTGCCCTGTGGTTTAAATGCTCTTTAAAAGGCATTTCCATCCTGCCAAGAAGAAAATTCTCAGAAAACACTGACAACTTCCAATTCTTTCTTTCTTTTTGGTTGTTTTATTTTACCTGAAAATGGTCAAATGTAAACGAAATGAACCCTGAAACGGCTAAAACAGCTATTGGCGATGCGCTTCCTGTGGATAACGTGACCGTACTGACGGAGCTGTAATGCACTCTGATAGCAAAACATCAACGGTAAATGTCAGGTTTTGGTGTCAGTCCCTCAGACTCGGGTCTCAGAAAGAGTCGGTACCATTTTGGACCGACATTCACCAATCATGCGGGGAGAAATCCATCGCAGGTGAGGCAGAGACACCGATTTCTCCACCCACAACAGCGTGCAGCCGGTACAGGAAGCGTGCTCTTGCTTTTTCATGACAACCCCGCTATGACTCTTTTACACCTACTCCTGCATGCCGTCCACTGTGGGTTGTGGAAAGGTATTCTGGGAAATGTAGGAACTTCAGTAAAAGTAGACGAGACAGGTTGACAAAAAAAAAAAAATCATCACAAAATAACTCCTGGAATGCACTAAATTGATGATTTATCGGTGTATCGGGGTATTCAAGGGTGTATTTTTACCTTAACGATATTGGAAATTGGCACAAAATATGTCCAGCCTGAGACAGCAATGATACTGTGAACCGTCTGGGGAAAACTTGGTGAACTTGGTGTCTTTCATGACATCCCTCTCTCTCCTCCGTCTGACCCCGGTGTCTGTCTTCCTGGCATCGTGCCCTAACCCCCCCCCCCCCCCGCCCTATTTGTCCCCCTCTCTGTCCAGGTGTTGCAGCCTGTGGTGTTGGCTCCCAGGAGCCCTCTGGTCAGTCAGTCAGACAGACACTTGTCCCTCCATATCCCTCCATCCATCCACCCCTCCATCTTTCCGTCATGTGCCTAGCTGGGACCATCTGTGCTTTATATAAGACCACACATGGCCTCTCGCCTTCTCTCTGAACTCTTTGCGTCACAACTCTCAAGTGTTGACTCCACTGGGGCTGATGTTTCTTTCACTCTATCTATCTATCTATCTATCTATCTATCTATCTATCTATCTATCTATCTATCTATCTATCTATCTATCTATCTATCTATCTATCTACACAAACTTGGGAATAAAATATCCACCACTGCATTGAACGATGTGATTGCACACAGTCCTCGAGCCAAACACTGAACCCCTTGGTTTAAATCCGACTTCAATCACAACCTTTGTCGCAGAAGTGACATAACAAGTAGACTCTGGGTCATTGGTTTTAAGGCATGACGTATCACCGTGCCTCATCAGTGACCATTGGCTCACATCAAAACACCGGTTTGTGTTCAAATGCACAAGGATGCACATGGGATATACTGTAGGTGGATGAGTTCACATGACTGAATGCCATGATGAACTCCTTGTATGAAACCATACTTGGCAATGAAGTGATTCTGATCAGTGGGGGGTGTGTGTGTGTGTGTGTGTGTGTGTGTGTTTATGACTGTGTGGCCAGACCATAGGCACCCCAGGCCCCTGGGCACAAAAGTTACAGACAGACAGACAGACAGACAGACAGACAGACAGACAGACAGACAGACAGACAGACAGATAGACAGATAGATAGATAGATAGATAGATAGATAGATAGATAGATAGACAGATAGATAGATAGATAGATAGATAGATAGATAGATAGACAGATAGATAGATAGATAGATAGATAGACAGTGTAGGAACCTTGCCCTGCCTTTGTCCCGTCTTGACACTGCTGCCCTGTCGTCTTCCTAACTCTCTCCAACAAAGGTGGAGTGGGCCGTCATTGGGGTTCACTTCAGGTTGGAAGGCTGCACAGAGATCGATCTCACACACACACACACACACACACACACACACACACACACACACACACACACACACACTAGAACGTATACACTTATGCACACACGCCTTTGCATATGCATGCAGGATCCTGACAGCTGCAGCCTTGTCAGTGAGAAACACTGTCCACTGAAGTGTAACAATCAGATACACACACACACACACACACACACACACACACACACACACCCAGGCAGCTTATTGCAACTCACGTAGGTGATATCTGAGATGTTTCCAAAAAGAGTGTCAGCCTCTAGCCTTCCCTTCCCTTCCCTTCCCTTCCCTAACTTATGCTGACTCATTGCCTTAGACAGTCCATTCACTGTGTTAATGTCAGAAATGAACTGTAGTGTTTTTATCTGTCTCTGTCTCTTTTTAAGCAATGAAAAAGATATGTACCGCATCATATCAAAATTGCAATCATTTAAAAAAACAAAAAAACACAATTTGTTAATATTGTGTTACTGCTGACTCTGCTCAGACATGATGTGATGGCTGCCGTCTCCTTTGTAAAATGACTTTATTTAATGTCACCTCCTGCAGAGGGATGGCAGTTCACCAACAGCTCTCTCTCTCTCTCTCTCTCTCTCCACTATGGGGGAGCTATCTCTCCATGCACATATACCAATCCCAAAAATAAGCCTGAGTTGCTTTTTTACCTAAACATCCAAGATTCAAGATTCAAGATTCAAGAACTTTATTTGTCACATACACACACGGGGTGTGCAGTGAAATGAAAAGGTGCCAATGCTCAACGGGAACTGCTCATTGTGCGCACACACAAATTTAACTAAGCAAAACACAAACGTGCACAATATATTGTGCTGAGTGATAGATCACACTGCGTCCTTTACAACAACATGACCTCAGAGTGTTGCAATGTGCAATTTTGTGTGCCACAGGGCTCCATCCTAGGCCCACTACTATTCTCTATCTATATGCTACCACTCAGTGACATTAGCAAATTAGCAAATTTGGCATTAACTTCCACTGTTACGCCGTTTACACCCAAATTTACATACCCGTCAAACCTACCGATAACACACGATTTCAAAAATTAGAGGCCTGCCTATCAGCGGTCAAATGTTAGATGTCGCTAAGACCAGGTAGCTCATCCTAGCTCAAGTTCCTGCTGATACTAGCATCTTGCCTACATGGCCTGTTCTCCTGGTCTAGCTGCTCTTGTCCACTGATGCTGGTCATGTTTGTCTGTGTGACTGAGAGTACATGAAAGAGTCTGCTTGTGTGTATGGGTGTGTGTGGGTGTGTCTCCTATCTGAGTTGGTGCCTGCCTGGTCCCCCAGTCCTACGTTGGCGCTAGCTGAACTGCTGTTTGCTGTGATCCCCCCACATCAGATCTGGATGTCCCACCCAAATAAACCTTTATGCACTCTGTATGCGCTGCTTGCCCAAACTCGGCATCTATCGCACGCCCGACCGTCCTGGTAGGGGGATCCCTGTCTCAGTAGTAACTCCCGAGGTTTCTTCCATTTTTACCTAAAAGGTTTTTTGGGAGTTTTTAGGGGGATGTCGTGTACTAACCATTTATTGTTTCACATGTTGGGCACTGTGAAGCCCTTACAGACTGTAACGGTGATTAAGGGCTATACAAATAAATGTGATTTGATTTGATGTACAATAAAAAAAATAATAAAACAATCAATAAAAAATAACATTAATTTCTGCATTTTTGTCTCATTTGATACTACTTACTATGATGTACACTACGTATGTACATAGTAAAGATTTATGTCAGCCTAAAAAGATCCCTGATTGGACTGCCACAGCTACGAAACCACAGACCGCAGTGATCACGATGCTGGAGGTTTTGCGTCCTAGATGTAGCAGAATGTCAAACTCCTGAGCTGAGAAGTGACGGCGTGGACGGCGTGGGCCTCAAGAGCCACATGGAGTCAAAAGTGTAAGTACTGCGAGAGTGAGATTAACTTCAGCATGGTACCCAATAAAGAATCATCATCAATACGTGACAGTCTGTTCTCTCGCCTGATATTTGCCTTTTGATGAGGAAAATTAACAGACAATAAAAGACTCACTGGAGTGTTTTATCCCAACGTTTAGGTTTTAAAGGTGCCATGTGTACCATTTTGACATCAATAGGTCATTATCATGTTACATTTGAGACATTAGTATAATTACTGTAAACAAACGAGACTATTGGCAGCCTCCACTTTGGTGGGAAATTAGCTTGGATTGCTTTATGGCTTTATTCCAGAGTTTCGCACAATGGCAGATGTTGGAATGAGGGAAAGTCATTTCCAGGTTATCCAGTTTATCCTCTTCAGTAAAGCAAAAGATTGAATTGATTTGATTGAAGAAGCTCCTTCCTCCTTGAGACAGGAAGCAATGGGGTTTATGGGACTTATGACTTATGACAATATACAGTATATCCCTGTGAGTTTGGGTTCTTTCTCAATCTCAAGTCTCAATCCATTCCCATACCTTCCCCTACATACATGTACTACATGAAGGACTGAACATATTCAATACAATTCTAAGACATACTCGTCCAAAAAAAAACAACTATAGTTCATGTCTGAACATGAACTATAGTTCATGTCTGTGTGTGTGTGTGTGTGTGTGTGTGTGTGTGTGTGTGTGTGTGTGTGTGTGTGTGTGTGTGTGTGTGTGTGTGTGTGTGTGTGTGTGTTTATGACTGTGTGGCCAGACCATAGGCACCCCAGGCCCCTGGGCACAAAAGTTAAAGATAGATAGATAGATAGATAGACAGATAGACAGATAGATAGATAGATAGATAGATAGACAGATAGATAGATAGATAGATAGATAGATAGATAGACAGATAGATAGATAGATAGATAGATAGATAGATAGATAGATAGATAGATAGATAGATAGACAGATAGATAGATAGATAGACAGATAGATAGACAGTGTAGGAACCTTGCCCTGCCTTTGTCCCGTCTTGACACTGCTGCCCTGTCGTCTTCCTAACTCTCTCCAACAAAGGTGGAGTGGGCCGTCATTGGGGTTCACTTCAGGTTGGAAGGCTGCACAGAGATCGATCTCTCACACACACACACACACACACACACACACACACACACACACGCACGCACTAGCATGTATACACTTATGCACACATGCCTTTGCATATACATGCAGGATCGTTTTGACAGACAGCGGCATGAAACTCTCACAGCAGTGTTTCCTGACAGCTGCAGCCTTGTCAGTGAGAAACACTGTCCACTGAAGTGTAACAATCAGATACACACACACACACACACACACACACACACACACACACACACCCAGGCATCTTATTGCAACTCACGTAGGTGATATCTGAGATGTTTCCAAAAAGAGTGTCAGCCTCTAGCCTTCCCTTCCCTAACTTATGCTGACTCATTGCCTTAGACAGTCCATTCACTGTGTTAATGTCAGAAATGAACTGTAGTGTTTTTATCTGTCTCTGTCTCTTTTTAAGCAATGAAAAAGATATGTACCGCATCATATCAAAATTGCAATCATTTAAAAAAACTAAAAACACAATGTGTTAATATTGTGTTACTGCTGACTCTGCTCAGACATGATGTGATGGCTGCCGTCTCCTTTGTAAAATGACTTTATTTAATGTCACCTCCTGCAGAGGGATGGCAGTTCACCAAGATTCAAGATTCAAGAAGTTTATTTGTTTTTGAAAAAGTGCCAATGCTCAATGGGAATGTGCAAAGGGCAACATTTTGGCAGGTTGCAGTAAAGGCGTGTATCTTTAACATTTTGTTAAGTGTTGTTTCATTTTACTGCTATCTGTACTCGTCCATTGTGTATGTGTCCTGGTGCGCCACTGCCTTGAGGCCGTTGGTGTTATCAGGGTGTAATGTGTAAGAGGTTGCTTGTACTGTATAAAAGGAGTGATTTCTTTCTGTTTAGTTAGACCTTACGGGAAGTCATAATGTGATGAACTGTATTGTCTCTGTGCATGTATGAAGCTATTTTCCTACTGCAAGAGACTGCTCATGGTCATTGGGCAGTCATACAACATTTTATTCAACACATCCATTGGTTATATGAAATGTGTTGAGAGTGGCAAATGAATCACAATGTCTGAAAATGCTGTGAGGGTTTGCTTGAACATGGAAGGACGACAATGTAGCAAATTAGACTTTTTAAATGGAAGGCGTATAAAATGATGAATGATCACATATAGTTCATGTCTGAACAAAATGGCATATGTCATTGTTAGCCTGTATTTAGGGCCCCAACCAGGTTGTGGGCCCACTTTTTGGGTATTTATTTCCAAATGTTTGAAATGACCCTGGTTTGGGTATTAGAAAGAGACAGGCTGCCATCTGATATTGAAGTGGGATAAAGTTAGACAGGATGGAGGGATGGGATGGAAAGAAGAGAAGGAAGATATGTCTTGTCAGGTCGTCAGGTCGACTGGACTGGAGACATCTGTTCAAATACTGAAAGGTGAAGGGTCAGATAAGTGTGTGTGTGTGTGTGTGTGTGTGTGTGTGTGTGTGTGTGTGTGTGTGTGTGTGTGTGTGAGAGAGTCTGCTGATGTTAGTCCTGTTAGAACCTCCGGCTGCATTCTTGGATCTTCACCTGTTTCCCACCTTACAACATACCTTGACCTTTCCAGAAAAGGCATATCAGAAAGGTCAAGGTATGTTTTAAGGTAAAAGAAGAATTCAGAAAATGAATAAAATGGTGGAAAATGTGTTTTTTTACGATTGGCTATGAGAGCTAAAGGAACAAATCTCGGTTTAAAGACTCTCTCTCTCTCTCTCTCTTTCTCTGGCAGGAGCTCTCCTTGATAGATGTGGGAAAAAAACAACTTTTTCCAAGAGTGCAAATTGGGGCAAAGTCTGTGTACACACATCTTTTCAACTCTCCCATTTAGCACCGAAGAAGGTCATGAACACCTAGTGAGCTGTTTTCGGTGGATTGCTTTCCATTCGATTTCATCCAGTCTCCTTTCATACTCGAATCACAGGCACACCTGGAAAAAGAACCAATCAGAAAGTGTGAAACCCGATTCGAATCGCCCATTGAAACGAGCATTCCTGATCGAGTTAAGTCCACTACGCCCGTTAAAACAACACCCTGTCCAAAGTGATCTTCCCTGACAAGCGGACCAAAGAAAAACATGTTGTCATTTTGCAGACTTTCCCAAGCCAACCATTCAATTATTCAAAATGGCACACGTAATCTCCCTCGCTCCACCTACGCGGAGTTTAGTAAACATGTCTGTCTGCGGTGACTGAATCTACTCGGCTATTATGGGACAAAAAAGCCCACCGGATCCCCCCAGAAAGAGGCTGCTCAAAGCTCTCTTTATGAGCGGGCTGTGAGGTGAGAGTAATAGGCCTAAAGACAGTGCGGACCGTGGCTTCTCAACCTGCTACCATTGGGGGGGTCACATACCACAGGATCCCGATGGGCAGCGGCTGAATAACTTCCCCTCCACGGCTGATTAATTGAAACCAATGGAGGGGGTGTCTGGAGGAGGAGGAGGAGGAGGAGGAGGAGGAGAGAAAGCCAGTCAGTCAGAGGAAGGGGCGGAATAGATGGCCGCCCAGAAGTTAGGGGGTCACTCGCAGGTTACGTCACTCCAATACATCCGGCAAGCCGCTCTGTCAGTCAGTCAGTCAAGTGAGGAGACAGTTCAGACGTTAACACAATGGGTCAGTCAGTCAGTTGGTCAAGTGCAAAACAGGCGGCTATGAGACAGGCAGTCAACCAGTAAAGCAGTTCGTAAAACAGTCATCCATAAACGCTAGTGAGTAGTATGAGTAGATATCATATTCCCATGATGCATTTAGTAGGAAAAAACGTCAACATTTTGGTGTCAGTTTCTCAGAATCAAAGAGGCTTCTTTCTAGATCCACAGCTCAGGGAGAAAAAGAGACTCCAATTCCTCCGCTGACGGCAGCCTCGATATATACCAGAATGCAACGCGGTGACAAGACATGTTTGTTTGGCGTTTGGTTTAAATGGTCAGACTCCACTGGCAACAACAGCTAGGCTATCACTATTGCCATTTTAGCTTGTCTGAAAGGAATTTAGTCAACCAGCCCGACAACTTAAAGATCGACAGACAGCAGCATGAACCATGAGCACCAATGCAACAGTATATTTGAAAAGGAGATTGAAACAGTTTAACGACTTGAATACCTGAATATACACCAGATTTGCCACCGACGTGGGCATAACTTGCCAAAACGCTCAATCAACCGAACCTTGTGATTGTTATATTTCCAACTGTATTAAATAGTCAACTCAGGCGAACGCCTCCTTACCTTATCATGCTTTTCCATGGTGAGGAACTTAATGCAACAGCAACAACAGCATCAGCCTCTTACAGGGTTGAAATAATCCCAGCTGTCTGATAGAGGACCGGCTCCTGTATCTCAGAGATATTTCTACAACTAGACTGGAGGTTTCACATACTTCAGGGGGCGGGGCCTCAATGTCAGAAATCAAGAGGAGGCTGGTGAGGACATTGACATTTCATTTCAGGCAATTATTACCACGTTTTCAATCTGCCACTGTGGATCTGCAAAATCCACCGGG